>CM061048.1:56671302-56780244 GCA_030762985.1 Adelphocoris suturalis
GGTCTTTACGTCGTCAACTCCTTCCATCCTCCGTCACAATCGGCACCACATGTACGTAACAGCGAGCAGATGCGATACTGCTATTTGATTACAAGTAATACGTATGCTGATTCGAGGAAACGCACAGCCATGTTTATTTTTTTCTCATTTCGAATCGTCAACATAAAACCGTCAGGCCGACTCAGCCATGAATCCTCCGTAGTTGGTAAATCTCGAAAACCCTCGCATAGGATGCACCGACCCGACTCTATTCAAGACGTATCAAAATCCGAACGATTTGAATTTTGCGCCGTAAGTCTCCGTTTTACGGCTCGGTCGTCCCGGTTTCACTTTGTCAAGACCTAGTTGGGAGGTGAGGGACATTTCATGAAGTTCTAGCGTGCTGCCTTGGAGGCCATAAACCCTGGTAGAAGGCAAAAGACTTGAAATTCCTCTGGTATTTTTTTATTCCAGGGCCGCGGAGGTTGTTGGCGATCTTATTTTGAAACGCGTTGATGTTTCGCCTCGTTCTCTAATCCTCCTTATCGGGTTCCCATTCGCAGGTAACTGTAGGTGGAAGACACACCCGGACGTTATGGACGTTTCGCTGGAATGACACTTGGCGTCACCTCCGCATATTTTAAATTCATGGACCTGGACGTCCCGCTGCTTGAAATTATATTGTTGTTGATGTCTTGTCAGATATGTTTGAATGACTGAAATCTTGTTGGCTTGACTTTTATTAGTTTGGTCATGGGTACTATGTAGGTCATTCTTATTATGGAGTGATGATAATGTGTGCTTAACGGGTGCACTGGCTGGGCAAGGCGAAAACGAAGTCGAACATCCTTTAATATCCTTTAATAAGTTAATTAATAACTTGCAATTATAATCACTTTATTACATTTATTTATTTCTCAGAATACAACGGGCATTAAAACCCAATTTACATAAAAATATAAAGAGAAAAATTAAACGATGCATAAGTAATGTACATACAATATTACATTAAAAAAAAGAATTAAAGAAAAAAAAGTCTGTCAAGTTGGGTGTGGCACATAGCTTCCTTGTTTACCTATCATCTTCTTCCAACTATCATCCGAATTTAAGCGAAATCGAACGACTAGAGAGTGAAAAGATAGAAAATAATGAAATTTACGTTTGCGCATGCGTAGAATAAAGTATTGATTTGGCAACAATGAAACTGACAGGGGATCGTCTGCCTCTTAGCCCGCACATTCTATGAAAATTTCATCCAGATTGGATGAAAACTGTGGAAAATAAGCTTGGTACAAGGATTTCATATTGGCGCAAGCGCAGTAGCTATTAATGACACAACCATGTTGAAATTGATATAAGATGATCAAATCGTCATCCCTCAAGTATCATCCGAATTTGAGCGAGATCGGACGACTAGGGCGTAAAAAGTAGAGCATAATGGAATTAACGTTTGCGCATGCGTAGTGTGGAGTATTGATTTCGCAACAATGATACTGATAGGGACCGTCTACAGGTCTACACCCTAGCCCGCACATTTCCTAAAAATTGCTTCCAGATCAGATGAAAACTGTAGAAAATAAGCTAGTTACAAGGATTTCATATTGGCGCATGCGCAGTTATTAATGATACAATCGTGTTGAAATTCATTTAAAATGATCAAATTGTTATCCCTCAACTATCTTCCAAATTTAAGCGAGATCGAACGACTAGGGCGTGAGAAAATGATGCTTGGTAGAATTCACATTTGCGCATGCGCAGACTGAGGCATTGAGTCAAGAACGATGAAACTAATAGGGGACCGTCTACCTCCTAGCCCACACATTCCCTGAAAATTGCATCCAAATCGGATGAAAACTGTGGAAAATAAGCTTGTTACAAGGATTTGCGGACACACGACAGACAGACAGACAGACTGAAAATAAAAATTGTGGAGGACGCCCAGGTTCACCCGACGCCGGCTCTAGGGATAAGGGAAGTTGTAGGACGAGGAGGAAGAATAGGATGAAAGGATGTGCCCCTATAAAATGACCACCAGTTCAAGTAAGAACCCCTAAGGACGCGGGTGGTGATACCACGGAGTACTTCTGCCGAGATGCCCAACTCGAGTAACTCCGTGGCGCTTTTCCCGCACCACACCCCGCGCCATGACACGGTCGCGGCAATGACCTTGATGTTATTAGGTGCCACTCCTTTTAGCTCAGATATCGCTTGGCGCAGATCATTTCTATCATATTTACACACACACAACACACACACACACACACACACACACACACGGAACCAAAGTTGTTCAGAATGATCAAAAACGTAAAATGCGAGTGGAAATTTTGATTTTGGAGACTAAAAATTTTTTTCTCCCGAAAGTGAAAACGATGCTTCCGCTATCTTAAGGTAGCTCGTAAGCAATAGATCAAAAATGCATATACATCCAAAAAATCCAAACTTAACTCTGCACTGTCTGTATGAAAACTAAATAATGTATAGGAAAAGAAAAGATGGCGAATAGGTCGATGAGGCCATGTTGGTGGTGATGTTAAATTGCTGCCGAAAGTGTACCTACGTCGGAAAGGAAGAAGGCTCGATTCAAACAGGTCAACATTTAACCTAATGAAATCATTTTGTATTCGGATCAACGTGGAATTGATTATATGATTTGTGGTACTCATTTGCGTGTAGAAGGTGGGTGTTTGCTCTTCGTGTAGGATAAGGTGGGACGTAAGAGTAGGGAATTTCCAGCAGGTGGGGAGCATCTATAATATTGTGGACCAGCTTATACAAAAACATTGCGTCTACGAACCTCCAGAGGCACCAATCCACAGTCTTTCAACGCGATGGATGCATTGAAGTCCGACCAGAACCTAATCAGAATGCAAAAACATGAAGAAATTTTCCCAGCACTCTTTCCAACACTGGATTCCGTAATATGGGGACCACACGGAGGAACAATAGTTCAGGACGGGTCGCACCAGTGCTTCAAATAACAGCCTGAAAACACCGACTCCTTGAAATCGCAAGATGTTCTAATCACGAAACCAAGTGCTCTCATAGCCTTATTATTTATGTGATCTAGATGGTGACAAAACGAAAGCTGACTGTCCCAAAGAACACATTCTTCTAATAATCGCATGTTTAATCGTCTCGCTCGTTAATATCATTCGATTATTTTTTCTTCTAATCATCATTCAATAGTTACTCACGTGACTCGGTCTGCGAAACTTGTGTAACAGGGACTTAGTGGGAGAAATCCCAAGGGAAAACCATACGGCACCTCTCTGGAAGTGGGATACGGCATCTATGAGCTACTGTGGGTGGGGCACTCAGCTGCTATGTGCGAATTCACTTATTTCAGTCATCTACAAAACACTAACTGGGCTTCATGTATAGTTAGGTATAACTGGGCCAGACAAGGTCCAGTCCCTACAGACAATACAGACAAGGTCCAGTCCCTGTTAGTGTACCTGAAAGCCACTGCGCTTTACAAAGAACTGTGACATTCTGATCTGTGATATATTTATTTATTTATGAGCTTCTAGTCATATCTTTATTTAACTAACATGCATAGTATTCATCATTATATATTTATCAATAGAATTTATGTATTTGTAAGGATCATCTAGTCGTAGTTTGGTCTTTATTATGGGGTATTTTTATCCGCTGTAGGGGTTAACAAAGCGGTCATCGCTGTATACCTTGTGGCAGAGTGCGGCGATGCCTCGCTTTGCTTCGTGAGTTCTCTGTGCCGAGGTCTACTATGAGGCGAACTTTGAACAGTCGAGGAAAGACGGATGAAATCTGCAGTGAGGGTCATGACAAGATTGTATTGGACACGATCCGATAATTTTGAAGAGATGTATAAAACGGCGAGAGAGGTGACGAAAGCCCCAGTGAATGTTTTTCACAAACCAGAACCACTAATTCTTCAAAAACTATCCCTCTTCTTGAACTTAGATAACCCCTAGATAATTACTTTTTCATTGAGTTTCAGAACGCGTTTATATATGTAAGTGTACATTCACATTTTTGTTGTTCTTACTCGTAGTTTCTCAACTTGTGTGGGGTTCACTCCAACGTCCTATTTAAAGCGGGTGAGTTTGAAACCGATATGAGCGAAATTTTTTCCATGGGTCTACAAGCTCCCCCCAACTATCGAATTCTCTTGCATCGTCTACAAAAATACTATAGGCAATCCAATAAATGAAACAGTTTGTACACAATGTTAGCAGATGTATGTCGATTTTCCACTTTCTATTTCGATTTACAAAACCTAATTTCTCTAACACACGAAAACCATTTTGACGTTGTTAGAATAGCGTGAATTCTTATTGAGGCAAACATTAAAAGTTCCGGTTATTCAGCATTATCGTATGAGTGAATTTTATATTATATTGTTTTGAAATTAGAGAACCTCGAGTGCAAAGAAAAAGTTAACTACCAATTTTATGGCAATAAAATTTGTATTAAATAATATTCTACAATTCAAAAAATATTTGGAAATTTCAGCTTTTTAAGGGAGTTTTATAGATTTTTCAGCAAATTTTAATGCAATTTAGAGCAATTTTCTGCATAGTTTTTGCAGACATTTTTTAATGTTCTAATTTGTTGTTTATATACTTTGTTTGAGTAAAATATTGGTAAAAAATATAGGTTTAACGATTTTCAGCCGTTTTATCCATTTTTAGTGATTTTTTGAGTACTGTTTTTGAAATGTGACCGATTTAATGTGCTCAAAAAGTGTTGGTAAACGAACTCATCCTTTCGTTTGAAAAGCTTGAGTTTTTAGCGCAAGAACGGAATTTCTCTCAATCCCAAGGAGAGTTATCGTCTGGAATGACATATGTAAATATATATATATATGAAAAAGTGCTAAACTCTAGGATTCGTTTCAGAATGTCTCAAAACGGTTTTCAATGAAGAAATTGTTCGGAAATTTTTTAAAGCCATTGCAATAGTTTCATTTTTTACTGAAATTCCTTGATAAAACCCAGTTTTAGTGTGAATTTTTCCGACATCTAGTATGAAATTGACCGCTTATCACCATTCAAATTTTCACTTGGGCCACGAACCCCCATCACAAACTTCCCTTCAAAATTTTATATTCCGTTTCGATATTACTTTCACTCACTTTGTTGGAGGTTTCTTCTTCCCAACCAAACCTTAATTAGTCTTTTGGAATCTAGCGAACTTGAATTCTTCCTAGGGGATATTCCAAGAAAGTAATAATCATAGAAACATTGTGCTAAAAGGAAGGGGGCCTTGGCCTTAACATTAAGAAAAATTGTTTTTTTTCCAATGAATTTTTTCTTTATGATTTTTTTCTCTTGCACATCACCAATCGCCTTCCCCTTCTCTCTCTCACTCTCTCTCTCTCTCTTCCTCCCTCCTCTGCACTATTACATTGTGATTAAAAAGAAGAAAATGAACGGGTAACAATAGGGATTGGGTATGAAAAATATACAAGGTGATTTTAAGGAACAAATACACCTACCTCGATCGTCTATAAGATTTTCTTTTCTTAATAATTTGCCTGATACCTCTGAGGCATAATTACGCCCCCAAGACATATGGACATGGATACATGATATGTATCAAAGCATACATGATATGTATCAATGTGCGACTTGGGTGCGTAATGCATCTAGGTAAGCACTCCGTTTCATAACTTGATAGTTAAAGCATAGAACATTATGACAAACAAACGCATATGCGTTCGTTTGTTTATAGCAAATCTCCAAAATTCTTCCACAAACAATAATTAAATAGGTTTGTGATTATTAGGTGCCTACCTCCCTTAACCTGTGTTAACAATGGACGCATAACCTGATATCCCGTATTATTGGAGAGTAGGGAGTAGCTATTTGCAATCCTCTTGAATAGAACAATTTAAAGAATTATGAGAAAACATAAACAAGAAAAGTCCAAAAGTGTTGGCTACATATTTTCTTTAAATAGAGCATACTTCGGAAAACCAGCTGCTCGATGCAAAGGCCTAGTTCAGACCATCACTTCTTCATTGCAAATATGACATGATTTTGCTTCCACTCTCAAAGAGAAGATAATAAAAAAATAGATGAAAATAGTAGGTACTATTTACCTTAATTTATATAAGATAATTGAAATTCTTCTGAGTAAATACAGTAATTCAGAGCTGTGTCACAACGCGGATGTCCGACGCAAGTGAAGAGCAATTATGCTTGTTTACAAGCAATTGCTGGAACACTTAACAGGAAAGCAAATTGCAGGTGCCCTTTTTGTTTGTGACATTTCCACGTCTGAGCGCTTTGGATTGCTCGATCTCATTTCATCTTTTATTTTTAGGCTGTGAAAGGGTTCAGAATGTGGGAAAACGCAGCTCACCGTCGCCTCCCGAAGAATGCGTGTACTTAGCTGAATTATCATTATCGCATAGCAGCTAACTTCACTTCACATGAGGGGAAATATATCATTTCAGTTCCATTCCTTCAATAGCGATCTCACGATATCATTATATCCATAAGACCGTCTGTTCTGTCAGTTTGTTTACCTAAGATAATATCCTTATGAAATCAAATCCCCACACAATATATGAATACGATTACCGATTGTAAAAGATTACCGTAGGTAGTTTACTAATGGGTACCTAAACATTGGTATTATTAATTTTTCAGATATGTCAAAATTGCACTTTCAGATGCCGTTTGCTGAGTGATAGTGGGTACCAACTACTCTTTGGGTGGAAAGGGGATTATTTACACTCTTATGCACAAGATTTTAGGTTATTATACGAAGTTAAGTTTGTTTGATCGCCAATCTAATGTTATCAGATAAGAGTGATAACTTGTGCAGCTTTCTGACTTCGACGCTTATTGGCCGAATAGAAAGGATCGTTCAAACACGGAACGATTTTTTTGAAGTCTTGCCTATACCTACTTTCTGTCTCATTATGTCTGTGTATACTACCATTATTAAATTATTATGTACCTATCCCTTAGTTTTTTATTTTTTTCTATACTTCCAAGAGATATTAATTTAACATAGGTGCATATTTTTGTTTCTTCGTATACACGCTTTGCCACATTAAATAGTAAATAAATTGAATGGAACATATATAAAACGGGTTTGGTGACCCTTGCGAGTTATGAGTTTATTGTTTCCAGCCTTATTTTTTTACTTCAACTAAAATCAATCAATTGGCTTTATCGGAAAGCAGGTTTATTAATATTGCCACTAAATCTCCATAGTTGATTATGTCTTCATGGGAGTCATTCTAATTTGTCACAATCATGATAATGATATTTAAAAAAGATTCAATAAACTCAATGAGAATCACATGTCACATCAGAATACGTAAATATATCGTTGATTCTTTATTGATTCACTGAAAGTGAAGAGGAAGAACACTCAAACAAAAGAAAATTATACTATTTATTAAAATCGTTATAAATTAACATTCGCAACAAATGATCTTACGAAATTGTAACAGCTTCATTTTTATCATCTATATTTGTCATGAGATTATTGTACTTTTCATTTCTAGTTAGGTTTTTCTGTCCGATATACAACGTAAAAACCTACCATATCGAAAAAAAAAAAAAGAATTCATTTGAACGAAATAATAAGTATTCTGTAAGAAATTAGTTGCCTAAGTGATTTATCATTGAAATGTTTGCGAATGCTCCAGTATGGTCTGCATTTCAGCTAAGAAGTCCTTGCATTGTGGTAGAAAAAAAATAATTACGAAAGATGTAATAGGAACAAGGTATATGCTTGTCTATAGTTACCGTGAATGGTGTTCAATTAAAATATATTAGGTTTGGGAGCCATTGCTGAATCGTGGGGAATTTGTGCTTTTGTAGCAAGAAGATAGCAAGTTCTCTGATTTTAAAGTTAAGATTGGACGGCATTTTTCTTCTTCACCTTGGCTGCCTGATGAGTGAAGTTGATGGAGATACCTGATTGATGTACTATTGATATAAATACTGATAGCTGCATGACATACCGTTGATTCAAATAACCTTTGACTTAATCAGGGATGAGTGTAACACTTACAGCCAGATCATTTCGCAGCAAAGTACAGTCTATACGATGCAATGTGATCTGTGGTGTGAATCCTGCATCATAGTTCTTTAAAGTAACATTCATTACCAAGCCCACAATTCAGAGAACAGGCTAGTAGCATTTTGGCCGTTGTGCTTCTTGTGATGTATGCTCTCTTCGTAAAGGATGACCGCTAATACGATGCCCATTCCGATGGTAAAGATCGCAATGAAAATGGTGAAGATCACGATTTTCGGACAAGCGCATCCTCTTGTTCCTACTAGCGATGAATTGGCGCTAGAATTTGACTCCCACGAACCGCGTCGATACCTGGATCCTGGAGTGACCCAAACTGGGAGTGTTGGCTGCGGTCCTCTGTTCTCTGGCATGTTATGGGATATGATTCGGTGGATGTTTCTTGGTTTCTTAGTTTTAAGAATCGCAGCCGCAGTCTTTCAATTCAAAATGAATGAGTCTATTACACTGATATTGCCATTATAACCTACATTACTTGCGCACTCTCCTCAATCAATGAACAATTTGAACATCTCTAATAGAAGCAAACAAACTAATGACCTTCGTATGAACATAAATCACGAATTTACGCATAAATAGTCCACCAATCGTACTTCACTAACGTGTATTTAAACGGTTGTCGGGACAGTCGTGGAAATTTCTCTTGCACGGTTTTCGTGAAATTCTTAAAGCGTACTGGCGTGACTGCCTTGACTCGAGAAAATCTGAAGCGATATGGAGTCATCGTATCTTACGCTCCTGATAACGTACTGTTTACCGCCAAGTGCTCGTTGACTCGAGTGGAGGTGATAATGATGGAAAGTTGAATAGACGGACTGAATTCATTACTTCATACCACCCGGCAATCCCTTTCAGTATCTCCAATACAGTACTGTTATCTGGTAGGTACCAAATGATTTCAAACAGCAAACGCAAAAGCTTTTCAATTAAGAAGATTAGATACTTGAATTAATTTCATGAGTGAACACCTATTAGGAACTATTACAGAACATTTCAAATTAAATATATTAGAAAATTCAGAAATTAAGATTTTTTTTATGTTTACTTGATACGTAGATAGGTGATGTTCAGTACAGTAGGCATGGCCTCGCACCATCAAAAGTTCCAACCAAACTACCTACCTACCTGTATAATTACCTGACTAGGTACCTATATAATCAAAATGCTAGGTACTGATCATGATCGTATTTCTTTACATCGAAATATAGGTACTAGACTAAACCCTTCATCATGTCACACCTAAATAAATCGAGATGTCGTTAGCTTTGCATTCGGTACAACCTGTGAAACTAATGATACCGGGCTAGAAATTCATTCATTAGGTAGGTATCTCTCCGCCGTTACTCCTCTATGCTCCCGACAGACCATAGATTACGTTTCGAGACACACCCTCAACTTGATTTTCTAACCCGCAAAAGTTAGGCGTGGGCTTCAACCCCAGGGAGCCAATTATTCCGTATAGAAAGTTACATTAATTTTTATCTAATGTAAGAACGATGAGCGAATGATATTGGTATCCCCTAATTTAAATTGGTTCGAAGTCGCCGCAATCGAAAGAGTTGTGGAACTGGTAGGCAAACAGTGTACCTCAGTGATTACACATTTAACATTATTTTGTCCTAATCTCATATTTATTTTCCTTATTCAAATCATATTTTTAAAATATGTATGTGAAAACCATCATTGTTCAATCGATAGTAGCCTCTATGCACGCATTTCTTGAAACAATATGCTTTTTGATTAAAACAAGTTACTTAAATGAATTTTTTCCCATTTTCTTTAAATTATGCATGTACATTTATGGGTGTTTTTTGTGTAGGCCTCCATTTTCTCGTACCTACTTATAGCTCCATTATTTTTCCTAAGCACATTTAGTAATACCATTGTCAAGTTAATTTTTTCTAGTTTCAACAATATATTTATGACTAAAAACGTCCGCCAAGCTAGGTGGGCAGTATAGTTTCCCCACTTATTGTAACATGGTCGAATAGAGTTAGTTAAAAGAGGCAATTAAGACCAGATCGACGTTTTCAGAAATTCATGGTTGTGCATGCGGGCACGTTGATGATCGTACGGCAATAAAATATGTAGGAGATCATCCAAGAGCAAACCCTCGCATTTCCTGAAAATTTCATCGAAATCGGTCCATTTGACACGCAGTTTCACGTGCGTCAACAAGCATTAGTTTTGCGCATGCGTCATAGTTGGTAATCAAATCTTGATAAAATTCATAGAGAACCTCCCCCAAATCTAAAGCCAACAACCCTCAGAGTTTGAACGAAATCAGACGGAGAGATCGTAAGAAATCCTCGTAATACGAAATTCACGTTTGTGACGCCATAATTGGTTTGACGATAAACAAAATTATTGGGGACCATTTAAGAGCTAACCATCACAATTCCTACAAGAATGATCAAAATCGGACTAATACTTAGTATAGTTATGGGCGTGACAAGGAATTGGCACAGACACACAGAAGACAGAGTCAGATGGCCAGACAGACACGGAACTAAAAGTGATCAGTAAGCTCTAACACGTGGAATGTAATTCTATTCTAGATATCCCAAAGCTTCATTTAAAATTTCAGCTCCTTTACGGGCCCCTTAGTGTAACGCACCTTCGAAAGCAATTTGCGAATTGCAATTCCGTGGTGGTCGGGCGAAAGTCCGACTTTGTCATCAATACGCCTATGTAGATAGAGGGATGATAGGGGGTAGATAGAACGGAGGGAAAATTAATGCAAATGACATTGAAGTAAGTAGGTCCCTACCAAATGAAAGTTTATGAGATAAAATAGAACACCTACCAACGCTTCACTAGTACATCCGTAGGGACAATAGTTATATTAAACTTGATTTCGCGAAGTCAGAATCCCATTAGAAATATATCAGCTGATACTATGGTAGAAATTTACAAGGCCAGTTTTATGTTCCGATTTTACATCACACATTTTACACTTAAATATTTTCTACCCGTGATTAATGGAATTTAGCGATTGACCCTTTAATTCAAAGATGTCATTACAAGCGCAGCATTCCACTCTCAAAAGCCCTTAGGAAGAGCGATCGGATTAATATTCAGCGTTCCGGGTAGTTTCATTCGATTCTTTGGGATAATATGACAATAAAAGACAACCAAATAATCATTACCGTTACCTTGAAAGTGTTCGAGATCCCGTTTTTTGAATATGTCAGCCCTTAAATGCTCCCCTCGATAAATATTGACGCCGAGCTTCTAGGATCAACTAGACCCCAAATGTGATTTATAACCCAAGTTTCATAAACTTTGGTCCAGCCGTTTCGGAGAAAAGCTCTGGACGGTGAACGTACGGATTTTTTTTACAATTAAATTTTTGGACTCTACGCATCTGGAAAAGTAAACCAACAAACTTTGAGGGTGGTTAATTTTTTTTCTTGGTCAAAGAACGAAGGTTCATTACTGAAAATAATACACTAAAATTAGAGGCATTTTTTGTTCTTAAGAAATTTTAGGATCGATCCTAAAAGAATGGATTTTAAATTCTTGGACTGTGTTCTTCTGGTATGTGTGAAAAATGTTGAAATCTATTAACCGTCTTGAAATGCTCCAAAACTGATTTCATCGATGGAAAATTTCGGAAATTACTATTTTTAAATTTTGAAGCCAGTACAATAGGTTATTTTTTTCAGTTTTTAAGGCGAAACAACCAGTTTACTATTTGAGGAATTTATTGTCCAACGAGAAAGTGGGATTACTACCTATTATAATCATGATGAGTTCGTGTGGTCTCATAGGTCTTCTAGGAACGTATAAAACTGCAGGTAGTCACTTGTGAAACGTATTTTATATCGATAAACAACTAGGTCGTTGGGCGCTATATAGTTTTACGTCCGGTGTTTATAAATCCGAACGGTGGGGATTGAAGATGATGGCGGGGTAATTCAGTGGAAGTGCTCGTCGTAAAGATGACAAACTGTTGGAGCTCGTATTTGCCGCACCCACGCTCGGCACCCACTATATCTCGGCACTGAAGATCGATGCTGGCTCTCGATAGATTTTATTTTGTCTGCGATCCACGCCCACTTTCCAGCTTCTTTTTTATAGTTCCAGAACCTATGTTTTACTGTATGGGTCGGAGCGAGCGAAAACTTTCCCCGAGCCTTCAGCGAACACGCACTGGTCGCCTTATTCAAATGCCTCCTCGGTGTACCATTTACTACCAAAACTCACAACCAGTCGTGCACCTTACTAGCGAATGTTTCGATTGTTGGAATTTCTTATTTTTGATCTCAGAGTCGGACTCAGTACCCTTTAAACTTCCTAATTACATATTTTTAGCTCAAAATTCTGAATAGTTTGGACTAAAAACCGAATGCAAAGTACAAAACATATATTTTTTCGTACCTCATTGCTGCTACTCCCACGGAATATGATGCCATGACGTCCAGCATTTATACTTTTTGACATAATTATTTCTACTAGGTATATATAGCAGATGTATGTAGGTTTTTAGTATGTATGGCTATACATAGAAGAGAGAATATGTAAAATACAAGTTATAATTAAACAAATGCAATTCGTATATGTAACTCCCCCCCTTGGCACAGATCATTGATCTATGAGGGGGGTAGTTTCCATGGCACGTCATGTGCCTAATTTAAAAATGTAAACACTTTGGAAATAATAAATTATTCATTCATTCATATCATACGCATACCTTTTGGAGGAGTCCGTCGTCACTAGCAAGTCGAGTACAGCGAGCAAGCGCTTTTGATAAGGACATCATCATCAGGCCTTGAGTTAAATTGTCCATCTGTGCTGATCGCTGTGATGGATATGGTTAGGGCAACTGTCTTGAAATAATTGCTGGGCTTTTGAGCTTTCAGGGTTTGAGTGTAGCAGGTTAATCGTCTCTACGATTTGAAGGGGTAACTACTCCATTCCCATCGCTGGACTACTGACGGCCGGTTTCACCAAACTCTTTAATCAACGTTTACTCATTAAACCGAAGATCTCAGCTGTTAAACAACGATATTCGGTTTCAGCAACTTCGGTTCAGATAAACCAATGATCAAATGCGCTAAATCAACGATCAAAACTAACCAGCCGAATTTGGGTGGTTAGCGTTCAAATCAACGATTTACTGGGTAGGTAGTTCTTTTCGCCATCTTCGTTTACATGACCAAAATCCTTTTTTGCTACGGTTTCCCTTCTAATTTGATTAAATTTTCCTTGTTATTTCCTACGTTTTCCTACATCCACGAAAATGAGTCATAGAGAATTTATTAGAGCATTGGTTTTTGTGGACGAATTTGACGAGGATGATATGGAAAGTTTACAATTCACCGTCCTCGTTGGATCAGAGGGATAACGGCGGATTTAAATCTCAATGAAATCGATTTTTTGAGGAGGTACCGACTTTCAAAAACTACTGTTTTGTCAGTCCATGAACAAATTGATGATAACATCGAATACACAAGCCAACGGTAGGAATACAGGTTGGTACATACATGGAATGTACAAATACAGTTATAAATAATGTTATAAAATAGCCAACGGCTCATCACAATTTGAAATGACACAATGTGCCAAGATGGCGTCGCAGGCTGTTGTCATAGAAGTGATAGGAGATACAAAAATAAAAATACCTAGTTATGCAACTTAACCATCACCAGACAATTATAACGCGCATTTTGAGTCGAAATAACTTTGGGATATCGGCTTCTTTGCACTGGCTACTGTTATAAAATCCATCGAATACCAAGCACTGCTTTTTAGGAGATCGACTCCCGAAATTTCCAATGGAGACGAATCAAAATCGCGTTTGGATGGAGTATTCCAGTGGTTTGAAATTTCGCGGTTTTTACTTCAAACTCAAATTCAGAATCCTTGAAGAAACACATATATTATCATCGCTGCACTAGTTTCGAAATGGCAGGGCAGTAAAGGACTACCCCTACGAGTTTGTAAAACATTATGCTATCAGACTGGATAGAAGCATTGAAGATTTCAGGTTGGTAACAGCTGTTGCTGTTCCCTCACTATTATCTCGTTATCGCCCCTATTTTACGGGCAAATGCCTCCTTGATATCGTCTAAATCAACTTTTAAACGCTGTAAATCGATGTTTACTGATAACAGAGTAACCATTGATTACGTTGGTGAAACCCGTTTGTTTTAAACCAACGTTCAAAACTTTGGTTCCGTAAAACAATTATGTACTTTAATCATGGTTAGGGATTGCTGGTGAAACTGGCCCTAAGTGAGTTAACCAACGTAAATAACCATTCCCGTTTGGGGCTTTTAGTCCGACTGCTTCGGCGCCAGTACGTCAACTATGAGAGGGCTGAATAAAAACAAAGATTGGAAGCCAACTATCAGGTCTGATGAAACCTTTTAAAAATAACAATTTGCTTTTCGGAAGATGTCAATAAATTTTATTTCAACTAGCAATTAAATGACGGTCGTTAAATTTTTGCGTTTTTAAATCTTGTGGATGAACGGTTATTGGCCGAAACATTGTTTATGTGTTCCTACTGCAGATAGCTGCACGCAAGTCGTGCTATGTTTATTAGGGGAAAAGTCGAGCCGTAAAGAAGCTGGTATGTCTATAGTGAAGCGAGTTGCATATTAAAACATCTGCATACGTCAAAACAAGGTATTCCACAGAAAAGTAATTCGAAAGGTTGTGCTGGAAGCTCAGCGGCATTTGCATAAATGCGGCGTAAACCTTTCTAGATCAATGTCATGTTTCATGCAAATGGACGCTTGGCTGCAAATGCTCTAGGCGGGTTGGGACCTTTGAGGAACGATGTTTGCCAATTAATCGAGCGTGGGCATGTGAGAAGATATTGATATCAATAACTGTCTAGGAGCAGCAGAAGTGTTATGATCTAAGCAATAAAATGTCGTGAGCTAGGGGTCTGGTGAGTTTGATATAGTGAATCTTGGAACCTCAGTTTGAGCAAAGAGCATTTCTCTCCATTCGCCTGATCTGAGAGGCTCGCTTTTGCATCCTGTTGGGCAACATTTTTAGAAAAATTCGGTTAATTTTTCGAAATTAATTACCTATTGTTCATGTATCCATATTTCAGTTATTGCTTCCGAGTCTTTCTTATTGGTAGCGAAAACATTGTTTTCACTTTCGCGAGGTAGATTTTTTTTCCACAATAAAAATTAACACTCGCATTTTACGTTTTAGATCATTCTGAACAACTTCTGAACATCTTTGGTTCCGTGCATGCCTTCTGTCTGTGTGTGTGTCTATCAATGTGTCAGCAAATCCTTGAAACACGCATAACATAAACAGTTTTCATCCGATTTTGATGAACTTTTCAAGGAATGTGCGGGTTAGGCTGTGGATAAGATAGTCTTCTACTAATTTCATTGCATACTCATCAATACTCCACTCTACGCATGCACAATCGTAAATTATATCAAGCATAATTTTCATACATTTTAGTCGCCCAATCTCGTTCAAATTTGGAGGGTGGTTAGAAGAAGACATTTTAATAACCCCATAGCAATTTCATCATGATAGCATAAATATTAGCGCATGCACGAATCTGAAATCCTCACAACAAGCATAACTTCTACAGTTTTCATCCAGTTTTGATGAAATCTTCGGGAAATGTGCGGGTTAAGCTGTATATGGTTCATTTCTCACGTTCTAGTCGTACGATCTCGTTCGAATTCGGGCGGTGGTTAGGAAATGACGATTTAATCATACCATATCGATTTCATTATAACAGCATCAATATTAGCTGTTGCGCATGCGCGAATGGGAAGTGCTTGCAACAAGCATACTTGACTGTTTTCATTCGATTTTGATGACTTTTTCTGTGAATGAGCGGGTTCGTCTGAGAATGGTTCCCAATAAATATCATACTCAGTAATTGATGGTTCTTCGATCTGTTTCAAATTCGGACGATAGTGAGTTTCATTACAATCGTATCATTAGTAACTGTTGCGCATGCGCAAACCTCAAATACTTTCAACAAGCATGAAATTTATGGTTTATGTCCAATTTTGATGAAAAATTCGGGGATTGAAAGGTTAAGACTGTAGATCGTCCCCAATGAACTCTATCGCTTCCGAATCAATAAGTAGTAGTTTTCGAGCATGCGCAAATGTGACCTATATCAAGCATCCTTTTCTTAGTGCCTGGTTGAGTAAATAGCAAAACCTTCAAAGGAACCTCTTGGAATCCTTAAAGATTATTTGAATCATTTTAGTGTTCTAAATATTAATGTTAAGGAAACGAGGAAGCTATGTGCCACACCCAACTTGGCCGACGTTTTTTAACTTTTTCCAATAAACACAAATTTGGTATACTGATCTCTAGTACTTTTTGTTCTTCAGTTCCTTCTCACATATTTATCTACGTTTTAAATGAAGTTCAATAGCGCCATCAATGGACAGGCTGATATACAACTACAGTTACATAATAGACAATGACTTACTGTAATATGTAATGATGTTTAAGTCAATTAATATAATTAATTATATCATAATTTCTTCACCATTTCGTGCGTCAATACTTTCAACGTATAAGTTTCTATTCCGGTTTCACGTGTCAAATGCTTTTGAATTCCACGTCTATTTACGTTTTAATTCTTTTTTGGATTTTCTCTTAAATCGTCTGACAGATTAAGAAATTTTAATTTTTCTTTTTTACTGATTTTAAACGATTAGAAGAACTTTTCGGAAATATAAACAGTATCGAAATTACATTTTTTCAAAATTTGTAAACCCAACCTTTTTAAACTAAATTAAAAAACTTGTTTGAGAAATCAAGAAAGAATTTGTTTTGGAGAGCGGAGTGGTGTTGAACTTTGTTGGTTGTTTTTGAGAATCAATAAATTTGAATCCGCTGCAAAGCTTTATTTTATACAGAAAATCAATAATATGATGTTTCTGTGACTAGTGTGATTATAAATTCAGGATTGTTGAATGACCAATCTAGTCTTGAGTTTTATATTGGTTCTTTATTGCGACGTTTCCCAGGATCTCGTAATGAAGAACATAAAACTCAAGACTAGACTGGTCATTCAACAATCCTGGAAATCAATAATATACTCTTTTGAAAGAATAAGAACTTCTAAATCACATTTCTGGTGCTTCCAATTGCTATCCAAATTCGAAGTGTACGCAACCAAAAACACCAAAATGTCAATTTTGAAGTCTTTGTTTTCCTTGAAGAATAAGCTTCCATTTCAGTGTTCTGCCCACAGTTCGCCGATGTTGACCACTTGGCGCACCGGCCCCTTGAGAGTTGGAATTCTTTGCTTGGATGTAATGCGTGTTTGCATAACCAATAGGTTCAGCTCAGATTCCTGTATTTTAGACAGCTCTCTTCGACAGGCATAGAAATTAGAGTGAGGTTATTTAGAGGTGGCCCTCCTACGACTATTTAATGAGAATATTACTTATTAGTTTTTATGATTTGATGAAAATTGTAGCTAAAGCGTCTTAAAATATTAGTAGCGAGTTTTGGGGTAGCTATAGTTTAGTTATGGGCTTTGGATACGGGCCTCCTTGGAAATCCGTTTCGGCGCATCTATGATCGAACCAGAAGTTTTGTAAGTAGGTATCGTACAAGTGAACATTCTAGGATGTTTTCTGAATGTAAATTTTCAGTTTACTTTATATGTAGATAAATATGACAGTCTGTCTGTCAGTATGACCGTTTTATAACAAGCTTAATTTCTACAGTTTTCATCTTGTTTCGATTAAAATCCCAGTGATTATGCGGGTTAAGACCGAAATGTTCTCTCATGAATTTCATTGTTCCCGGATCGGATAGTTCCCGCGTATGCGCAAACTTACAATTCTTGCAAAAATCCAAATTTATACAATTTTCATCTAATTTCGATGAAATTCTTGTCCATTGTCCTAAGCTATGGGCCTTGATGATCATCTATGAATTGCATACTGCTGGATCAATGGCTGCCTTTACGATTGCGTAACCAAAATTTATGGTAACAGGCATCCACGGCTTTCCATCGGATTTTGATGTAATGCTTTGGAAATTTGCAGGTTGAAGCACCATCAGTCCTCTATGATTTTATTTATTCTCCGATTTTAAAGCCCGCTGGAATCTTGGTTTTTTCGGTACACGTGCAAATTAAATGATAACAAGAAAAATTGTTAACAACCTCGACGAAATTTTCAGGATTTGAAGATTTATTGTCTCCAAATTATAGGTAGCGCACATATGTGCAACATTTATAAACAATAAATACATGTTGTATGTAATAATACGAGTATATTACAAGCTCTATTCAAATCTAGTATAATCTCTCTTCCTCCATCTCCTCCCCACAGTCCCCACCCCCCACACATTTCTCTCTACCCACCCTATACTTCATTATATTATAATAATCGTATCTCCCATCTTGGCAGATATGTATATATTATATATATATTCTACAGTACTACACACCAATTGCATCCATTAATATTGGGCAACTGTGGAGCCTAGTACCAGATATCTTAGAATTATCACATTATCGAGCATAAAAACCATAGACGATACTTGGCAGGTTAGAGGCAGGTCAATAGTTCTTCTAGCCTTCACTGGCTCTTGTCTAGATGTATTTCTCCTAAATTCTGTCTTAGAGTGATAGAAGAGGGTTAAGGGAGAAGTAAATATTATTTATTGGAAGAATTATTGTTGAAAAAATAGTCACCTACATCCTTAACTCCTTTGGGATCCTGAAAAAGTAAAAACCTACAGTGTTAAAGCAGCCTAGATTCACAGAGCAATAGAACTAGTCGGTGTGGTACGAAAATTGAATGAAAAAATGTTCCAGTTAGCATTACTGTAAGAGCGAATTTTTGTAAATTGCCGTATTACAAGATGTACAAAAGACGTTACATTGCTTTGAAATTTGATCAATTTGAGTGCAAATAAATTGTTAACTACCTACCAATGTCATGGCATTAAAGTTTTATCGATTTTTCAGCAAATATTAATGTAATTCAAGTACTTTTTTCAGCATAATTTTGTGCGTAAGAGTCTGCTAAAAAATATAAATTTAAAGATATGCAGCCATTTTAAGCTTTTTTTACTTTTTGAAAAATTTCCAATTTAATGTGCTCAAAACGTGATAGCCAGCAAACTCGTCCTTAATGTTTGAAAAGCTTGATTTTTTGGCGCAAAAACGGAATTTTCATCTCGATCTTAAGGACAGTTGTCGTCTGGAATGATACATATATACATAAATATATATATATATATATATATATTATATATATATATATATATATATATATATATATATATATATATATATATAGTTTTGATGAAAAATGAAAACACTCGCGTGTAATATTATTTTGAGGAGTTACAGAAGGTTGGAAAAAGATAGGAAACACTTAAATAAACTTACAAAATTGAGAGAATATTTCGCTGTGTCAGCGTCGTCAGCTCTAGTCTAGACTAGAGCTGACGACGCTGACACAGCGAAATATTCTCTCAATTTTGTAAGTTTATTTAAGTGTTTCCTATCTTTTTCCAACCTTCTGTAACTCCTCAAAATAATATATATATATATATATATATATATATATAATATATATATATAAAAAATGTTATGATCCAGGAATCGTTTCGGAATGCCTCAAAACGGATTTTGATAATTTTTGGAGCCATTGCAATAGCTTCATTTTCTACAAAAATTCGCTAAAAGAATAAAACGCTCATAATTGTGCACAACTGCATTAAATGAAATAGAAAAGCTTTTACTTTTGCAGTTGTGATTCGATGTGAAATATCTATTCCAAGGTCTAGATTTCCAGATTATACAATCATCTATATTGACAGTATAACTTATAAGTACACTGAACACCATATTGCTCTTTAGAGCGAACCGTCTCATGTCAATTAACCAGAAAATCTTGACATATTACGGCCATCGGAAGCCTATCTTGAAAGGCTTCCGAAAATAATTAGATCAATTACGTCGCGAATCGGGGTTAAAAGGTAACGAATCATAAATCAGAAATGCCTATCGGTGATTCGCCGAAGGGGTCGGGGCCGTATATCAAAGCGGTTGTTCCAGCTTCAAGGGACAATCTTAAATCACTTTGCTTTGTCAACAAAGGCTTTGGAGCTGGCTGTAAATCTTGAGTCGCGGATCGGACGATTATTATAAGTGGGGTTTCCGACGGAAAGAATCCGCGTTCGCATACGTTCGAGTTAAAGTAGAAGTTTGAGGTGATGCTTACCTCACTAGCGGGTTATCTGCGCATTACTTGGGAGGGATCACAGAGTGAAGTAGGAGTAAAGTTGGAGGAAGGATGCATTCATTTGGTGATTCAATGAGGGGCACCAAGCGTTTCTTTCATATTTGTCTATGAATGTGGATTACATCTTATGGATTTTGAATTCCAACTGCAATCCCTCATTGGTAAGTAGTGTTATTATAGGTGACTAGAGGCCTGTTAGGGCTTGGAAAGCCCTAATCTAGACCGTATAACAGTAGTACCTAACAGGAACCCAGCACATTATAGTAACGATATAAGTCCTACCTATTTGCGGCATTATGTGACCTGGTGCAAAGCTAAGGCGATGTTAATAAATGATTAAAAAAGAGGAAATAACGATCAAAATGTAAGTAATGTAATAAAATAAATACCACCAGTTGAGGTGGTCCTCGCCACTCAGCTGATCAGAAAATACCCCATCACTGCACTCTTAATGTCCCAGAGAGTCTCCCTATCAAATTTCAACTTCCTACTGTGAACAGGAAAGAATTTAGCTCACTCAGCTGATCAGAAAAGACCCCATCACTACGTTTCTTACTTACCGACACTTTTGAAACAAACTTGGGGCAGTGCTGATTCGGAATTATATATAAAGACCGTTCGGAATTACATATTTTATAAAGTCTCAGAAATAGCTCTCTTAGATGTTAGTAACTACACTACGTTTCTTACTGACCGTGAATTTATGGCAACTGTTGTTACCGCCACAGTCTAATAAACAACTCTCGTTGATAAGGACCGCCTAGTGCACGATCAAGGCGGGTATAGAGACGAACGGCGACACTTTTGCAACAAATTCGGGGCCGTGCTGATTCGAATGAGCAGTCACACTAAAATCGGACCGCGAAGTTCTTCACAATTTCAAAGACCGTTCGGAATTATGTATAAAGTTATTCTCGAGACTTCGACACTAATGCACCCTTACATCGAGAAAAGGCTAAAAACCTAAATTTTAAAGTTATTTGCTGTCATGGTTACGAGAAAACTATAAAAAAGCGCCATTAGGAGTCACCACCTACATACCTACTTTCTTATGGTTCACTATTTACCTAGTTTCTAGTTCAGTATATTTTATTACGACAGGTAATAAATTTTATACAAATTATATCAAACTGTAATCCGGCAATTGCCTGAAATGTTGTGAACGCAAGATTAGTTTGTGCGGTCGAGATCCCTATGAAATTTGTGTTGGGAATTTGACAAACAAGTGTTGAAGTTCCAGACATCAGCCGCGAAAATGTTGTGGATCATTCAGTTTTCAGAACCGTTCTTTGAATCAATTAAGAAACTAAAAATCTATAGAATCCTTTGAAAGTGGTCATGTGAAAGGACATAAGGGAATATTAGGTAGGTATCGCCTTGGTAAAGGTAAGTACATAGAGAGGTATACACTACTTACTTTCCGTAAATCATTACTTATTATTCATCATTTATTTCCATAGACAACAATTGAAGTAGGTACCTACTTAATCAACTTTTTTTGTCCCACAAATTTGCACAACTGCAAAACTCGCGTAATAACTGCACTGACAATGCCCGTCTTTATGAAGTCTAACCTTCAGAAGAATGAATTTCAAGGTTTTTTTCTTTACAGCTGGTTTATAATTCATGTTGCACATATCCTGATTCGATATTCGACAAACTTGTTGATAAGCAGTTGAAAATCGTTTTCAGAGCAACAATCTACCTACTTAGTTTACTTTTAACCAGCAGCGAATTTGGTAGGCTACTTGGTTCCGTTTGTTGGAGGAGCACCAACCTGCCTGTTTACTTCAACAAACTACCAAATCTATCCTTTCATTCATTCAATAAAACAAGTAAAACTGCCTCAGTTATAGTAATAAGAATATGTCTGAAACTGCCTGGGCAATGGCTATGAAGTACCAACACTGCAGTACAGTTCAATTATTTTTTCTCCATTATTTTTCAGGTTATTTATTCTCAATCTAAACGAATGAAGTTCTTTAGTTTTTGGACACTGATTTCCTATAATAATTAGTCCCTAGTTCAAATAAAAAGCCGTTCTCTACTAGATCGGTATCGTGCTGGCAGGCGTGATTACTGCGACCATTTAGTTGAATTGAAACTTCATATTACTACAATATTACTTTCGCTAAACAAAACTTTTTGAAAATGTCGTTATAACAACGTATTAGGTTGGCATACGACGGCAAACTTCTAGTGAAAAATAGGTTGGTTGAGTTGCGATTTAGTAACACCTACCAAGTCATGGCGGACCTTGGAAGAAACTCAAACTAACTCCAGGCGTGACGTCACGAGAATATAGGCTATACGTATACGTACAGAAAAACCTCACGTCAAGTCAATGCAGAAAAAACTAAAACATGATTCCATGTTAAAAAACTCGGCCCTTCGGGCCTCGCAAGGGGCTCCGCCCCTTGACCCCGCCAGGAGGGCTTCGCCCCCCTGGACCCCCCGGATGTTATTACTTGCCTGACTGCTAAAATGTAAAAAACATGGATGTTTTAGCTCCTCGCTCTCACTTTATTATAGAAAAGATCACGACGATTGAGCTCTTGTGAGATGATGATCTCCTAATAGAAACTCGCGAGTAAACATTCACTTTATTATAGAAATGATCACGACGATTGAGCTCTTGTGAGATGATGATCTCCTAATAGAAACTCGCGAGTAAACATCCACTTTATTATAGAAAGAGGCTAAAGAGGCTACATACGAAATTACAGCTTCCTATAGTGTAAAGTATAGAAATTACCTATTAAAATGATTTAACCACCGCTTCACAAATCAAACCGTTCTCGCAATATTCGGATCACCTGCTATGAATCACATAATCGAAACACCAGCTCAATGAAATCATCAGAAATTAACAAGCGGTTGCAATCATGTTCACAATATCAGTAATTGAGAATGATCACCTGTGTGTAAACAATTATTCATAACAGCTTGTTGGCCACGCACTTCGCAGTAGTTAATATAGTATGGTTGGATAAATCGAGAGCTTTCGAACGAATGGTCAACGAATTTTGTGGGATGAAAAACGACGAAGTATCATATCCCTAGCAACGACTCGGTTGTAAGCGGAAATCATCACAATTATTGGCGCTACTTTCATCTCACTTTATAGTCTCACTTTTCGGCGGGGGATCCATCGCTAAAACATGATTCCATGTTAAAACACTCACGCAGTTTGCGTAAACATTTCAATTTTTAGAATCGGTCAGCTGGAGCTCTGGGTGGAGCCCGTCACTTCTTTCGTCCTTTGATGTCCTAGAGAGGCTCCCTAACAAATTTAATTGTAATCAGAAAGACGACATAACTTTTACCACACTCAGCTAAACTTGAAGTTTAAATGCGTTAATTACAATGAAGTTACATTTACATAAATTAATTCATTCTTCAAAAATATATTGTAACAATTCTAAAATGGCAAACAATTTGAGGATATAATAAAAAGCAGAATAAATTGTGGACATTTTTATATTAATAAAAATAATGCTATTATTACAAATAGTGTACCTATAGTATACTATTTCGAGGGTATCACTTAGTTTTCGCAAGTTCCCGCTGATCGATCCATTCTTTCACTTTTGGTATGGCGTATAGTTTCTTCTTGAGAGCGATGAGATTCGAGTATTTCTCATACTGTACTTCGAAGATTAGCGGAAGAGTTTCCATGGCTCCGACGAAGTAAAAATCAACCCACGAAAGCTATTGAATGAATACATTCGTTAATATCATATTTAAATCTGATTCCACATAAAAATATTGTTTTTGGTAGGTTGGAGTGGAATTTTATGGTTTTGACCCTGTAGTAACATTAAATATATTGGCCTTCTCTTCAAAACAAACTTTTGCCAATTAGGGTGGAAAGTAGATTCCTCTCTTTTGTAACATGGACGTATAGAATTAGTTGAAGAACGATGTACGAGTCAAAATGACTGAATATACATAAAATAGAACAATAGTATACGTACATATATACTTGCTAATATACAACACAAAAGGGCAACAATTCATGTTTGCGCAAGCGCACAGACTTCTATTGATCCGACGGCAGTGAAAGTTATAGCGGACCATATAGGAGCTAACCCGCACGATCCCTGAAAATTGCGTTTACCATAGACAGACAGACATGGAACCAAAATTTATCAGAAATCTCTGAAACGCGAAAAGCAAGTAGTACAAATTTTTATTTTGAAAAACAAAATTTATCTCGACTTCTCTTACCTTCTCCTTACCTTCGGTAGTGAGGAAGTAAAATACGCGGACGTGATAAATCTATCAATACGAATTGTTAGATATTCACTCTCAGGATAGGAAATATTCAATAGACGATTATCGCTTCTGGGCATTTGGAAATAAATGATTGTTCTAAAACAACTTCCGAACAGTCAAAACTCCGAAGCTAATGGACCTATTTTTATGAAATTGTCAGAAATTGTGCGAGTTTATTCTCAAAAATTGTCCTATGAATTTGATTGCTGTTGGATTAATAGTAGTATGTCCGCATGCGCCAACAAGAATTTCTTATATCGTCAATTTCTCATGATCCATCAGTCCGATTTCATTCAAACTCGGGTGGTTGTTTGGCCAGGATGATGTCTTATGTATTTTATCGCGAATTTTTGAGTAATGCCTAACTATTGCACATGCGCAAAACTAATATCAGTAACTAATAGCACTCGGAGACTAATGCACCGATTATGATGAAATTTTCATGAATAGACCAATCTAATCTGATCTTATATACACTTATATCTACATATACCTATTTATTACCTGTATTTATTACCTTATTACTAATAAGATGTTTGTATTACTAATAAGATGTAGTAGGTATATATAGTTATTTAGTATATATACCCTTATATATACTTATCTGATCTTCTATATACTTTAGATAGTGAATGCCGTTGGATCTATGGAACGGTATTAACTATAGGCTATACTATAAACTATAACTTTAAACTTCCTAATATTTTGTTAATATTTTCTAATACATCTCAATGTCTTACTCAATAATTTTATGGATACGAAGAAGATCCGTGCCTCACCAAACTTGGCAGATTACAACTATTTGTGTTATTTTGAAGTTTATACTTATCATTTTTGTATTTTTAGGTATCCAATGGTTAAAAGTAAATTTATAACTCGGAAACGATTCATCAAAAATACTGAATGAAAATTGAATTCGTATTTACATGAAAAAGGCATTCTCGATATACAAATCATCCCGACAAAGATTCAAACCCTGATCTCTCATCGGTGTTTGAAATGCAGGACTCTAGAGTTTCGTTCTCAGTGCTCGTTCTGACAGTTCTCGAGCTCATTAGAACTGGAACGGGAAATCCCGGGGCGTTCCGGAACTTGTGGAACCGCGTTCTGCACTGCGAACGATTTCAGAACTTGGAAGTGAAATAACCTTTGTTGTTGTTTGTAACCTCACTCAACTCGTGTTACCTTCTAGTGCTCCTTTTCAGAATATTTTTAGTGCCCGTGAATATATTACTTATTATGCCCCTGAATGTTACTAAATAAAACGAGATCCGAAAAATTGTGAAATGCGCATGCGTTAACGGCGTCCTTGCGTTCGAGTTCTGACAGTTCCGAAAAAAAAAAAAAAAAAAAAAAAAAAAATCTGAGAGAATATACTCGAAAATTTGAGTTTCGTGGATGAAGATGAGATCCAACTATAACTTCAACGTCGTCCTCATCTTTTATCATGAAACAACATCGTCGAAATATCGCTTTCCGAACTTGACGAGCTAGTTGTCATTCCGATCATAGAATAGGCACTTGTACTAACGTATAGAGACTAAAGTATGATTTCGGATAGAAGAAGAATAAATTTGCTTACTCCACGAGATCCGAAAAATTGTGAAATGCGCATGCGTTAACTACGTCATTGCGTTCGAGTTCTGACAGTTCCGAAAAAAAACGGGGACCGGGAACGCCGAACTCGGCGTTCTTGGCTCTTGGCGTTCCAGAACTGGGCGTGGGCAGAAAACACACTGAGAACGAAGTTTAGATATTTATATCTACTGCTATACTATGCTTCGGAAAATGTACCCACCTTTCCATTTGCAAGATATCCGTTTTCTCCTACAATCCCATCATAAAGCTCCAGGTAGTATGGAATAGTTTTTTCTAACAGCTCTTTTTTCTTTTCTGCTTTGGCTTCTTGGTTTTTCTCGAGGAAAGTTACTTGAACAGCTAAAATATATGCATATTATTATTATTAAATTATAATATTTGGATAAATGATGTATAATATTCGTGATTCTAATATTGCACTTTTGTATAGTTACATTTTTCAAGGACCGGTTTTTACCTGGTGAAACAATAAGCTTGAGAAAATGTAGTTACCTTTCGTGAAATCCACAATAGTACCAGCAATTACATCAATTTGTGCGTTTTCCCAGTCGTTGGCACCGAGAAGTTTTGCCTCACTTGCAAGATATCTGCATATCGCCTGACTTTGATACAGTCTCTCCCCGTCAATTTCGAGGTAGGGAAGTTTACCAAACTTGATGTCTGCAGAATCAAAATATAAAATTGAACCATTCTCTCCAATTTAGATTCGTCCAAAGAAACAAAACCACAACATACTCTTAATAACATACTTAACTAAATTTTTTTAAAGCGCATTCAAGTGTAAAGTTATTTATTTTCAAATATAAAAATTTGACAATTTTCTTTTGACATACCCTTTCGTAATCCTTAGTTAAATGTTGTCAAAACTTTCCCGTCTTATAGCTTGTCATTAGTAAATTATTAATGATCTATATAGTTGAAAACTGAACCATGTTATGGGATAAGAGTGTTTACATTGCAGCATTCAACATGTTTTGACAAAAAATCAGCAAAAATAATTCATTTTAATACATTTTGCAACTAATAAGCACGAACTTGTAAGTTTTAGGATTTATTGATCACAACAATATCTAACGATCGAATTTAAAGGCATTTTATATCATCCTGGATAATATTTAATATTTCCACGGAAGGTCGGGAGTTATCTCAAACTAAAATAAGTATTATGAATATAACCATCCTTGATATTTGTAAGAGCAGTCGATACCCTCTTTCCAATTCATGGAGCTACTACCTCCTTCCAATACCTACGACGGACGAATTTTTTTAAAATTCGATTTTCGGATTCTACGCATCTTGAAACGTAAACCAAAAAAATTTCAGGGGGGGTTAAATTTTTTTTTCTTGGCCGATTAAAAAGGTTCATTATTGAAAATAATAAACCAAAATGAAGCTACTGCAATAGCTCCAAGAGTTTTAAAATGAAAATTTCGAAAAATTTCTTCATTGAAACCCGTTTTGAGACATTCTGAAACGAATCCTAGAGTTTAACGCTTTTTCATAGGTATATATATATTTTTTTTTGATGAAGGATGAAAACACTCGCGTGTAATATTAATATGAGGTATTGAGTACAGATGGTTGGAAAATATAGGAAACACATAAATATGACTTACAAAATTGAGAGAATATTTCGCTGTTTCGGCGTCGTTGAGGTACTTAATACTTCAAATTAATATATATATATATATATATATATATATATATTAATATATATTAATATATATATTAATATATAGAGTGTGTCTGTGTGTCATTCCAGACCATAACTTTCCTTAGAATTAAGATAAAAAATCCGTTCTTGCGCCAAAAAATCAAGCTTTCCAAACAAAAGGATGAGTTTGTTGGCCAACACTTTTTGAGTACATTAAATTGGTCAAATTTCAAAAAATGTGCTAAAAAAAATCACTAGGAATGACCAAAAACATCTAAAAATTGATACATTTATATTTTCACCAGAATGTTAGCCAAATAAGTTTTTAAACGATGAACTAGAACATTAAAAAATTATCCACTAAATTATAGTGAAGAACTTACTTGAATTTCATTAATATTTGCTGAAAAATCAATTAAAAAAACGGAAAAATTG
Organism: Adelphocoris suturalis; assembly: GCA_030762985.1. Taxonomy (NCBI): domain Eukaryota; kingdom Metazoa; phylum Arthropoda; class Insecta; order Hemiptera; family Miridae; genus Adelphocoris; species Adelphocoris suturalis. The sequence continues at coordinate 56,699,527 of CM061048.1, forward strand.
CTAAAAATTGGTTTTGAATCGTAGAATATGATTTAGAACGAGTTCATTTGCAATAAAATTGGAGGTTAATAACTTCTTTGCGCTTAAAGTACTCAAAATTTAAAACAATGTATACCTAATTTAAAACAATGTGATTTAGTACGATAATCTACAAAAATTCCCTCATACGATCATGCTGCATGACTAGAACTTTTTTCTGTTATATTTTCTGTTTTTCTGTTTAATCTGTTATTATATTTGTAGGTAGCATTTTTCACTTACACATATTCTTCGTGTTTTTGTTAAGTTATTTTAATTAGTATACTATCTTAATAATTCTTCTTTTGGAAATATAATTTGACTTACTATTATTTAATTGGGAATTAGCCCGTATGACATGAAACAATAAACAACAATAAACAATTCGGCCCTAGTTTTCCATGTATAGGTACTTACTTTATAAAATAATTGATTACCTGGTTTCATTTGGTGCCATGGAGATTCCGCTCTGAATGAACTCATGATCCGGACGTCTTCAAACTCCTTTCCCATGTAACTCAGAATCAAACGAATCCCTTCGCCCAACCACTTAGCGTCGAAGTAAACCAACTTGTACGAAGGCATCCTTCTGTTGCAAAAGACGCAACGATATTATTCATTAACGGAACAAATTGATTTATTATCAATCGAGATTGATAGGGAATGAAAAACGCTGCAAATTATTATTTCTGTGTTAGGTACCCCTTCTACGCAGGTCATTGATCTATAATTAATAAACCCCATATGTAATTTAGGATCAGAACATGGCGTATTGTGCCTCTGAGAAGGGTTCAAACTTTTACAGTTCCAAGACCCCGCAATTTGCAATTTTTCGCTTCACAGTAGGTTAAAAAAAAAAAAAAAAACCCGGGTACCTAAATGATGCTTGATGTAATTTAAGTTAGCGCATGCGCAGAATGGAGCAATGATTTGAAAAAATGAAATTGGTAGGGTACAATCTACAGCGTAATCAATCAATTCCCAGAAAATGTAATCAAAATCTGATGAAAACTAGACCTTGTTCCTCGGAGTACACTTTCGCGAATGCGGAGCTAATAATGACGCAATCATGTTGAAATTAACGTGGAATAATTAAACCTTTGTCCCTCAACTATGCACCAAATTTGAGTGGGATTCGAAGAGTAGGGCGTTAAAAAATTATGCTTGAAGGAATTTGTGTTTGCGCATGCGAAAAATGGAGTGATGATTTGAGAAGCATGGAATTGATAGTGGACCATTTACAGCCTAACCCGCACATTCCACGAAAACTCATCAAAATCAGATGAATTCTGTTGAAATTAGGCTCGTTTAAAAAGGAATACATATTCTCGCATGCGCAACATCTACTAATGATACGATTATGTTGAAATTGCTAGGGAATACTCAAATTAACCCCTTCCACCTATCCTCCAAATTCGAGCGAGATCGGAACAGGGCGTGAGAAAATGATTGTTGATGGAATTTACGTTTGCGCATGCGCCGAGTGAAGCATTGATTGGGAAACAACGAAACTCATTGGGAACCATCTTCACCCTAATCCGCACATACCATGAAAATTTCATAAGAACCAGTTGAATATTGTGGAAATTAAGCTTGTTACAAGGATTTGCGGACATACACAGATACACGCACAGAGATAGAGAGAGAAAAACACGGAACGAAAGTTGTTCAGAATAGTCTAAAACGTAAAATGCGAGTGAAAATTTTACAACTGTTAAAAAAAAAAAAAAAAAAAAAAAAAAAAAAAAACAGCCGTTTGATTTTAGTGGAGACCACAACTTTTAAATCTCTCGAAAGCATTTAGGTTCCAATACTTCACCAGTAGGTACATCGCACGGACAATAGTTGATAAACTAATTCCTTTGTTTTTAGGACCAAATGTTTTCAATGATCTAAGTATACCTTACTCCGAAAATCCAAAATTCGTGTTTCCAGATCAGGTTATTAAGGTAAAATAATATTTATCACCGCTTTCTTCTGAAATTACCAACTACCGCCTGTCTGACTGTGATTAATTCAAAACACCAATCAGTTTATAGCTTATGAGGGTAAAATAAAAATCTATTTCGCAGTCACGTTATTTATCGGATGACTCATGTGGATTCACGGACAATCATGTAAAAAGGCACAAATACTCTGGAAGCACAGAGAGAGAAAAAGCCCGCCAATTCGTCTGCAGCACATAGCTTCCCCGTGTTTGTATAAATCATTGAAATGCTTGAAATAATCATAAAACATGCCTTAGCTGGATCCTAAGGCGGAAATAGAAAAATTGATTAGAATAGACGGAGGGTCAAATGTTAGTATTATTGTAGATCATTAATAGCTAGTTGTTATACTGAAGATTAATTTTAGAAAATCAAAGAAATTTATACGTTTTTTAACATTTGCATGTACCAAGAAACCGTGCCAATCATTATAAGGTTATGATGAAATTCATATGGGGCGATCACATTGCGTTTTCCGTGCCAAGTTAGGCAATGAGAAAACAATGATTCATACATGTTAAGTTTTGCGACACCATCACAGAAACAGCTTAAACTAAACCGTTCGAAACCCCTGCTAATTCTCGAAATTTAAGGAAAACTGTGGAACAATGGAGGTTGTCAGGAGGATTTGAGGTTCGGGCATCGCTTCAGCTACATATTGATTATGATTGTGCAGGAACGGACGTGGAAAAATCAAATTGTATTTTCCCGACCACCCTCCGAATACGAGTTCGGATGTCCAGGCCGTAGGAAAATAATATTTGATGGATTTTGTTTTCGCATGTGGAGAGTAAATTATTAAATTGATAGCAATGAAACTGCTAAGAGACAGTCTGCTGCCCAACACACACATTCACTGGAAATTGTTATCAAAATATGATATGGTAATTGTACAAATTAAGCTTGTTTGAGTATTTGCGGACAGACACAAACACACACACATGTACCCAAAGTTGTTCAGAATTTTGAACAACAAGCGAGTAGAAATTTTGCTTTTGTCGAGAAAAAAAAAAAAAAAAAAAAAAAAAAAAAATCTCCCAGAGGTGAAAACAATGCTTCCGCTACCTTGATTTCTAAGAAGCAATTAAATATTGACGGCAATATTGTTCAATGAGAATGTGACTTTAAATTTCTAATTATGATTAATGTGCAGACGATGTCTAGGTACTTACGATTTTATTACTATACAAACTTAGCAATCAAAGAACGTCAAGCAATCATACGCTGAATTGATTAGTTGGCTACTGTCTGTTGTTGAACTGAGTTCCACGTAACACTAGTTCCTATATATATAAAGGTATGAGTGCCTGCTTTTATCTAAAAATAGACCTATTTCGAACTTGACTTGTTGACAGAACTATCTCATAGAGCGAAATGAAGATAGGAATCATTACAGACTGTGAACCCTTATCACTGAATGTGGTACGCAACTATCTTTCTGAGAATTAGCACTTCAAACCTAAAACACGTTTTATTCAAACTCTCAGCTTATCACATTATGATAAGAGCTCACGTGAGGGAAGCTTATGATACGCCAGATGGTGCAACTGTACGATTGGCCCTGTCTCTAAATTAATTGAACCGCCAAAACTATGAATTGAACAAAAAACATAAAGATTAAGACTAAGAAAATACCAGTTTGGGGTCGGTTTCTACGTATTTTTCACGCTGAATCGAATGGTAACACTCGCAGATCTCTCCAACTCCTTTATAACCGAGTTTTACACTTTAACTAACAAGTTTTACCTTTAAAAATAATAAAGTTGAATACAAAAAACTTGTTTGTTAGAGTGTAAAACTCGGTTGTAACGGAGTTGGAGATCTGCATATGTTACCATTCGAAAAAATACATAATAACCGACACCAAACTAGTATTTCCTTTGGGTTAATTTTTCACAAAAACTCTCGATTTCATAGAAAAAACCACGTTTTTCAGCACACAAACACATTTTTCTCCCTCAATTAACAAAGTAAAATAAAAATTGACTACACAGTTGGAAAGCTGGGATTGTGATACAACTTTTAAGCTTACAGCATGCCAATTTCCATCCAGGACGTTTCGAGACATTAACATTGGAAAAAGTGAAAATTTTCGGAATTTTACAAATTTCTGTTATTCAGAATCTATTCTATTCTATCTCTATTCTCAGATTATATCTATTCTATTCTGTAATATATATTCTACAATCCAGAATCCTAGGTATTTATTGTGCTTTTTTAAATGTGAAAATGTGTTCATTTTCTCATCATCTCATATTTCTCATTCCCAGTTCCTATACTATGCACGTCTTATCTTTGAACAAGGATAGGTGGATTGTAGATATGTTCATCAATAGCGCCTGGAGCATGATCCTGAGGGAATAAGGACGATTTGGGACTTGAGATAAGTTTCCTTCACATTTTATTCCACATCATAGTTTGTACACATATATTAACTTTGTTTTTACTTACATTATTGAACTTGGTAGCAATGTTTCCACCCGAGTCAAACGCTGTGGCGAATTTGCAATCAAAATCCTCTATAGATCGTAATTATGAGGATATGAGGATTTGGGTGTTCATCAAAAGTTTAGGGAGAGAAACCCCTCTCTTGAAATTAACACAAGTTGCTAAAAACGGGAAATGATTTCGTAAATTCAACCCTGAAATTTATAGCAAATACGAATGGATCACTGGGTACACTAGAAAGAATGCTCTGTTTTGATTTCGTTGCTTAATATTAGGTGGAGATGGGTGGACTTGTGACAGATCATCTGACAGATCACTAATCTAATTAAAAAACATCTCAATAACGTCACAAAATTAGCTTTGATTGGCCGAGCTAACATAGCTACACAGTTAGATTCAGCTCATCAACTTGCTATCAAGAAACACAATGAGCAAGTTGACAGAAATCGATGTATACTTTCTGAAATTATGGATAGTATCAAATTTTGTGGTCTTTATGAAGTAGGATGAAGAGGCCACGATGAGGGAGATGGTTCATTGCACCGAGGAATTTTTCTGGGCTTAGTAACAAAATCAGTCAAAACTGACGACTTTTTGAGGTCACATTTGGAAAAAGCAACAGTGTTCAAAGGCACCTCCAAAACTATACAGAATGAGTAACAAAAACATCTCAGATGAATGTTTTCAGTAGAGTATTGATCATTCTGGATATGTTGCATTAAAGAAAAAGGTTATACATAAGTGAGTGGTGGTTGTGGGGTTAGACAACATTTCTATAGCCTTTTGAAATATACGATTTTTAATTGACACATGACATCACACTTCTATCATTTCATCATAATTTAGTTTGAGTGCTTTAATATTCCTTCAGAATTATTTCCCCTAAGTAGGTAATTCACTAGTGCAATACAATCGAAGCCAGTTTGAATGCGTTAATCACAATTAAGTTACATTTACATAAATTAATTCATTCTTCAAAAGTACATTGTATCAACTCAAAAATGGCAAACAATTTTAGGATATAATAAAAAGCGGAATAAACTGTGGACATTTTTATATCATTATGAATTAATACTATTATTACAAATAGTGTATCTACAGTATACTATTTCGAGGGTATCACTTGGTTTTTGCAAGCTGCCGTTGATCGATCCATTCTTTCACTTTTGGTATGGCATATAGTTTCTCCCTGAGAGTGACGAGATTCGAGTATTTCTCATACTGTACTTCGCTGAACATCGGAAGAGTTTCCATGGCTCCGACGAAGTAAAAATCAACCCACGAAAGCTATTGAATGAATATATTCGTTAATACATTTAAATCTTATTCCACATAAAAATATTGTTTTTGGTAGGTTGGAGTGGAATTTTATAGCTTTGACCCTGTAGCAACATTAAATATATTGGGCATCGCTCACTTAAAAAAAAAAAAAACTTTTGCCAATTTGGGTGAAAAGTTGATTCTTCTCTTTTTAACATGGACGTATATATACCTAAAATAGAACAATAGTATATGTACGTGTATACATGCTAATATGCAACACAAAAGGGAAACAATTCATGTTTGCACAGACTTCTGTTGATCCGACGGCAGTAAAAGTTATAGTGGACCATATAGGAGCTAACCCGCACGATCCCTGAAAATTGCATTAAGATCGGACTCTAACTTGGTATAGTTTTGGGCGTGACAAGGATTTACCATAGACAGACAGACATGGAACCAAAATTTATCAACAATCTCTGAAACGCGAAAAGCAAGTAAAAATTTTGATTTTGAAAAACAACATTTAATTCGACTTTTTTATCTTCACCTAACCTTCGGTAGTGAGGAAGCAAAATTCAAGGACGTGATAAATCTATCACTACGAAATTGTTAGAAAGGACATATTATAATCTTCGGATAGGAAATATTCAATAGACGATTATCACTTCTGGTCATTGGAAAATAAATTATTGATCTAGAACAATCCCTCTCGGCAAACGATATTAACGCAAATGGTTCAAATTCGCATATCTTCATGCTCTTATCTGCCAGAGCACAGGAGGGTTGAACGATTTTTGCATGCTTGTTCTCATTTAGGATCTAAACTATGAAAAAAAAAAAAAAAAAAGTCCAGTCATGCAGCATGACCCCATGAGCGAATTTTCATAAATCTTCGTATTACATTTATGTTAAATTCTGTTGAAATTTTGAGCACTTTGGTGGAATCAAATTAAAAATTTTATAGCAAACTAACTTTTTGTCAGTAATATTCTTGAACAAACGAGGTTTGTGGATTTTTACAATTTTTTCAAGTGTTGAAATCTCATCGATTTATCATAGCATCATCAAATCTTTAATGAAATTTAAGTACATTTTTCAGTACAATTTTGTGCTTAAATTTTTGAAATGTCCTAGTTCACGTTCGATTAATTTTTTTTGAGTAGCATTCTGCTAAAAAATATTAATTTGTTAATTTTTAGCGGTTTTTTTGCTTTTTAGTGATTTTTTAAGTACATTTTTTGGAATTTGACCAATTTAATGTGCTCCAAAAGTGTTGTCAAACGAACTCATCCTTTCTTTTGAAATGCTTGATTTTTTGGCGAAAGAACGAAGTTTTTATCTCAATTCTATCGAGAGTTATCGTCTGGAATGACTCATTCATATATATACCTACATATATATATATATATATATAAAATATGCGTATAAATATAGAATATCGTTCAAATCCAGTGAATCATTTCAAAATGCATAAAACAGATTTCAATGAAGAAAATTTTACAAATTTTTGGAGCCATTGCAATAGCTTTATTTTCTAAGAAAATTCGCTAAAAAAAACGAAAAAAAAAACGTCGACTAAGCGGGCTGGGCAGTGTAGCTTTCCGATTGTAATACGGCCATTTAATATTAATGAAAAAATATGGAGACATTATTGAAAGTAATCGATATCACATACTTATTGTAATATTTTTTCCCTGCAGAAGTACCTACGTACCTGCTAATACTACAACGCCTGTATTTTTAGCAACTGACGCGCTGAACTTCAAAAATTCCAGAAAAAGTTTCTGTTTTTCCTCAGACAAGGAATTTCACGATTGCGCGAATCCGCCCGTGATGTTATGTTCAATCCAAACTATGGCAAGTAGGAGTAATTAAATAGTAAAAGCACTCTGTTTTATTAATTTTTGTTGAAGTTCCTAAAGATCTAACAAGCCAATAGACACAAGTTATTCAAGAGATCTTGAGAATGGGATCTTCCCTTGTGCTCGATCGAGAAGTCGAAAAAAATTGCGTCTTCCAAAATCATAAATTCCACTTGCTATTTGAGTTTCAGAGCTTGCTGATCAAGTTTGGTTCCGTCTCTCTCTCTCTCTGATATCTGTCTGTCTATGGTAAATCCTTGTCTCGTCCAAAACTAAACCAAGTTATAGTCCGATTTTGATGAAATTTTCAGGGATTTTGTGGGTTGGTGTCAAGTGGGTCTCCTATAACTTTCATTGCCTTGAGATCAAATGTACCTAGTGCGCATGCACAAATGCGAATTTCTTATAACATCGATTTTTCATCACCTATTGATTCGATTTCAATCAAATTCGTGGATAGTTGGGTGTATTTTTCACGAAGATACCCTACAAATGCTATGCAATACTTTCAGTAATAAGTTTTGTGGATGCGCTATGATAAAATTTGTTGACGCAGCCACAACTCCGAAGCTAATGACCTATTTTTATGAAATTGTCCTAAACATTGTCCTATGAATTTTATTGCTGTTGGATTAATAGTAGTATGTCCGCATGCGCAAACATGGATTTCTTATATCGTTGATTTCTCATGATCTATCAGTCCGATTTCATTCAAACTTGGGGGGTTGTTTGGCCAGGATGATGTCCTATGTATTTTATCGCGAATGGTTGAGTAATGCCTAACTATTGCACATGCGCAAAACTTATATCACTAACTAATAGCACTCGGAGACTTATGCACCGATTATGATGAAATTTTCAAGAATTGATCGGGTTAACCTCTAGAGAATTTACTCAATCATTTTATGGGTATGAAGAAGCTCCGTGCCTCACCAAACTTGGCAGATTACAACTATCTGTGTTATTTTGAAGTTTATATTTATCATTTTTGTATGTTTAGGTATCCAATGGATAAAAGTAAATTTATATCTCGGAAACGATTAATCAAAAATACTGAATGAAAATTGATTTCGTATATACATGAATAAGGCATTCTCGACATACGAATCATCCCGACAAAGATTCAAACCCTGATCTCTCATCTGTGTTTGAAATGCAGGACTCTCTATATTTCCATCTACTGCTACACTATGCTTCGGAAAATGTACCCACCTTTCCATTTGCAAGATATCCGTTTTCTCCTACTATCCCATCATAAGTCTCCAGGTAGTATGGAATAGTTTTTTCTGACAGCTCTTTTTTCTTTTCTGCTTTGGATTCTTGGTTTTTCTCAAAGAAAGCTGCTTGACATGCTAAAATAGATGTATATTACTATTATTACATTATAATATTTGGATAAATAATGTTTAATATTCGCGATTGTAATTTTGCACTTTTGTATAGTTACTTTTTTCCAAGACCGGTTTTTCCCTGGTGAAGCAATAAGCTTGAGAAAACGTAGTTACCTTTCGTGAGATCCACAATAGTACCAGCGATTACATCAATTTGTGCGTTTTCCCAGTCGTTGGCGCCGAGGAGTTTCGCTTCACTTGCAAGATACCTGCATATCGCCTGACTTTGATACAGTCTCTCACCGTCAATTTCGAGGTAAGGAAGTTTACCGAACTTGATGTCTACAGAATCAAAATATAAAATCAAACCATTCTCCCCAATGTAGATTTGTCAAAAGGAACAAAACCACAACATATTTTTAATCACATACTTAACTAAGAATTTTTTTTTTCAAGTGCATTCAAGTGTAAAATTATTTATTTTCAAATATGCAAATTTGATATATCCTCTAGTAATTTTGAGTTGCATGTTATCAAAACGTTCCCGTCTTATAGCTTGTTATTAGTAAATTATTAATGGTCTATATAGTTGGAAACTGAACCATGTTATGGAATAAGAGTGTTTACATTGCAGCACTCAACATGTTTTGACAAAAAATCAGCAAAAATAATTCGTTTTAATATATTTTGCAACTAGTAAGCATATACATGGAAGGAATTATTGATCACAAAAATATCTAACAATCGAATTTAAAGGAATTTTATATCTTCCTGGATAATATTTAATATTTCCACGGAAGGTCGGGAGTTAGGTTCGGGAGTCTCAAACTAAAATAAGTGTTATGGATCTAACCATCCTTGATATTTGTAAGAGCAGCGGATACAGCGGATAGTGAAAAATCGATTAAATAAACGGAAAAATTGCTAAACATCCAAAATTCGTTTTGAATCGTGGAATATGGTTTAGAACGAGTTCATTTGCCATAAAATTGGAGGTTAAAAACTTCTTTTCACATAAAGTACTCAAAATTAAAAACAACGTAATATACTATAGTGTTATAATCTTAGAAAAGTCGCTCATAGGATCATGCTGCATGACCGGAACTTTTTATGTTAACTGTTATTTGTGTGTACCATTTTTCACTTACATACATTCTTCGTGTTATTGTTATGTCATTTTAATTAGTATACTGTCGCAATAATCCTTCTTTTGGAAATATCAACTAACTATTATTTAATTGGGCATTAGCCCGTACGACATTAAACAATAAACGACAATAAACAATACGGCCCTAGTTTCCAATGTATAGGTACTTACTATATAAAATAATTGATTACCTGGTTTCATTTGGGGCCATGGAGATTCCGTGTTATGGACTTATGGTCTTCAAACTCTTTTCCCATGTAACTCAGAATCAAACGAATCCCTTCGCCCAGCCACTTAGCGTCGAAGTAAACCAACTTGTACGAAGGCATCCTTCTGTTGCAAAAGACGCAACGATATTATTAATTAAGATTGATATGGAATGAAAAACGCTGCAAATTATTACACAACGGTTTATTTTTACTGTGTTAGATATCCCTTCTACGCAGATCATCGGTCTATAATTACTAAACCCCGTATGTAATATATGATCAGAACATGGCGCATCGTGCCTCCGAAAAGTGTTTGAAGTAATGTACGGAGTAATGATTTGAGGAAAATGATATTGGTAGGGAACAATCTACAACCTAACCCACAAATTCCCAGAAAATGTAATCAAAATCTGATGAAAACGAGACCTTGTTCCTCGGAGTACACTTTCGCACAAGCGCCGGAGCTAATAATGATGCAATCATGTTGAAATTAACATGGAATAATTAAATCAATGTCCCCCAACTATGCACCAAATTTGAGCGAGATCGGACGCCTACGGCCTAGAAAAGTGATGCTTAAAGGAATTTATGTTTGCGCATGCGCAAAATGAGTAATGATTTGAGAAACATGGAATTGATAGTGGACCGTTTAGAGCCTAAACCGCACATTCCCTGAAAACTTCATTAAAATCAGATGAAAACTGTTTTACTTAATTAGGCTCGTTTAAAAAGGAATACATATTCGCGAAATCGCAGGAGCTATTAATGATAGGATTATGTTGAAATTGCTAAAGAATGCTCAAATTAACCTCTTCCACCTATCCTCCGAATTTGAGATCGGTTAACGGGGGCGGTTAACGGAGGCGTGAGAAAATTATTGTTGATGGAATTGACGTTTCCGCATGCGCCAAGTGAAGTATTGATTTGGGAGCAACGAAACTAAATGGGGACCATCTTCACTTTAACCCGCACATACCATGCAAATTTCATAGAACCGGTTGAATATTGTGAAAATTAAGCTTGTTACAAGGATTTACGGACATACACAGATACACGCAATGAGATAGAGAGAGAAAGGCACGGAACGAAAGTTGTTCAGAACAGTCTAAAACGTAAAATGCTAGTGGAAATTTTACCGCTGTAAAAAAACCAACAGCTGTTTGATTTTAGTGGAGACCACTACTTTTAAATCTCTCGAAAGTGAAAATAATGTTCCGCTACCTATAGGTAGACTTAGGGGCAATTTAAGATGTGAAATTTAGCATTTAAGTACCAATAGGTACTTCAATAGTAGATCGTATTGAAAACAATGCTTCTGCTACCAATGGGTAGACTTGGGAGCAATTTTAGAGATGAAATTTAGCATTTAAGTACCAATAGGTACTTCACTAGTAGACACATCGCACGGACAATAGTTAATAAACTCGATTTCGCAACGTCATAATAAATTCCATTGGAACTATATTACCTGATAATTCCAATATTCGCATTATATCAGCTGTTATTTACAAGGCAATTTTTATGTATTCTAGTATCACTATGGAGCGATGTTGGATGAAATTTAAAGCTTGATCGTCTAAGTCTAATTCATTGATCAGCTAGCATCGCGTGATTTCTCTATCTTCTCGCGCTTAGAAATTCGAAGGTTTTTTTTCTCGATGTTCAAGCCCTTAGGGAAAGCGACCTATTCAACGTACAGCGCTGTGGGTTGTTTTAATCGATTCTTTGGGATTAAATTCATCATTGACAAGCAAAAAATGATTACTGTTAGAACATTTTCGAGATCTCGATTTTTTAAATGTTTAGCCCTTTAATAGTCAACTGTGATTGATGACAATGGGTTGATAAAAACTTCGAAGACGAGCTTGTAGGACCATTTAGACCCCAAATGTGATTTTTAACACAAGTTTCTTATAGTTTAGTCTAGTATTTTTGGAAAAAAGCCGCGGACGGACGGATTTAGTCTTTTTTTTTTTCATTCGATTTTCGGATTCTTCGCATCTTGACACGTGAACAACAAAATTTTCAGGGGTGTTAAAATTTTTTTTTCTTGGTCGATTACAAAGGTTCATTACTGAAAATAATAAACCAATATGTCACGAATTGCTGTAAACAAATCCATACTTCATACCCATAATAAAGTTGATACCTACAATTAACCTCCATTCCTTCGAAAGATTATTAATTTATTTGAGAAACAATGCATTATGACGCATTGCCGATTACAACCATGACAACCAATGAGAAAACTGACATTGAAACAACAAATAAGTATAGCCATTTAGTGCAAGGTTTCTTTAAAAAGAGTAAATTAAATGAATAAAATGAGAAACCATTGATTTAATATGATTTAATATTATGTTCTGTGATATTGTTGATATTGTTTTGATCAACCTAAGGGAGGTTGAAACCAAGGAGCAATGAAGCTGTTGGGAGACCGTCTGCTGCCCATCACAGACATTCCCTGGAAATGTTATCAAAATATGATATGATAATTGTACAAATTAAGCTTGTTTGAGTATTTGCGGACAGACACACACACACACACACACGAACCAGAGCTGTTCAGAATTTCGAATATCAACAACAAGCGAGTAAAAATTTTGCTTTTGTCGAAAAAAAAAAAAAAAAAAAAAAAAAAACAAATCTCCCAAAGGTAAAAACAATGCTTCCTCTACCTTGATTTACTCAGAAGCAATTAAATATTGACGTTAATCAGGTTCAATGAGAATGAACGGAAAGGGTACGCAAAATTTCTAATTATAATCAATGTGCAGACGATGTCTAGGTACTTACAATTTTATTGGTATAAAAACTTTGCAATCGAGGAACGTCTAGCAATCATACACCGAATTGATTAGTTGGCAACTGTCTCTTGTTGAACTGAGCTCCACATAACACTGGTCCTCATATATAATAAAGGTATGAATGAGTGCCTGTTTTTATCTAAAAATAGATTTACTTCGAACTTGACTTGTTGACAGAATTATCTCATAGGGCCCAATGAAGATAGGAATCGTTACAGACTGTGAACCCTTATCACTGAATGTGGTACATATTATCTTTCTGAGAATTAGCACTTCAAATCTAAAAACGTTTTGTTCAATCTCTCAGCTTAACAGATTGTGATAAGAGCTCAGGTGAGATAAGCTTATGATACGCCTGGTGGTGCAACCGTACGATTCGACAAATCCATCCATGTCTCTTTAAATTAATTGAACCGCCAATAATATAAATTGAACAAGAAAAAAGCTACATCAAGTCCTAAAACACTTTAGCGTAAAACATTAAAGAGAGCGACCGAGAGAATCGGAGGACGGAATATTTCACAGAGTAAACTCATCAGTTGTGATTACATTTTTTTTTTTTTAAACAAGCACCTAAGACCTACGTTTTAAACAGCATGGTTCGATGATTGGTTATACAGGGATACTTCCATAAGAGTAGTTCAATCTGAATTTGGACAATGTTTCATGCAAATATTACCGATTTTTACAACTAGCGAACGGCATTATTTTGATTTTTGACTGATTTTTCAACTTTGAAATTTTTGAAAACTTGATACATATTCTTATAGGAAATTTTACGCTGATTCCGAATATACCACATGTTAGTATGCTGAAAAAATTATTTCGCACAACAAATCGCAAAAAACAGGCTATTTTGAAATTTTTGACAACATTTTTGAAAATTTCAACCCGAAGATGTAATCCGATCATGCTGGCCAACGAACTTGAACTTTCGTTTTGTGTCCTTAACATTTTAAAATTTGTTTGAAGTTTCTAGCACAATTCTACGGACAGTTATCGTCTGGAATGACACATACATACATACATGCATACATATATACATATATACATATATACATACATATATATATTTATTTTTTAACGAAACTCCCCTCAAAGGCGGAGGGGGCACACCATTAAACTGAAAAATAAACAAATAAAATAAAAAAGTGGGGAGGACGCCCAGGTTTACCCGACGCCGGCTCTAGGGATAAGGGAAGTTGCAGGACGAGGAGGAAGAATGGGATGAAAGGAAGTGCCCCTATAAAATGACCACCAGTTCAAGTAAGAACCCCTCAGGATGCTCAGCTCAAGTAACTCCGTGGCGCTTTTCCCGCACCACACCCCGCGCCATGACACGGTCGCGGCCATGACCTCGATGTTATTAGGCGCCACTACTTTTAGCTCAGATACATACATACATACATACATTTAAAAAAAAAAAAAAGCGTTAAACTTCAGAATATGATTCAGAATAGCCTGAAACTGATTTCTGCATAAAATGTTTTCAAAAATTCACATTCTACAAATTTTGAGGCGAGAGCAATAACTTAAATTTCTTCAAAAATTCGCTAAAACCACGTTTTCCAGCACATAAACACACTTTTCTCCCCCAATTAACAAAGTACAATAAACATTGACTACACCGTTGGAAAGCTGGGATTGTGATGCATCTTTTACGCTTACAGCATGAATATTTCCATCTTGGACGTTTCGAGACACAAACTTTGAAAAAAGTGAAAATTTTAAGAATTTGACAAATTTGTCACTAACGGATTATTCTTCACCCGTTCATTCTACTTAAAAAGTACTAAAAAGTCATTATGGAGATGGGAAATCTTAAGCTTCTTTCAACGGTATAATCAGATTTGAGTTTTGACTGAAAATCAGGGAGTTATGACAATTTTAGTGACACAAAGTCGAAAACGCGAAAAAATCTTATAAAGTGAAAAATGATCTGCGTAGAACGGCTGTCTAACATAGAAATAATAAACCATTGTGTAATAATTTGCAGCGTTTTAGTGTGAGTAAACATAACAAACACAAATAAAACGCTGTTCGTAAGTACAGTACCTATAGTTTTTATTAGTCTCAACAGGATACTAATCTATATTTCAAACAAATCTGAATTTTAACGAAGGGATTGGTTACTTGATGTTATGCATTGTTGAGATGCGAGCTTGCGGGCATCCAGACCACCTACCTTGATACAATTCGGATCTACTACAAAATGAATTCTTACATCGCGGGGTGCGCCGCTGTTATTAGTGGTTATGTTATTTATTAAAAGACCCATTACTATATTGATTTCGTTACCTATTGAAGAATATTAAAGTAAAATTATTGGTTGGTTAGAAGGTATTAAACAGGAAAGGACAAAAATCTATGCGGAACTTTCATCCACCTCACAAAGTATATAAACGTATGAGTTATAATTGTCAGCGCTTTTACACCTGTTGAGTCCCTCTATTTGCAGGTAATTCTTGGGATAGGTCGAGATTTCAAATAACGGACCACCAACGAGAGGAATTTATGAATGTTTTCTTCCGTCATAACGCCTTACTAATGTACTGTGGATGCCTTTACGACATTTGCGTTGTGCACTCGCGTTTGTCTTTTTAGAAACCACCGCTCAGCGGTAGTTTACCCGTTGACTTACGGAGCTCGTGAAATATTGTAAAGGCGAACCTAATGGGTCCAGGATTCAAACAGCAACCAACCTGGCAGTAAGTTTCTAAGTAAAGGTCACACGTTTGCGTTCGGCCGTATGTACATACAGGGTAAACCGTGACATTCCCAGTGTCAGTCCTCCGGGGTAAAATGAGAATTACTTTTACTATGCAAAGGCGCAACGTTATGATTTGTAGAGTCGTGGAGGTAGATGAATATACCTAATGGTATGTGGGGTAAAAATGAAGTTCCTCACCGCTAACGTGGTGAGGTGGCCTCGTGTTTTTTGCTCAGGGGGATACGAATTTACACGCCAGAAAGAACAGGCATTTTAATTCACATATTCATATTCCAGTACTATCGTGCATTTTAATGTTAACCCTTAACTGCATGGTGTTCCTCTGGAGGAAAAAAATCGTTTTTACGCTCCCAACGCTATCTCTGATTCGTTTGGCGAACTATTTTGTGTTCCCTGCAAAGAACAACATGCAACAAGGTAGGCGAGGGCCAATGTTTACGATCAAAGTTCATTTTTTCTGTTCAGACTCCCTTTTTCTCTCAGTTTCCAACAGACCACCAAGTGAGCTCTACATGCCCAGGTAAGTGATATTCAGATTTGTATTTCCTAATAAAATATCTATTCAAGAAAATTCTCTCTGGTTTCTAATGTGGTCTAGCTGTGAAAAAAATCATTCACATCTCAGTTTAGGGCGAGAAATGACATTATTTCGACGAAAATAGATTGTTCCACCGGTGGAACATCCTGCATTCCAGGGAAGTGTTTCACCACTTGTTGATTTCTGGTTTTTTGACTGTTTTTAGGCTAAAAGAACGAATTATTTTGAAAGATCATGGCTATGAACGTGTTATTAGCCAACGAGAACTTCATTCCCTGCTGGAAATACCATATGGGAGTGATGAAGACTCAGACGTTGAAGAAAATGAACTGGATAATGATGATGTTAGTGATATAAATATGGATGAAGTGGAAAAATTGGTGGGGAGTGAAGTGACTGATGAAGTGCTGCTCCATTCTGCATTTGTGTACACTTTCTGTGAGAAATTGTTTTTATAATTTTCACCCCTAATCAAATTTGTACTTTTTAGTACTTTTAATACTTTAGTAATTTGTACAAATTTGTACTTTTAGCTAATTTGGATGATTGGAATAATAAACATACTCTTATTTGTCTTTAAAAACTGTTTTATTGTATCTAATACCTCGAAATTTACCTCTAAAGAAATGTTTTCAAAACTTCCCCTTATTACATGGTGTTCCTACGGAGGAACAAACGAATTTTCCCAATTTTCCGGGAAAGCAGAAGTCAGGAATTTTTTTCCTTATTTTTCTAATGACCAGAGACACAAAAAGAAATGAAAAAAAAAAAAAAAAAAAAAAAAAATTGTCTGGTCAAAAAGCTTAACTCATACAGTTAAGGGTTAAGATAATAAATTTATTTAATGATTATAGACAAGTTAAGGGATCATTCGTCTTCTTTTTCGTTTGGGTGATCGGTTAATTTTTTTTTTTTTTAACTCTTCTTCCCCCTGCGATGCTCGCAAGCTCGCATCTCAAGAAGACATAACATCAAGTAGTCAATCCCTTAGTGAAAATGCAGATTAGTTGGGCATGTAGATCAGAATGATGTGTATTGTTTGGTGGTCTGGATGCTCGCAAGCTCGCATCTCAAGAAGACATAACATCAAGTAGTCAATCCCTTAGTAAAAATACAGATTAGTTGGGCATGTAGATCAGCATGATGTGTATAGTTTGGTGGTCTGGATGCTCGCAAGCTCGCATCTCAAAAAGACATAACATCAAGTAGTCAATCACTTAGTAAAAATGCAGATTAGTTGGGCATGTAGATCAGAATTATGTGTATAGTTTGGTGATCTGGATGCTCACAAGCTCGCATCTTAAAACTACATAACATCAAGTAGTCAATCCCTTAGTGAATATTCAAATCAGTTGTACATGCAGGTCAGAATGACGTTTTAGAAGTACATTTCGAGAGTTTTACGAGCAAAAAAAAAATACACCAGTTAGCCAGTTTTGAACCCACGACGCCGACGTTAGTCTCACGAGACCGATATCATATCAATTGAGCTACACTTCAACTATCGTATATGGAGACAATCACAATACTTCACTATTCAGTAGGAGGGAGATAAAATTGGGAGACTAGCGCCGCTGCGCGGCGGAGGAGGGATGTAGGCTTGTTCAGTTGTGTTCATTTATTTATTTATTTTTTCCTGTTATGTACGAGATGAAGGTCCCGAACCCATTGTCATCGCTGCTCCACCACGAAAGCCTATCAGGTCCTCAGCTGTTCTCCACTTCTTCCTAGTTCCTCTTATGCACATTAATGTGCATTTTAATGTAGGTTTATATTTCAAAATTTCTGAGTGCTACTGGTTATGGTGCAAAAAAGCTACACATTATTACACAATGGTTTATTATTTCTGTGATAGATAGCCTTTCTACGCAGAGCATTGGTCTATAATTATTAACCCCTTATGTAATTTATGATCAGAACATGGCGCATCGTGCCTCCGAGAAGGGTTCACACTTTTATAGTTCCAAGATCCCGCAATTTTACGCTTCACAGTAAAGATGATTGAAAAAACGGGAAAATGATGCTTGAATTAATTTACGTTAGCGCATACGCGGAATGGAGCAATGATTTCAGAAAAATGAAAAGCGGCATAACTACAACCCTCATACCAGCCTGAGTTTTCAATTGGAAAAATTTACAAATAACTAGCGTTCCGGCGTTATTAGGCCAAAACACACAATTTTTTCGATTTTCCACGAATTTAGTGACATTCTACGTGTATCCTGATGACACCAGTTAAGATTCTGTTCGGTGATTAGAATGATAGGAAATGCATTTTTTATACATTCAATAGTATCCTCCTCCTCCCTTCTCCTCCTCCTCCTCCCTTCTCCTCCTCCTCCTCCTCCTCCTCCTCCCTCCTCCTTCTCCCTCCTCCTCCTCCCTCCTCCTTCTCCCTCCTCCTCCTCCCTCCTCCTCCTCCCTCCTCCTCCTCCCTCCTCCTCCTCCCTCCTCCTCCTCCTCCTCCTCCTCACCTCCACCTCCTCCTCCTCCTCCCTCCTCCTCCTCCTCCTCATAGTCCTCCTCCCTCACTCCTCCTCCTCATCCTTTGGCCTCACCCTCGCGAAGACTCTGCCTGTAACTTGACCAAACTGCTTGTTCAAGGTAATAATACGGAAAAAAATGTGAAAATCACTACATTATTCAACGTGAAACAATTAAAACTCGGCGTTTTACGGAGATCATATATTTTGAGCCTATATAAGCACACATGATTTCGAATGATGGAACTTTTGCGAATATTGGATCAAAATGTGCAATATAACGGTAGGTAAACCGAAAATGAGTTTTCAACTGGAATAATTTATTTAATAACATTTATAATTTAATTTGAATAATTTATATTTTATTTTTTGGCGTTTTGAATATGGACACATACGCCGAAATGTGTATTGGGAATCCCTCTTCATAAAACACTTGAGTGGGATACATGAGCTTTTTATTTATATACTTAAGGAAAAACTCGAACCCCCGGACCCCCCTTCGTTTCCTCCTAGAGCCGAACGGCTAAAAATTAAAGTATGAGGAACACGATTTGAAATGTGTTGTTGGTAGTAAATGCTCCCTACAAAATGTCAAGTTAACGGGATGAAAGGAGAGAATTGAGCTTACTCAGCCAATCGGGACTTTTGTTGTCCCAGGGAGGCATCCTGTCAAATTTAAATTTCCTTGTGTGAACAGGAGAGAATTTAGCTCACTAAGTTGATGAGGAAAGAGCCCCTCACTTTATTCACACCTTGATGCCCCAGAGTGGCTCCCTGTCAAATTTAAATTTCCTTGTGTGAACAGGAGAGAATTTAGCTCACTAAGTTGATGAGGAAAGAGACCATAATTTCAATTGTCTCCTAATGTCCCAGAGAGTCTCCCTATCAAATGTAAACTTCCAAGGGGAAACAGGAGTGAAATTCAGCTCACTTAGTTTATAAGAAAAGAGCCCCTCTAGTTCATTCGTCTCTTGTTGATCTAAAGCTGCTTGCTATCAAATTTTAACTTCCTAGTATGAAGAGGAGAAAATTTAGCTCACACAGCTGATCAGGAAAGATACCATAATTTCAATCGTCTCCTAATTTTCCAGAGAGTCACCCAATCAAATTTCAACTTCCAAGATTGAACAGAAGAATCACGTTGAAAACAACAGTTTGTTTAATTTTGTTGGTATCGCGTAATTTTAGCGAATAAATTTCCACACACTTATGCCAGCTGGGTCAAAGCGTAAAAACATTGATACCTAGTAGCGGTGTTGTTTAATAACATTACGTGGAGCGATAGATGTACAGATAGGTGGTTGATTCTACCCTACTGGCTAAAACTGCCTCACTCTCCCCTACATACATTTGCATGAGTGTCAAGTGATATCAAAACACACGATCCGGCAAAGTTCCAGAAAATTCTTTCAGACTGCACCATTTCTCTTTGCCCTTCGGGTCGAGCTAAGGAAGTAAAAAGCTCTCAAGTAAAAGGTACAAGTGCGCTGTACCATTCCGTTTACGCTCTTTAATTACTCCAGGTCTAAATCGATCATCCGACGCAGTATAAGATACGCGCTCACGGAGGACCCTAATGGGAACCTATTGCCCACTTGCCCAGTACGGTACTGGTCGGTCTCCCCAAAGCACCCCTCAGATCAACCGAGATTATAATGAACAAATCTTTAACGGCTTATCTGATAATTGCGGTCTCTGCTGTGTTATTGATGTGGCTTTTTTCATTCTTCCAATGGCACGCTGAGAGTTGTGCTCCAGGGTCCTTAGCGAGCTGCCGTTCTGAATGGTTTCTATCCGCCTAGTCCTTTCTCGCTCCCCCAAAATATTATCTGAAAGCCATAACTCACTGTAGGTCTGCTATTATGAGAACCCTACCTCACTACTGGCTATATTGGGGCCCTGCCGGCGGTGCTTTACTCAGAAACTTGGATAGATCATCATGAAACTTTTTTTTAGTAGGTTCTATCTTGCAAACCTCACATATTGTTAGCTTATCGCATGGATCTTAAACCTGCATTAACTTTCAACAGTCAGAAATAAAGTACCACCTATAACAATTGGTACTTCTTAAAAGCAGAGAATCAACAGGATTTACGTATGCTGTATCATACTCCGCTTATTTGTTAAGTTTAACTCAGAAGCGTCGAAATTGATATGAGATAATGTGGGTCATTCAGCATAATGCCTAAGAATTTGAATGAATTCTGATAAAAACCGTAGAAGTTGTGGTGGCTCTATTATGAGCTCATGATTGCGCATGCGCAGATACTTCCAAATCCGGCCGATCAAATTTAAAGCAGACCATTATTACATAACATATTCTGTTATGTATGTTAACACATATTTTACTGTCATTAACAATCAAGGGTATAGCTAACATTCATAGGAATCCCTGAAAGTTGAGTAAAAATTATACTGTTAGGATTAGGACACATTGACAGGTACGGAAACAGTATTGTTCAGAACGAACGGTAATGAAAAGTGCGAGTGGAGATTTTAATTGTGAACTTTTTTTTTTCTATCTCCCAAAAATGATCACGATGGTTAAAAGCTATCAACTACTGTTGTGTGTACTTGAAATTTATGATCACCTGATCGATTTTCATTTGTTTTATTATTATGAATTTTGAAACTAAGACGAATAAATTTACTTTGTAAGTTTGTAATTGAGACTCGATCACGATTAATTATTTTGCCTACTTAAAGTTATTTTGTGCACGAAAAGTAGTTGATAGATTAGGTACGTACTGATCGTCCACCAGTTACAACGACTACAATCGGAAGCAATATTGTTCTGTTGCTGCCTCAAAATAGTTTGAACATTCGGTGTTTTGGTAGATCGATGATCTCCTTGAGGTCCGAACTCAGTCGAATCGCTCAACCCTTCACGTTGTCTCACTCTTTGAGTTCCTGGTGATCCTGATTATAGCATTTTTCGGTCAAATGAAAGCGTTTTCAATTGAAATGAAGGCTTTTCCCGACTAAATTCTTTCCATTAGATTTTACACAGGGGAGTAAGGAGGAAGATAGTTACGTGGAACCCCACTTCCTCAGCTTTATGGATTCTCGCATTGTCCATAATTATCGTGTTGTCTGGGTTAGGTATTCCCGCTTCACATTCTACAAATCAAAATTACAACAACCAATTCTCAACAACCAACTCTCGTTTTTACCGGTAATATATTTTCTACTATATCTGTAATTCACTGTATTTCCATTTCGGCTACATTTTTCTATCAAAATTTCTGTTTTCAACAGTTTTCTGCGATTTGCAAAAGGTTCCATTTGAATCGGAAAACGGCTTAGTTTGACCAGAAAATTGCTGACCAATTACTTCATGGATTTGATGATGCAGTTGCTTCATGCCGGAAGCGGCAAAAAATTTACATTGACCTCACTAATTTCTTGAAAATTATTTTGAATAAGTTCTAAACATATTGATAATGAATTTAATGCATACTTACAAATTTATTATGATTTATCAAATTGCTTACTTTACTGAAATATAGTATTTGAATTGGAAACGGTTCAATTTGAATTGGAAAAGGTTTCATTATATATATATTAGAGATGAGTCGATACCAAAATTCATCGATTCCCGATACCGATACCGATACCATTGGCGCATGATACCTAACTTACCTGTAGGTGAAAAACAAAAATTCCTCTTGAACTAGTAATATATTCAAATTTTTTTGTACAACATATATAACTTATACTTACAAAAAATTGATCCCAATATATTTGCAAATGAGGTAATTTTTAAATAAAAACAAAACATGGATAATAAAACCTTTATTCTCCATCTGTTCTACTTAAGGGTTTTGTTTAAAAAGACCAACATTTTAATTCTGTCCGGGTCCAGACGATTTCTCTTCTGGTCGCAGATGTTCCCTGCCGTGCTAAAAAGTCTCTCGCTAAAAACAGTAGAAGGAGGCACACACTCTTGAGTGGGGAATAGAAAACCAGTACGACCCTAAGATTTCTTTCTGAATAAAATAAGTTAAGCATACTGACTTGGTTTTTTAGTTTTCGTCGGTAACTGTAAGGCATTTCCAAATAAGACTGGCTCTAGGCTTTTATACTTGGAAAACATAGCTTTGTCTAATGCTTCTGTTGTCACAAACAAAATAACACAAGCCTACTTGTAAACAAAGTTATAATTGTAAGTTGTGTTTTGGACAATTCATGTTTCGCAACTGCTAACTTCACACAACGGTTGCACGGTACAACCATCTTCGTTGTTAGATGGTTGCAATAGTACCGTAGTGTAATAAAACGCCCATCACCGGGCGGTATCGGCTTTAGGCGATCGATTCTCGATACCGATACCAATGCCTAAGAATCGGTGGTATCGAGAATCGGTATCGGGAATCGATATATATATAAATCATTTTCACCTTTAAGATGGAACGATGGAACGAACCCACTATCTAATGTTTACAGATTATTTAAAACATTTCGATGATCTGTACAATCATCTTGTGAATTGAGGAAGCTGTATGCCATATCATAATTAGCAGGCTTTTGAAATAAATTTTTGAAGTTGGTATGAAAAGAGGATATCTCGTTTTGCAAATGGTTAGCATTACCAATGGACATCCCCGAACTGAGTGCTAACTCGCCCTGAAAGTGGTTTACTTTTGAGAAGAAGCTCCTTTGTTAGTCGCCGCGCCCGCACGAAATCAATGGCGATCGGCCCCATAACTGGAAGTGGGCCCATCGCAAGGCACTCGGATAATGAGCCGGACAATTGACTCGTATTTGGGGGTCGGGAACCCCCACCGCGAGAGTCCGCATGTAAACCGACTCCGCCCAGTTCGAAAATCCGCGGAAAAAAAAAATCGGGTGGAGGCAAAGGCGAGAATTTACGAGCGTCGACGTCAATATCCGATGCGCCCCACTGGGAGACCTCTAGTTTGCGTCTTAATCCTGATTTAACCCTCAGGGTGATTTGTATTTATCAAGTCCCAGTCGTGCAACTTGGTCTTATGTATAATTTTGGTTTATTATTCCCCATAATGAACCTCTGTAAACGAAAAAAAAGTTAACCCTCAAAATTGACGATTAAAAAAAAAAAAAAAAAAAAAATCTACAAATCATTACACAATGGTTTATTATTTCAGTTTCAAAAAGCCCTTCTGGGCCGACACATTTCATTTCGTGCAGGCGGAGGCTCTACAGATCCGTAGGACTCAACTACCTATGAAAATAATGAAATACAATTAGTGCTAATACATTATTATCTTTGTACAATGGTAAGTAATAAGCTAGGTATAACTAGTGGGTCAGCTGACCTGGCACCTTCAGGTAATGAACAATTAAGATGATAAATCGAGCTGTAAACGGAATCCAATTCTATTCAGCGTCCGACAATTTATCTACAACGACCACGAATTTATTACGGTTTTTCGATGTACCGTTCCACGACTTTGAAGATAGAGAGTTCCTGGTTACCACGGTGTCTTAATACGGTGTACGTGAATCTAGGGAGAATCAAGATTTCGCTAACACGCTGGCTGTTACTACGGTGCAAACTCAGTGTTTCACGCGTCTTCACACGCCGTCTCTTATCAAATAATGACGCTGATTCTCCCATCCGACATCTTGTTTTTCTCGGACTCTGTTTTTCTTCATCCTGATCTCATTTTCCATCATCCATCATCGTGTCGATTATTGTTCTGTTTTCAATTGCCATCTTTGCAAAGTGAATCTTCGTAATCGGCCAAGAAATTTTTTTAACCTCCCTCTCAAAATTTGTTGGTTACGTTTCAAGATACGTAGATTTCAAAAATCGAATCAGTCCGTCGTAAGTCCGTCCGCCGTTTTATTTGTGCAATGAAATTCAGCGAGAAGTATTAGACTTCGTAGGCTTGTATATCACGCTAGTTGATTGAGCAGAGACGAGCTCGAAGACAACAAAGCTTGAAGACACATTCGTCAGGAACACTGGCGATCGTTCAAGTAAGTTCTAGCTCAACTATGTTAGTAGTAATATTGGGTATGTAGATATTGTGGTCGGTATAAATATACAAATTTTATGCATTTTGTGTAGAAACTCAGTAAAATAATACATGTTGGTATCGTAGTAGTTTAATGTTTGTATCTTGAAAAAGGTAGATATGATTGAAATGAAAGATTTTATCCGTTTTTCGGCAACCCTTTATCCTCCGTTTTGTTGACTAAGTTGTTTTTGGGCACTCGATGAATGTACTGCATCACGTGAAAATAAGATGGATATAAATAAATATAGTATATTTTAATATAATTATATATTTAACTCATATTTTAAATAATATAATTAATATATTTAGTATAAATTTTAATATAAATATGAACTGAACACACTTATCACTGAAACCTTCCTCGGGTTTATAATTTTACGGGCGTTGTGTTGAAGACGTGGTAACGAGGACGTACTGCGTATTGCGTTGTCAATCAAGCGGCCTCCTACTCACGTCTCGAAATTGTAATAATTTGTCAGCTGTCGATTGTTACCAGATCAGCTGATCATGGTTCACGTGCACCGTGGATTTGTAACCGCAGTAACCAGGAACTCTTTGATATCATTGCGTCGGTTACATTTTAGATCATCTGAAAGGGTTTCAATCGATTCTATGGAACGGAAACTAGATTTTTGATGATTTGACAATGAATGACGTCATTGAAGACGACGATGACGTAGTATTAAATAATTTAAATAAATGAATAAATTAAAATAAATAATAATGCCTTATACCTAATAAAAAAAATAAATAAACAAAATACTGCTGTATTTTGCTTGCTGTATTTTGTTATTCTATCTCTGACTAATTGTTTTGTATTTTTTTTTGTAATTGTGGTTTATACCAACTTTTGATGTATTAATATGTGTTGTCAACTGACAGTTTCTGTGTTTTCTCCATGAAATTGGGCACGCCCGTTCCATGTAAATAAATAAAATACCCTGAACCCCACTCACAGGCTACGATTGTGACACCTTAATAAAGCGATCCTTAATAAAGTGAAGGCACTTTAATGAATAATATCAAACCCAAGGAATTGAATCATTTGATAATTGATGAATAATTCTATTATTGATTATTTATTTGACTATATTTCTGCTTGTTTTACTTTTTAATAAACGATGGTACTTTGCAACTTAGAAAAGAGCATCTACTCAGCTATTTGTATTCATTAGTGAGAGAGTTTGTAGGATATTACTTCTTCCACGATAATTTAGACAAATCTGTTTGTTATTTACTCCCGCTTGTTATTTTCAAGGAAACTATCCATTATTACCACAACTATGTTTTTAGAGTCGCCGTAGGTAATTACTCCTTTAGAGACCGGCCGATACTCTTAATAACAAAACGGCCGTCCGTTAATAACGACAATGTTTACGGCCGAGGAACCTATAATTTCTTATTTGGGAACATATTACAAATAAAAAACACGATTGGTTTTCTTATTGGAGACAAATGTATTAGGAGACAGGTCCAAAGTATAATTGTAATCAAAGTATAGAAGCAGAAGAAACAGGGGGCTCTATGATATAACAAGGAATTTTTTTCTATAATATATTAAACACAAAATAAAATGAAGATAAAACTTTTTAGAGTCAACATAATATCATCGTAACTTTCTGCCGGAGAGCGATCCACTATGTTGTCAATTAAATGTTGAATTCTAGTTATATGAGGAAGAGAGATGATTAAACTAATAGGTAGATGATTAAACTAATAGGTAGATGTAAATGATTCATTTTATCAATATTTTTTCCCGGAATTTCAAGGAATGACATGCTTAAAATTCATTTTAGCGAATTATCCTAGAATATGAAGCTATTGCAATGGCTCCGAAAATTTTAAAATAAAAATTTTTGAAAAATTCTTCATTGAAACCCGTTTTGAGGTATTCTGAAACGATTCCTGAAGTTTGAATTTTTTCATATATATATGTCATTCCAGACGATAACTCTCCTAAGTATTGAGATAGAAATCACGTTCTTGCGCCAAAAAATCAAGCTTTCCAAATGAAAGAATAAGTTCGTTGGCCAGCACTTTTTGAGCACATTAAATTGGTCAAATTAAAAAAAAAACGTGCCTTAAAAATCCCTAAAAATGGCTAAAAACAAGAACAAAATAGTTAAATTTATAATTTTTATTAGAATTTTAGTCAAAACAAAATTTTTAACGATTAAATAGGACATTAAATAATTTTTGCGCAACATTATGCTGCGGAACGTACAAAATTTCATTAATATTTGCTGAAAAATTAATAAAAACTGCAAAAAATTGGAAAATCCAAAATCTTTTAGCGAATTTTTGAAGAAAATTAAGCTATTGCTCTCGCCTCAAAATTTGTAGAATGTGAATTTTTGAAAAAATTTTATGCAGAAATCCGTTTCAGGCTATTCTGAATCATATTCTGTAGTTTAACGCATTTTTTAATGTATGTATGTATGTATGTATGTATGTATGTATGTATGTATGTATGTGTCATTAAAGACGATAACTGTCCGTAGAATGGTGGTAGAAACTTCAAACAAATTTTAAAATGTTAAGGACACAAAACGAGAGTTCAAGTTCGTTGGCCAGCATGATCGGATTACATCTTCGGGTTGAAATTTTCAAAAATGTAGTAAAAAATTTCAAAATATCCTGTGTTTTGCGATTTGTTGTGCGAAATAATTTTTTCAGCATACTAACATGTGGTATATTCGGAATCAGCGTAAAATTTCCTATAAGAATATGTATCAAGTTTTTAAAAATTTCAAAGTTGAAAAATCAGTCAAAAATCGAAATAATGCCGTTCGCTAGTTGTAAAAATCGGTAATATTTGCATGAAACATTGTCCAAATTCAGATTAAACTACTCATATGGAAGTATCCCTGTATAACCAATCCTAGAACCATGCTGTTTAAGGCTAGAACCATGCTGTAGATAGAATTTGATTCCATGTTTGTCTACCAAAATCATAAACTAAAATTTCTCTACACGATCAATAGCGACTGAAATGTCGAAGATTTCTTCAAAAATTCGCTAATGGGGGTCATGCTGCATGACTGGACTTTTTGAATCGCCGAATTTTATTTAGATTGACTTTTTTTTCGCCATAAATTTGGTTTTTAACAAATTCTTTGTACTCATTGTTCAAATTTCAATACAATTTATGGAAGACTATGATACATAACACAACTTTAATCAATTTCAACTTGTTTGGGTCTTTTGCCGAACTAGCATTTGAACGAGGTAACTTGACAGGCGCACTTGAACTATCTCAGCAGCTTTCACAGTGACTTACAACAAAGCTCCCAAGTTTTGTGTAATATTACATTGTGAAGTAAGCAGAAACGTTGTTTTATGCTGTCAGTCATACCTTTCGGAAAAGGAATCGTAAACTACACGCAATTTAAATTAAACCTTTCGCTATTTGAATAAGGTAAAATCGTTGGAGAACCAAAAACGTACCTTTTATTACTCTAAGGTTTTGTTATTGATTCTATATCAACTGCAGCAAGAAATAGAAAATCACAAGGTATTCTTCACTAGTTAGTACTTTGAGAAGCTGGGGTAGGTTATATGAAATAAGAGGGGTCCATAACTAAAAGATACCTACTCTCTCTTAGCGACCTAAAAGTCGCCGAGAACTTTAATGGTGATAATCGCTTTTCGCTGTCGACTTTCTCGTAACTGCATACGTCAAGCGTTTTGATGGATTTTCATTAATTAGTATTAACTGTACCCATACGGGGCAGGAGGCTCAATGCCCCATTTTTTCCTCCGAATAACGTCGATTCGTGACTTAGAAAGGGAGCAGTTAGTTGCCGGGCCCCAGTTGCGTTTAAACATGTCAAGAACATAACAGTTTCTACCCTGATTTCGAAGCCTGCCGCTGCATTAGTCTCGGCCTCCTTGATCGGGTATCATTCCTTCCCGGCCATCTGTCTTTTCCCGCTCTCCCTGAACGGTTCAAACAAACTTGTTCCTTATGCTCTGATCCTTCCTTCGAACACGAGATGATCGATGGTCTGAGTCTTTCTCGCAGCTTCGGACTTTTTCCCACGTCCGATCCCCTTTTTCTGCGGTCGGGAAGAAAACGGATGCGATCCCAACCCGTCGGGATGATTCCGGGAGCTCGTCATTGTTCCCTTGAAAAAAGTTCCAGTCATGCAGCATGATCGTATGGGCGAATTTTTTCAAACTATCTATCGTATTATAATATGTATCTTAAATTGTATTGAAATTTGGTAAAAAACTCATACTAAATCAATTTGGCGATTCAAAAAAGATGTTTTTAAATAAAGAGGGTTTTTAGAATTGTGGCAGTTTTTATAGATTTTAGCAAAATTAATTGAAATTTAAGCACGCTTTCAGCATAATTTTGTGCAAAACTTTTCAAATGTTCTAGTTAGACCAAAATTCTGCTGAAAATTGTAAATTTAACGATTTTTGGCTGTAACTTGTTGGCCAACGAACTCATCCTTTCGTTTGGAATGCTCGATTTTTTGGCACAAGAACGGGAAGAACGGGATTTTTATTTCAATACTAAGGAGAGTTATCGTCTGGAATGACATGCATATAGGTATATATATATGTATATATATGTATATATATATATATATACCTATATATATATATATATATATTTTTTTTTCAGAATGTATCAAAATGGATTTCAATGGAGAAATTTTTCAAAATAATTAGATTT
This sequence comes from Adelphocoris suturalis, assembly GCA_030762985.1. NCBI lineage: Eukaryota > Metazoa > Arthropoda > Insecta > Hemiptera > Miridae > Adelphocoris > Adelphocoris suturalis. Next base: position 56,729,044 of record CM061048.1, read on the forward strand.
TAAAAATGTTCAAGCTATTGCAATAGCTTCATTTTCTACGAGAATTCGGTAATGGAGAACTTGGCAAATCCTGTGGAATGTTTGTTGTTTGATTTGTAGCGATAAGAGATAATTTATGTCTTCTAATTGCAATTCAATAGTTTTATCACACGGACATAACTAACGCCCCGCACTTATTTTTTTAAAATGGTAATCGGATTTTATAGAATTCTTATGAAACTATGCTCAGAAAATAGTTTTTGATGCCTCAGTCAAAAGTGTCCATGACCTCAAAAAATATTGAAAGGATTTTGAGTTATACCCAATCGAAGCACTGGAAATTGTATTCAAAAGTAACCCCCCCCCCCATCCTTTAACATTTCCCGTTAACTTTTGAGATATCCAAGTGAAACTTGGAGGGCGTTTATTGGGTGCACAATACAAAGTTTTAAGCAAATAAAAACCAGAATAATTTTTTCGGAGTACCCAAAAGGGTCGATATTATTTGGAAAAATTATTGTTAGACTACCTAATTTGAGTAGTTACTCGGGAATTTTTTTTTTTTTTTTTTTTACATTTTTTTCCGGAAGACGTCTTATGTTACCTTTGCAGACAATTTCATGCGCTTAAAAATTGGGTATAACTGAAAATCCTTTCAATATTTTTTTTGAGCCCACGGAGACGTTTGATTGGGGCATTGAAAGCTATCTTATAGTGTTACAGTAACTACCATTATTACTAGTTCTTACTTCTTTATAGTACCCAACCATGTAGTGCCTTCTTTTCTACAATCTTAATCATTCTACCTTCACACCCACAATTTATCAAATACCTATTATCACAACCAAAGTTACCACCTCAACCAGGTTGCAAACAAAGCTATGTATTAATTATTAAACCAAAAATGTACAATATAGTTGCTGATAGTTCAATCAGATCCAAAATTGATTGTCCATTTTCATTATTCCATTGTTACAGTCTTCTTCGAGCGGCATGTTGGAAGCCGTCTAAGGATAAAATGGTTTATAGTTTCAACGGCATAAGTATAAGTAACTTCGATTCCCCCGGTTCCTAATAGATTACCTTAATAAATAAATGAGCTAATTTCGATAAATTGGCTTTACAAGCTTGATTAAGTGTCCGAGAGATATACAGGTAGAGAGGGTACACATGGCATGTAAATAAATATTGGCTCTTAGTATGCATCATACTTATAAGCTTAGAGTTGATATAACAGATTCCCAAAATACACATAGTCAGATAAATGACAGGTTTTTTTACAAATAGCTAATAGGGTCCGTGCGAAACGTCAATATCAGTACACTTGCGTGGTTCATTGAGGTGGTTTGGCGTGACTGACTGTCAGTGACCCACTTGAGAACGCATTTAGGAACAGAGGCGGTCTGGCCTCTTAAAATGCCTCTGTATACGGTCTTAGAGAGGTCTGTAGTGGAGCAGTGATATATACAAGGTGATGTGAAGAGGAGAGAGGAATAGGTGAAAGTCCGAGTTCCACAGTTTAAAATCGAGCAATCAGATGGTTTTAAAAAGTCACTTTTGATATTGGGGTTTGAACCTCTGGAAAATCGGCGCTGTACCCCTCGGTTAAGGGCCAGCCCTCCTCAACCGCGGTTACTCAGGGTGTCCCAAAAGTAACCCCTAAACGTTTCCCACAATTTTGGAGATATCTAAGCAAAATTCGGTGAGCGTTTTTGTGGTGCCTGATAGATTTGAGCAAATAAAATTCAGGAAAAAAACCCGAAAATTTGGACTACCCAAAGGGGAGCATTGGGCACTTCGGAAAATTTGTTTCCGTTTTTTGCAGAGTGAGATTATTTAGTATTGAACACGATGGTGAAATAAGAATTGCGAGATCTTATTCCTTTCTTGGATTAGAGCTGATAAACCAAGAAGAAAATCGAATTTTTCCAAAAGTAGGTATGCCTGTTTGGAAAGAATCACGCCTCTTTATCGTTCATCAGATTTAATTTGAGAACGAAATAAGATATCGCAGTTCTGGTTTCACCATCGTGTTCAGCAATAAAAAATCCATAAAATAAAGTGTCACTCGGCAAAAAATGGAAAAAGTTTTTCCGAAGTAGGTACTCAATACTCCTCCCTTTGGGTAGTTCAAAATGTTCTGGATTTTTTCCTGGTTTTTATTTACTTTGTATAAGGTACCCCAGAAACGGTTTCCAAGTTTCAATTTGATATCTCGAAAATTGGGGAGAAAAGTTGTGAGGGGGGGGGGGGGGGGGGGTTTACTTTTGGGACACCCTGTATATTATAATTAAAATAACCCAAGTAATTTTATTAGTTATATTATTAATTTAATAATTGTATCAACCCCCTACGATGATGGATAGGTCACACCTTAAGAAAAGACAACTCCATTGAAGAAGACACGCTAGATTGGAACACCCAGGGCGAGCGCAAGAGAGAGACCAAGGACCGCATGGAGACGAACGATCTGTCGAAAAGGAGATGCGAAGTTCAAGGAAGATGTGGATGCATAGTAAAGAGATTGGGGCAGGACAGGGATGGCTGGCAGCAATTTACTGATGCCTTATGCTCCCCAAGGAGTTGAAGGAAATAAGTAAGTAATTATTATTACCTTTATTAGGCATTAAGTAAAAATCTTACAATTTGGTTAACGTAAATTTTCTTAAACTTCAATTTCGTATAAGCAAGGTTTTAGTGTGGCTGTACATTATGAAGATTTCATGTACTTTGTTCACTTGATAAACTACCTGCAAAATAAAATGCATGAATAAAATTATTCATGACACGAAAATGGCTCCAGATCTTTTTAACTAATTTGTTTTCCATAATTTCTTCATGTCAATCAATTTTCCATAGGTTTTTTTCATGTATAATCATATATGTGGTGTGTCTTTTTCCAGTCGATAACTCTCCACAAGAATTAGATAAAAATTCCGTTTTGGCGTCAAAAATCAAGCAAAGATGAGTTCGTTGGGCAGCAATTTCGAGCACGATGATTTTGAAATCAAATTTCAAAAAATGTTTTGGAAAAATCACTAAGAATGGCAAAAAACTGCTACAAATCATTAAATTTATATTGTTAGCAGAATTATATTAAAGTAAAGTTTTATGAACTATATAAACTAGAACATTGAAAAATCTACACACAAAATTATGCTGAAAAATATACTTAAATTCAATTAATATGTTACCAATAACTTGGAAAAAAAAACGAAAATTCAAAATCTGTTTTTGAATAGCAGACCATTATTTAGAAACAGTTTTTTGCCATAAAATTGATAGCTAATTGTTCCTTTGCTCGCTGAATGCTTAAATTTCAAAACAATTCAACATTAATATAGTACGATAGTTTACGAAATTCGCTTATATGATCATGTTGCATGAGTATAACTTTTTGCGTTGTGTTCAAAAACCTTACTAAAAGAAAAACTTGGTAATATTGTCATTTGAATGTGAAATTTTGACGATTCAACCCGGACCCTCCGATTTGATAGAAAGTATTCCACTTCCCCTTAGCCCCCAGTTCGCCTCTCTCTCAATGATATCCTGAATCAACGACTGACACACGCGTACCTATTAATTTATTAACACTATTTTTAAATTATAACTTATCAATAACCGACTCTTTGCCCAATTACGTTTTGCCCAAGTCTTGAGGTTGGAAGAATCTTTGATCTGGTCTGTCCCAAATATGCCGGTTATTTCTTACAATTTATTTTTATCACCTATATAAACTTGTGAAGTAACTAAATTATTTTAACGCTATCGCTGACGTTATTATCGTAACGTAAATCGCTGACGAAATTATCGGTAACGTTATCGCTGACTTGGAAGCTAAGCGAGCGGCACTCCTCCCTGAACCGTTGCCATCCCAAATATATCCACATACTGATCTAAGACGCTCAGCCAATAAAAGAGTCCTGCAAAAACGGAAAGACGCGTTTGAAGCACATCCAGCAGCTAGTCGATACGAATCTCTCTTTCCAAGTCAAGTCCCGATCCTTCTACAGATCAATTATAAGGCTGCATTGGGCACTGTAAAACTAATTACCTCCTACACAAAATAGATCCAGACGTTTCCCCAATTTACCGCAAATGTATGGTATCAGAAGCAGCACGAAAACTTTTTCTTACGTCCATCCAGAATATGGTGAGAAACCCGCTCAACCTCGACGCGATTCCAGGGACCAATAACATTATTGTTTATGTATAAATTTATAAGTTAACGTGCGAAGTTGATTAATTTGTTAATTTGAATTTATATGTTTGTACGCTGAAATATTAATTACCCGTTTGTATTTTCTCGTATATAATTTGTAAAATCTTATGAATTTCGGCTGTATAAATTATTTTCGAAGCAAATAAAGTGGGAAAAAACTAAATTATTCGAGGTATTCTCTTCTGAATGGTCTCAAGAAGCGAGCATTGCATAGAAGAAGGATTTACGCCTGTACTTTCTAGACTAAGTGCAAGCAGCGATGGGTAAAGCTTGCTGACGCTATAATGTTCTATCCTACTTTACTTTACACAGATTTTTTTCCTCATCATGAGGTTACTTGTAAGTTTGCGCCTGTCGGACTCGATTGTGCGTCGGTAAGTGGAAAGAAAGAAACACAAAATGAGAAAAAAAAAATCTTCGTCACGACCATTGCAGCAGTAGTTATAAACGGAGGGGTCTTATAAATCCCCCTTTTTTCAAGTCTACGTGAAGGCAGAGCGGTGCTCCGTGATCTCCAGGAGGATCCATATTTATGACGTTCCCCTAAAGGGCCCTCCCACATTTAGTTCAGCCTAGATCACTTAATTGAGATCAAGGATGATTTTCAAACGGGATATCGGTTTGAAGGTTTTTTTATTCGATCTTTAGTCTACGGCGTTTTTACATTGTGCCACCCGTGGGTTTGTGTTTTCTTTTCATTTTTTCAACCTGGATAAAAAAGATAATATGCGAACATACAGAAGAGAAATGATGATTTGATCAGAAGTAGACACGGGGTTCAAGAGATGAACAACAGATATGCCTAATTGAAGGGTACATGAAAACTATCCTGATGTAAGTAATTAAAAAACGCTGCATATTATTTCACAAAGGTTTATTATTTATGTATTAGACAGCCCTTCTACGTAGATCTCTGGTCCATAATTATTAAACGCCGCTTATAGTATATTTAGTATCGGAACTCGGAGCTTCGGACCTCACAAATGGGTTCAATCCATTACAGCAGCGGAATCTCACAATTTTACGCTTTTTAATATAGTTGATGAATAAAACAATTTATTACCAAGTCATCTTTCCAACACATAAAAGTGTTACCTATACTATATATTGATATCATCTTTTTTTAGCATGATTGGTCAAATAAAGTTTATCAACTATGAAAAAGAACATTCAACAATTTATGTACGAAATTATGCTAAAAACTTGAACTTCATTAAATTTTGTTTTAAAAAATCTATAAAATTGCAAAAAATAGCCTAAAATCCAAAATCTCTTTTTGAATAGAAGAGTATCATTTAGAATACTTTTTTTTTTTTTTTTCATAAAATTAATAGCTAACATTTTCTTTTCACTCATAAATCTCCAATTTCTATACAACTTGAAATATACAAAAAACGCTGCAAATTATTTCACAAAGGTTTATTATTTTTTCAATTGAGTATGATCGTAGTTTTAGTTGGCTTGCGTACGTCATAAGGCCCGTCCAGACTCCTCGGCGTGTCCCATTTCGAGTTGCCACAACCTATACTTCTATAATTATATACGCATGTTTATATTTCTCGATTTGAGCTCCTATCTATTCAAATAGTTATTGCCTTAATAATATCATTATCTAACCACGTACGAAAAGTCGAGAGGATATGTTATTAAATATGCGTAGGAAAAACATTGGTATTAACACACAAATATGACCTAGAAAAAAACATATATTCATGCCTCGAAGGAACGCCGTACCCACCACAAGGTACCGCGGCGCCTCCTCTCACTCCACCCCCCGCTCACCCACCCTCACCGCCCACCGTGACCCCCTGCCAAGCGTGCCAGGCGTGCGTGCGTGCGTAAGTCTAACAAAGCCTTGAAATGACACTTTTTCGCCCGTTTTTGGCCCATAGCATCTATGCGAGTAAAGCGATCGGGATGGTTAAACGTTAGGACCAACTAGACCCCAAATGGAGTCTATTTGCGAAAGGACGGGTTTTTTAAAGTCAATTCTTAGGCCTTTTATGGCCCGGACGGCGGACGGCGGACGGCGAACGGCGAACGGCGAACGGCGGACGGCGGACGGCGGACGGACATTTCAAATTTGGATTCTACGCACCTTGAAACGTAAAGTGACAAAGTTTGAGGGGGGGTTATAAAAATTTTTTGCTATACGATCACATAGGCTTATTATTGGAAATAATAAACCAAAAGACACTTTTTCACCTATTTTTGGCTCATAGCACTCATGAGAGTGGAGCGATCGAGCTGGCGAGAAGTTAGGACCAACTAGACCCCAAGTGGAGTCTATGTGCGAAAGAACAGATTTTTAAAGTCAATTCTAAGGCCTTTTATGGCCCGGACGGCGAACGGCGGACGGCGAACGGCGGACGGCGAACGGCGGACGGCGGACGGACATTTCAAATTTGGATTCTACGCAAAGTGACAAAGTTTGAGGGAGGGTTATAAATTTTTTTTGCTATACGATCACATAGGCTTATTATTGGAAATAATAAACCAAAAACGGAAGTTAGTGAAAAACGTTGTCTATTTCCACGAAAAAATAAAGAGTTACAATGTTAAATCGATTTCGACGGTTAGGCCATCATCAGTAACAAACAATAACTTATTTATTAACTTACGTTATTGTTTGTTACTGATGATGGCCTAACCGTCGAAATCGATTTAACATTGTAACTCTTTGTTTCGTGGAAATAGACAACGTTTTTGAAGCGAAGCTTTTATACGGACCCCCCCCCTCCCCAGCTAGGAACGCTTGCCACTATGGAGTCTCCCCGTGAAAATCGTCATGGCCCGAGCGTCAGTCTTAATCCGAACTGTCCCAAACGATCCCGATTCTACCCGAGGCCTTCCCAGTCTTTCTTTCTCTACTCTACGACGCCAATCATCACTTTCATAGAATATAACAATGAGAATAATGGTGTAGAAATTACTTAATGTACTTCTAATCTTGATGAACAGGCAGATAATTAAGCTTTGTAAATGATTTCGAACTTGTATGTTATATATTGTATGTGAGAACTTGTATGCAATAAAACTGATTTTGCAAAAATTGAAGGACGCACATTATTAAAATTATATGAAATTAATTCCAATTAGAAGAGATTATTTTTTTATGAGTATGAAAATTCTCATAATTCTATTCTACGCTTTATGATGTAAAGCTTCGCTTCCTTCGGGCTTCCCTAGACGGCCCCATTTATTTTTCAAAAACTTCCGTTTTGAAATGGGTTTCCACAATTTCGTCGCGAGTGATTTAGTTCGTAAGTAATTAAAGTTCAGAACTCACCGCTGTACTCCAGAAAACGGTGCAAATACTAACACAAAGGTATATTACTGCTTGTTTAAATCACTCCCCTATTTAGATAATTGCATTAGTTTATCGTATGAATCTGTACAGTAATGAAAAAATCGGAAGTTAATGAAGAACGCTATAAATTATTACACGAAGGGTATTATTTCTGTAATAGACAGTCTTTCTATGCTAATTATTAAACGAAGTTTATCATGCAATAGGCATCCAATACAGTTTGAAAAATAAGTTTTATTTTGTTGATTAATCAAAAACCTGTCTTCTGTGTAACTCTAAAATGCCTGAAACTGTATTCCATATAATAAGTTAATGCCCACATAATCCATGCCCATATAATCAGGTACCCAGGAGCTCGTTATCTAAATCATGGAACTAAAGTAAATGTATTAAAATACAAATTGAAGGGGTACATGAAATGATGAGTTCTTTTCTGAAGCTATATGTGAAAATTAGTTCCTTTTTAATTAATCTACTAAATCTTGAGTAGGGGAGGACTATTAAATGTTTCTGTGGTTTTGGTTTACAGAAATTATTATTTCGAAGTGAATTTTCCATGTCTCATACCTACAGATTCTCATTGGTACATCTATTAACATGCTCGTAAGCATTGTGTGTTTGTTCTTTTTATAGGTTTTTCTTTTATTGTGGCACTTTTTTAAAAATTGTTTTATATTGGCATTACAATTATGTTCACAGCAATGTGGTTAATATATATGTATGTATGTAGTTACATTATATTTGTATGTTAGAATAAAATTGTGCAATCAATTGTGCATCAATCATGCAATGCTTTCTGTAAATTAATAAATTCTTTGACGCTAGGGTAAAGTTGTAATTCAAAATAATTGAGGTTCTTTTTGACACTGCACTGGAAAAGTTTGCTCTATTTGCGTCGCACATTCCATTATTAAAGTGTTCTAGGGTTCCATTTGGATGCTCCGATGCTCGTCATCGAGGTGACGCTAGTTGTTGGTGATTATAGTTAATTATATTGTGGCACGTATAATTTTCAATCGGTAATAATTCTATCTCACCCATGTTGAGTTGTGTCATATATTTTATTTTAATTTTGTATAGTATTGAGAACTTCTTATTGTACAGGATTTCATTGTTCATTTCATATTGGGTATTTTTCATACAAGCAAAAGGACCCTTGCGTGGACAATCTTGATATTTGCAGCGAGCTACCGGGGAAATGACGGCGGACACTCTGGGGAAGGTGGGGATCATAATCACGACTGCATCCCTCGCCGGCTTGCTTTTCTTTTTCGATCCGTAAAAGGGCATCCGAAGTGTATATTTCAGAGTTTTTTTTTCTGAAACCGGCGGTATCATCTAAGACAAATTGTCGTCAACATTAGCACTAAAGGTATCAGGAGATTGGCTTTATTGAGAAGCCGCAATTTTTTTCCATTCAAGTAAGATCCAGGCTGTTCGATAGAACTAGGTCGCTATCCGTTTAAATCAAACAAATTCAAACAAGAAAAAAGTTCTAGTCTGGTAGCATGATTGTGTGAGAGAATTTTTGCAAATAATCGATTATATACATTGTTTTGAAAGTCAAGCACTTCGAGAGCAAAGAATTTATTAACTACAAATTTTATGGCAAAAAACTCGTTCTACGTTTGCGATTCAAGATACGTAGATTCCAAAAATCAAATTAAAAGAAATAAAAAAAAAAAAAAAAAAAATCCGTTCGTCCCGCGTCTTCTGTTCAACTTTTTTTCCCAGAAACTACTGGACCTAACTTGGAACAAAAATCATATATTGGCAGAAGATTTGCCTGCGATAAAGGCATCAATTTTGCATAACCCTAAAAGGTAGCATAAAAGGGTTGAAATATTAAATATTCGATATCGCGATAGCTTTCAAAATAAAAGGGTACTTTTTGCTTGATTTAGGGCGGAATTAATAGACGGGAAATGAGGGCGACCCTCTGGGTGCACTGAGTGTGCGACCCAAATGCACACTCAGCGGGATTCATAAACAAATATGGCGTTGAGTTGAGTTTCACCCTCAGCTCAGCGGTGCAATATCCTGGGTAATGGCAGGAGGTCACTTGAGGGCGTCAACTGATAACTTTTATTATTATTTTCACGTAGGTATAGGTACTGGTAATATAGTAGAGCATACATCGTTTATTTTGTTCGGAGTTTATTAAAAAACCACGGCACATAAAAGTAAGTAGGCTGTACCCAAACGGTTGTTAGGTACATGTTTGATGTTACCAACAGATCCCATTCGAATGTCATACAATCAGCAACGAAATATTTTGCTAACTATTCCGATTCGGGAAAGAGACAGTCATGGACCACTACAAACCTGAAGGAGCCAAAAATAAATGGAAAGGATTCATAACCACCACAGCTGAAAGTGCTGGTCGCTCTTAGATTTTATGCGATCTGTACATACCAATTTTGTAGTGCATGGTTTTCCGATTCATCTTGGTTTGTGAAATGAGTTGGTGGTAGGTACCTAACTTCCATTCATCAGGATGTACAATCAATGAAAATTCCAAAAAAATGTGATTGCTTGAAGCTCTCCCAAAACTTTACGTCTTCTTTTTGTCCAAACAGTCCCATCATATCTATAACTCTTCTTATTTTCAACTACATTTCTGTTCATCAAAACTAACTGGCGAATCGTTGTTTTCTGATTTTCTCACGTATTTTCCGTCACAACTCTATACATAAACACAAATTATCAGCACTTCAACAAACAAGCAACAAGGATTCAATTCAACTGTGGCTGCCCCGATCCAGGCGGGAGGACAGGACTTTCGTCTTTGTTTGATAAGGCCTATGTCAGGTCTCCCCAAGGAACAAGGATAATAGCATAAAAAGCAAAAACACAAAGAAAAGAGTAACCTTTGAGAACAGTTATTGATCAGTGCGGAATGTGAGAGAGAATTTTTCCGTCCTTTTTCCCTCAAACCAGGGAAACGTCCCCTACAACGTACTGTCAGGGCTGCCAACCCAAGTTGAAAAAGCATTGAGTGTCTTCTGAGTGCACTGTCAAACTCATGTGATCGGAGTGTACCCCTGACTGTTGAGTGAACTACCCCACTCAACTATGAATTCGAACTGGTGAGTGGAGGGTGGCCCTCCATTAGGTGAGTGCGAGTGAACACACATGTCTACCAGCGAAACATAATAAGCTGTTTTAAAAATAAACAGTTTTACATTGGTAGTGATAACTTGATTTTGTCCAAAAGCTTTTTTTTCTATATCAGCGATTGCCATTCCGAAGTTGGTTCCTCTGTTCCTTCCTTAAGGAACAAAACTCTAATTACCCGTACTTCTAAAATAATTGTATGATTACATACTTACTTGCGTGTTATAGTCATTTCATGAGACTATTATCTTGTAAGAATGAGAGATCGAAATGGAAATACGTCCTGTGTAACTCTGCCTACCGTTTAACCACCTACTTGTGCTGACTCGCCTTTTGAATTAAAAATTTTGGGTGGAGGACTTGGGACTATTCTAAAAGCAGAATTGATTAAGAACTTGTGGATGATTAAGACTGTTAACACATCAGGCCCCAAGAATTCTCTTAACGATTCCATTCCTCAAATTTCTGAATTCCTAGGTGACCATTTATTTGAATGATCGCGTTTAGCTTAGAGAAAATGTTGGAGTCGATTTTAACCTTTCAAAATTATTAATAGGTTACAAGAAGCGCCGAATGCTTCTAACGTTTCCGTATTCAGGAGAAGTTCTCTTCATCACGGAGTGGCGAGAGAACATTTCTATAGTTGGTGAAAGGCGATCGTTCATCAGTGGAGTGGCTTTATTTATACTTTGCAATTTGAAAGAATGAAATATCACAGGCGTGTTGGAGCCTAACTTTCAAATTCCAACCTATTTGTTTCCATGGGATTTCGACCTAGATAGGTAACCATTTTATGGACTCATTATGTAGAGTTATGTATATGAACATTTGGCTTTACATCTGGCAGTAGTTGCCAGATAATAAAGATTCTCAAGCTACATTAAAGTCGTTAATCGAAAACGTCGCTTGCTAAAACTCAGAAATAATAACCGTTGTGTAATGATTTGCAGCGTTGTCGGAACCGATACTTGAAAAAAGAATACGGCGATATTGAAAATGGTCGATTGAAAAAAAATCCTAATAATAATAAATTCCAAAAGAAAAGTATTTCATTTTGGGCGTTTTACGATAACTATGAATTTCGTATAGTATGAGTTATACATGGTTTGGAAATGTTCACTCATTTACATGTAATACGATATCCTCCTTGAAACTAATGAGATTCTTTCACCGACATATTTTGCTCAAAGAAACATTGTACATGCGAATCCACGTGCGTCAATTTCCAACTTAACCCAATCGTGGGAAAGCCATTTTCAAGTAGGTAACTCATACAAAACGCGTGTAACAGTACTTTAGCCTCCATCATCCTCCTCATTCATTAGAGGTACTTAACTGATGGATACACGTAGGCAGCCGGGTCCTGTCTAATTCATCGCACTGAGTTGCAATATCTTCTCACCTCCCCTCCCATTATGCCCTTAACCGCAAACTTCGTTTTCTCCTTCTGGAAGCCATTTTGAACAAAATGTTTGAAAATAGTACGTATTAGTGGCTGGCGAAAACCATTTGGGAGGAACCTTTTACATGACTAATCCGTTCTCACGACTTTTGACTGCTGGTAAAGCACGGAACTTCGTCATTACCATAAATAAACAAGGTAATGAAATGAAATGGGAGTCACTCGCCGGCCCGGCCATTACTTGGCACTAATGTGCTGTAGAAAGAAAAGGCGGGATATATTTTATGGCCTTTCTAAGTTCGGTCGTGGATTCGTCAAACACGGGGTGCTAACCCCGCAAAGCGATCTTTCAGCTCGAGGTATCTGAGTAAGAATTGGAAACGTTTTGCAGTAATTATTGAATCTAATGAACTTAAATTGAACATGTTGGGGAGCGACAAAATATGAAGAGCAGTTGGACTAATTTCGCCCGGAAAGAGTTGGAAACAACTAAATATAGGAAGTGTTAGTGGTATTGATTTTATCACTTTGAATGATTTGCCTATTACTCAATATATTTTTAGAATAATAAAAATGAGATCTGTACGGCGAATCCCTCTCCACTCATCAGAAAGAATTCTGATCCTCCTTCTGGAGGTCAGTTGATGACGTCCACGACACCCAACGCAGTCGGACGAAATGCTTCAGCCTGGAAGGGTTGCATACTTGAATTTAATTTACTAATTATTAATGAGTTCAAGATAGGGAATTGCTACAAGTAATAGTAGAGAAATAACATTCACACTTTTAAATTTTCTTGGTAATGCGTATAATTTAATATGGAAGAAGGCACATAATAGTGTTTTGAAGGAGTGAATAACAAAGACAGAACTGTAAAAAGTAGAGGGGAAAAGAAGAATGATGAGCAGGGAATTGGAAAGCTAATGATATGATAAAAATGCTAGTTCAGTACCTTGTTATTATAGAATCACTTCACTATGAACTATTTGTTTATCTCGCCAGTATGCTAAGATATGAACATGGGATGAACTTGCCTCCAATTATGATGATCTGATACTTGGAATCTGATTTATCATTAGATCGAATTCAGTAATATTTTTTGGTTCGAAATAGTTATTTTCATTATTTGTCTATTTTTACCTGATGTGAGTTTTATATTTTATTATTGATCTTCACCATTTCAAAACCCAGTCGTTTTTGTTAAGTGGTGTCTGGATTATACTCTTACTTAATAACTACGTAACTGTTGCGTCACATGTGGCGCTCATCTACCTATTCGTTACACTTCATTGTTATATTATATCCGATATGTTGAAGGTTTAATGTTTGTTGTTCTCAAGTTTATTATGAGAAATGTATAAAAATATTCACTAGAAAATAAATCAAAAATTTTGTTGAGTTATACACTAGTTCGAAGGGGCGTCTATAACAATAATGTATTCAAATCCTTCTTTCTCTTCTCATTATGTAGATAGTTCTTCATTCAACGTGATAGGGGGATTGACGACATGTTTGAGTCATATGAATGATCCTTCTTGTTCGTTATAAAAATAAACTTTGACGAGGCTGTAGCTCCAAAAACGGTTTGAGACACCACTTGTGCATAAAGTGTGAGTAGAAATCTGAGAAAAAACGCTGCAAATTATTACATAATGGTTTATTATTTCTGAATTAGCCCCCTGTACGTGTCCATGCCCTCCTTTAAACCGTTTTAACCAAGTTAGGTACTTAGGACTAATTATTGAAAATTTATTGAAATGAGATAGACATATTAGTTCTCTTCAGTGCAAACTAAGAAAATATATTTACGTTTTTTCCTTTCTAAAGAAAATAGTGAGCACTAATATACTCAGACAGACTTACTGTGCGCTCGTACAGTCTCTGTTACTCTATGCTTTACCAATTTGAGGTAGTGCCTATGAAAGTACTCTCCACAAGATTGTTGTACTCCAGAAATATTTAGTACGAGCGGTTTCTAAATTAGACAGTAAAGCCCATACAAGTCCTTTGTTTGTAAAACTAAATCTCTTAAATCTCCGCGATATGTACAAGAAAGCTGCTGTACAGCAGTTACTTAAAAGTAGTGAATTTTCTACTCCGACTCGCTCTATTTTTACCCGGTTTGCTATTAACAACTCACTATCTCTTCCAAAATTAAACTTTACAGCTTCTCAAAAAATTTTCCCCTATCAAGGCATTCTAACTTTCAATAGTTTTCCTAATACAACTCTTAATTGAGCAATTAAGAAATAACCCTAAGAAAATAAAAATTGTTTTAAAAAAATTATTTTCTTACAAGTAGTTATAACCATATTATAAGTAGGTATAACAACATGGAATACAAATATTGTAATTTTACTACCACCATTATTAAAATTTCGATTGAATAGTATACTTACACTTTGTACAATTTCATTAGGCTTTTGTTAATTACCGAGCGATGAGCAAGTTGCTCATTCCCCAACACGGGCTGGTGCCCATATGGGGAATTACATTTCCGAATATTTCATTTCACTTAAGACATGTGTTGTATTTTTGTTATCCTTAATTATTATTTTTGGTTAAACTTATATGACTGTATTATGTAATGGAAATAAAAAAAAAAAAAAAAAAAAAAAAAAAAAAAAAAAAAAATCAGATAGCCAGCTATAGTAACCAGCATGCTCTGGGGCTTTCACCAGTCGATTTTCTAGTATCCACCTCTGTTCTCGCGTTACAGGCTGCGCTCCCGATGAGGAGCAAATGGATGATCGCACAGCCACCCGAGTGGTCTCATTCAATCCACGGAGCTAATTTCTATAGGAATCAAACTAAAACCGTGGGTACACTGGATTCCAAAAGCATCTGGGACCTATCCCAGTCGATTCTGCGTCCGAAATTACTTGGGTGACGACACCCCACTTACCTATAAACAGCTATTCATCCAGAGGGTTCTGACTCCAACCTGCCCATGTAATGCAATTTTAATTTAAAAACGATTTGCTTTGAACTATCTGAGAAGATTTTGGAATGGAGAAGAATGAAGGATTTTAGATAGGCTGGATCAATTATTTTTGTAACATACTATAGCATGATATAATATACTAAATATACTAGTGTGTTCAAGGTAGGTTAAATGTTATATGGGGTAAAAGTAATAAAACATAATATAAAATATAATATAACATATATATTATATCTGTTCCACTATGCCCCTAATGCCGTACCCCCCTCAGGTTGGCGCGGCGTATTATATGGGTACAACACGTTAAAGTAATAGATATCCATTCTCCTACACCCCTCTGCTACGCCCCTGGTCACCCCAGCCACCACAAGGTGCCGCGGCGCCTCCTCTCACTCCACCCCCCGCTCACCCCCCTCACCACCCACCGTGACCCCCTGCCAAGCATGCCAGGCGTGCACGCGTGCGTAAGTCTACACTCAAAGCCTCGAAAAAGACACTTTTTCGCCCGTTTTTGGCCCATAGCATCTATGCGTGTAAAGCGATCGGGATGGTTAAACGTTAGGACCAACTAGACCCCAAGTGGAGTCTATATGCGAAAGAACGGGTTTTTTAAGTCAATTCTTAGGCCTTTTATGGCCCGGACGGTGGACGGACATTTCAAATTTGGATTCTACGCACCTTGAAACGTAAAGTGACAAAGTTTGAGGGGGGGTTATACAAATTTTTTGCTATACGATCACATAGGCTTATTATTGGAAATAATAAACCAAAAGCAATGGCTCCCCATATTTTATCTCCGTTTGAAGTTGATTAGTAGTCTAGTTTTCTTCATATAATATGTTACTAGATCAATGTTCTATTTGTCTCAGATGCCTCCGGGCCTTGAGGTGCCCTGTCAACGCGTAAGGTACAGTTTCACTTCCTGAAGATGGAGCAGGCAGGCTCAATCACCTTATAATTAAATATACTTAATTTAAGCCAACCAATTAGAACCCAAGGTTCTCAGGATTTTATGGGAAGCACTTTTGGGCGCCTCTCAATCTCCCAGAGAGTCTCCCTATCAAATTTCAACTTCCTTGGGTGAACAGGAGAGTAATTCCTAATTCTCTAACCTTCCTTTCAAACTGCCTAAATTTTCCGTCTGCGAAATAGACCATAAGTTCTTTAATTTGAAGGAACCGATCATATGATTGGCCTAGACTATTTTTCCTAAGGAAGACCAGGTTCTCGATGAAGGAGGAAGTTTACGTCAATTTTACCATAGCCCATGTACCATGCATGAAAATGCACGTTTAGCCGTTTTTGATTTATAAACAGCGTGACTAACACGAATTTATTTTATATATATATATATATATATATATATATATATATATATATATATGTATATATATATATTAGAATGCTTTTAGAAACACCAAAGTTTTATGACCTGAATTTTACGACGAATGCAACAATTAAAACTTCGAAGCTGCTCAATGTGTAACTTCGCTGACGGATTTCTATGTAAAGAAGAACAGTCAAGTTCCACTTTCGTGAAAGTTTCTAATTGCGCGAACTCGCAGTATAGAGCCAGTTGGTTCATTTAAATGCGAAATTGGCGAATGAATGTTAGAAAAGGAGTTTTAGATCACTGAATGATTAATTTATAGTCGAGACAGAGATTTAATGGTCAGGCAGTTCAGTTGTTTTTTCTTTTATGACTTTGAAATGCAGCTCTCATTTGAGTGAACATTACTGCTTCTAAGGAACGGTCTGTGAAAACAACTTCGTAGGTATGGATGTATACTTTTACAAAACTTATCTGGAAAGAGATGTTGGGCTCCACGTACGGAAAGCTGTTGTCTTCTTCGTTTCTGCGAATTTCGCGTTTCAGAGATTCGGCCCAGATTGGGATTTTATCTTTATTTACGAACCGCTTTATTTACTAAATATTTAGGGAAAGTAAACTGACGTGTACTAAAAAAGTGAAATAGCAATTCAAAATTCTGCTAAAAAAATGACTAAAAATGGCCAAAAGTCAGAAAATTGTTACATTTTTATTTTTTAACAGAATAATAGTTATAAAATGATTTGCAACTCATTGATGATTTTCACTCAAAAACCATTGAAAATTGCAGAAAACTGTGATGAAAAATTTACTTGAATTTCATTTAAATTGGCCATAAAATCGATTAAAAATGTCTGCCAAGTTGGTTGGGCACTATAGCTTCCTCACATATCGTAACATGGCCGTATAGAATTATTTGAAGAACAAATACGGGTCGAAATGATTGATAAGCCATAAGTTAGAAGAAATTGACGTTTACGCATGCGCATAGACTACTGTTAATTCAACGTTAATGAAATTTATAGGGGGAAAGTCTAGGAGCTACACCGCACAATCCTGGAAAATTTCATAAAAATTGGTCTATTACTATCAGAGTTTTGTCTGTGTCGATCAGTTTGAGTTTTGCACAGGCGCTATAACTCCACCAATCGCGATATAATTCATAGGGAATTTTCCTGGAACATATATCCATCTACTCCCCGAGTTTGAACGAATTCAGACCAATACATGATAAAAAATCGACGTTATAACAAATTAACGCTTGCGCATGTGCAAAGACTACTATTTATGTTACGGCTATGAAAGTTATATGAAACCGTCTAAAAGCTATCCCGCACAATCCCTGACAATTTCATCAAAATTGTTCCATTAGACTCGGAGTTTTGCCTGTCAGTCTATATTAGTTTCGCGCATGCGCAATGGTCATTATTCTACCAAGCGCAATATAATTTCTAGGGCATTTTTCTAGATCATATTATACCCAATTACCTACCACGTTTGAACGGAATCAGACCAATAGATGATGAAAAATCGACGTTATGAGAAATTAACGTATACGCATGCGCACAGGCGACTGTTGATTCGACGGAATTGAAAATTATAGGGGACCATCTAGAAGCTAATCCGCAAAATCTCTGAAAATTTCATCAGAATCGAACTGAAATTTGGTATAGTTTTGGGCGTGCAAGGATATAACACAGACGAACGGACACAGAGACATCAGACAGAAAGACAGTCACGGAACCAAAATTGATCAGCAAGCTCTGAAACGCAAAAAAACAAGCAAAAATTTTGATTTTGGAAGACAAATTTTTTTTTGAATTCAATCATTGACATGTTTATTTGGATAATGAGTACTAACATTACAAAGATGGTTTTGCAATACTTCAAATAGCACCATAACAATAATCGTCCAGTCACCTTCGGTAGTCCTGGACCTTCAGTAGTAAGGAAGCAAAATGCGCTATAAATGGCAAAACGTCCGAAAATTGTTACATTGGTATTGCTGAACAGAATATTAATAATTTTAAAATGACTTCAACTAGAATAACAAAATATTAAAGCTTCACGCAGGTACAGTGACCAATGACACGTCCTTTTTGGCACTTTTATTATTAACGTCATTGACATTGGAGGTATAGGCCGTTATCGAAAGGAGAGGACAATGCGTACTGAAGTATTCGATGAATTTAGCTCACTCAGCAAATCAAGAAAAATCTCATCATTTCAATCACTTCTTAATATCCCAATAGTTGCCGTACAACAGTTAACATAATACGGTTAGGTAAATCGAGACCTTTTATGTGCGATGAGAACTACGGTAGTTACATAGAAAAATCTACTTCTATTTAATTTAAATTGGCCATAAAACTACTTTACTTAATCAAGCAGAACATAATTTAGAAAAACATTTTATGCCATAACATATGATACTCTTTGTGCATACAAAGTGCACATTTCAAATAATTTAACATAAATAATATAATTTATGACTTGCAATAATTCGCCCATGTGGTAATGTATCATGATAGAAACTTTTTAACCCCGGGGTGCAACATCGATAAAATCAACTCACATTTCAAAATCGAATGATGCAGCAAAACAGGGCAAACAAGGTAACTATATTTTAGAAATTGATTAACGTTGATAGGTAGCTATCTCTCATCTTGCAACCCTTGTTTATATTCATTTCGATATGTGAACGTCGATGAGATTTCAATTATAGGTCGGACGGACGTCCATTTTTGCATGAGAATAAGCCAAAATGTCAGCGATCCGTGGGACAACGAGAGTGAGTGATTGAGTTGGAAGGAGCACAAGTGTGTTAAAAGGCTCTTTTAAAAGGTCGCCAACAAACAATAGACCGCCATTAACAACCCTAGTTTACTCATTCAAACCACGACCTCGCTCGCCAAACGCGATGCACGAGATATAAAAGATAAAAAGAAGAAAAATTCAATTAAGGGCTTCGAAATGCCAGATGTTGAGACCTGAATTCGTGAAAGAGGGCGGCAAACAATTAGCCCGAGCTCGAGCGGTGAATTAATAAATAGACGATCTGCTGGAGAAGAGATGAAGAAAAAACAACGGAAAAAAACCCAAAAACGAGATAAAATTCATTTTCGTCCCAAGTGATAGATTGTGACACACCACGAAACCGTTTGGGGGTCAAATGGCTCGTTTGGAGCGGGTAGAGAAGATTTACGTCGCGTTAGGATCATCATAGGTGTCCCATTCCTACCACCGGATACTAAATCGTTGGTGTAAATTATAGGTGGTGTTGAAGAAGAAACTAGAGAATCGTTTTTAGATGTTGAATAACCCGTTTCATTGCGCCGCATTTGTCTATTCTCTGTTTTAGAATCTAAAGTGTTGTGTAAAACGATGTTAACATTGGGGAGACCAAAAGCAGGTGTATAAGAATGGGGTGTATAATGATATAATACAATATGGATAATAAATCCATAATATAGAATAGAAAAATATCTAACTCTAAGATCTATTATTCCATGGTCAGCCTCGCTGACAGGAATATGCAATTGCTGTCGTTCTCCGCTTGGGGCGAGCCGATACGCGGGCCACTTCATTCAGTCTGTCTCAGTCTTTGTTCTTAACCTCATCCTAAATTATTATTATAATAAGGAGGGGTCAATTTTATTTATTTGTATTCTTTGATTTATTAAATCTGAATTTTAATATTATTATTAGCTCATTTGAGCGGATCGTTTTGGTAGGATCTCAATTGTGGCAACCATCACATTTGTCAGTCGTCTTCTATTTCTTTTTGTCAAATTGTCATTCTCTCTACTTTAGCCCGTTCGTTGACCTTTTTTTCTCGGCACCCGCCTTAATACAATCTGATTGTTTTTTTGTTCTTTTGACTCTTCTCGTTCAAATAGCTCAAAAAATGGTCTAATTCTCGTTCTAGTCACCGTTCTGATGTTCACAAACATTATACGCATACACACGTTCAGTGCGTACTTCTCCAGTATGCCTACCCCACCAAGCGATGTGGTTTTTCTTCATAAATCGGTCCGAAATGGTTTCAATAGTAGTTATCCATAGTTAATTAATCTTAATTAGTCGAATTTGATTAAATTCTGCTAGTCACGCACCATATGCGTGATCCGCCTGGTGAGCAAGATCAGAGATTTTCTGGGGAATGGCGGAAATTTGGGTGTATCGTATATTATAAGATTCGTGTGGTAAATACTCATAGAAATCGAAACAAAAATTTTTTTATCAGTTTTTTTTTTTTTTTTTTTTTTTTACAATATTACATTATTTACTATTTACAAAAATAGGCCCTTCATTTTCAAAAATCGTCGTCAGAGTCCCAAAATTCAACACCATCATTCATCTCCGAGCTCATGAAGTAGTTTCTCTACCTCCTCGTCTGTGTATGTTTTCCCCTCCTCGGACTAGCGAGGGATTTCAGGTTTGGAATGAGCGTCATCTGACATCTAAAATAATACAAATAATACCGTGGGTAAACGAATACTTCATAAAGAGTACCTACCCAATCATACTGTACCAAAATACGGGGCACAATGATAGGAAGCGAGCAGAAATCAGGGACGGTGCTCTACGTACTAGTGCCAACAACACCGTTTATTTACTCACTGCCCGTTTGTTATCATGCATTATGAAGTAAGTAATAATTTATTATTGATCTCACCCTGAATGAGAGAAGCCACAGCCACATGGAAATTCCAGAACGAACAACAACACATACTGTTATGATGAATGCATAACTCCGAACAAGACCGATAAGGAGCGTCTGTGAAACATGGTACTTTCCGAGTGAAAAACATCTCTAAACTGCCGATGGTGCGCTCTATTGGTTGTTCGAACTACCTTCTTAGGGCGGTTAACGAAGCAAAGACCCTTGCACCAGGCGTAAAGAAAAAAAAAACCAGTTTAAAATAGCAGCAGGTCATCACGCACCTCGTGCGTGGACCGCCTGGCGGACCGAACGGGAATCACGCACTGTGTGCGTGATCCGCTCTGAACGTGGTAATACAATCCGATTGTTTTTTTGTTCTTTTGACTCTTCTCTTTCTAATAGCTCAAAAAATGTTCTAATTCTCGTTCTAGTCACCGTTCTGATGTTCACTAACATACATTATATTGTTCTTTCTGAGATCATTAGTTCGGCTTAGCCTATTTAATTAGTCGAGGTCGCTCACTATATTTTTATTAATATCAAGGTTTTCTGCATGTAACTGTTCGGACGCAATCAATCTAGGAATTCTAGGGATTTTTATTTCATTAATTTTTTAAATATTTTTTTAAATATAGTAAAGTTTTTCATCGTAAAATAAAATAATACTAAAAAAGGAATACAGTACTCGAATTAAACTACATTATTACAGTAAAGCATAACTTGCATTAAAATAATACCTATGCCTGCAAAATATAGGAAAACTCATGTCAACATTTTAGTGAGCAAGCTCGTGGCGTGTTAGGGGTAGCCATAAGATCCCGGGCTCAAGCGAAGAAACTTCCAAATCAGGAAGAACTATTTATAATTATTACCTTTTTCTCCTCTATCCCGTGTATGCAATAAAACTAAATACCTAGGTATATTGTACAAAATGAATGGATACCCAGGTATATTACAAAATGAAAGTACCCCATTTGCTTCAGGCGCAAGAAGTAATTCTTTATACAATTTTCCACTAACTGCTTATTACCAGTAGTTTCATTCAATGGTCACCGCAACTGTTCTCTTGGTACTGGTCTCTTACCCCAACATGAACTATTAACTCACAACTTAGGTAAAATTACTGTCCATTTATCTTTGCATTATTTCTATGTGCCGGTAGTTGTACTTAGGTAATTTCATTTTTCTTTGTTAGCTAACTTCTTATCAAACGGCCGTGTTGGTGGGTAGACTTTGTTTGAAACCTAAATGATTATCTCCGATGGGAATGCATTTTTATTTTACGGTTACTGTGGCTGAACCAGTTATTATTGATAAATCTAACTTGGTCAAATATTGTATTATTCTAAACTTCATACTAATCAAGAACCCTCGTTGTATATCTGCACAGGATAAATCACTCTGGTCAGAATCCAATTGATAAATTATTTTACACATATATAAATAGATAAATACTATTAAAGTGTCATCATTATAGCGTAGGTAGGTTCTTCAGTAGTCGCTAATCATGATGTATTTGGGTGGTTCTTATTCTAAGGCGAAAATTGCAAGTGTGCAAGACTCACATTTCATGCCCCTACCGGGGGGTATGGAATGCCCCCAGGTAAAGGGGGGGGGGGGTGTGAAGTATAACTTTATACAGAAAATAGGAATTCGATTTGCTTTTTAGTGCAGTTTCATTTAGGAAAAATGAGCTATTGTGTTCACGTTGTCCGTTGATGTATGTATGTATGTATGTCCTCTTAAAGTCGTTTTAAATGCCACTTCGCGAAGTCCGATTTTGATAAAACTTATTATGGATGTAACCTGTAACATGGCAACGATAAAGATGTATCAGGCGCAGACGCGTGAGAGGTCATTGATCAGCGGAGTGAACTTCAAAGCCATTTTATCCCCTATTCAAGGCTAGAAGCTGAAATTTGAGAGGGAGGCTCAAGGGAGAATGCTATCATGTGACTTACTTCGTGAGCATTGATCTAGGTACTTGTTTTCTTTTATATTTGGTTTTTTCAACTTTAAACTTTCTACTCTCTTGGTTTCGTTGATTTTAATTGATAACTCTTGACAACACCAGCAAACTAATTTTGGGTCCAATATTTTGCCATGTGACGTATACCTAACTGTTATATATGTTATTTAAATGTTAATAGGTACTTGAATAATTTTGATGCCAAATGCTTGTAAAAGCATTAAAAAAGTTGTTGAATAAAAATTGTAAAATCGCGAGTTTGCAACACGGGGGCCCTCCCTCGGAAATTTTTAAAAATTTAAGGTTTAAAAACAGTTTTTGTACGCTTTTGCGCCTTTTAGAACATTAAATTTATGCCTCTCGATTTGACTTAATATTGATTGACTTGAGTTGATTGAAATGATTTGGTCTTTTTTGAGTAGCTGATTGAGCTAATTTAATTGCGACGTTTTCAACGTCATACACAAAACACTCATTTCACAGGGGGGGGGGGGGGGGGATAAGTCATATCCATGTACCGATGTATCTGCATGCAGTGTAAATACTCAACATCAGTTTACTGATTTTTTCTTCTTTTTTTAAAACCAAAATTGGAAAATTTTATGCGCTTCCAAAAGGCCCGGGGATGCGGCTGCATACTTCGCATACTCCTTAGGCCGGCCCTGGTAACTCAACTGACGCTCATCAACTCTCAACCATTTTGTAGCCAGAGATAAACGGGGGAACCAGCGATGTTTCTGGAGCGAACTCGTGCAACAACGAAGTTATCATCCGAACGCGACAATTTCCTAGGGACTAAAAACGAACAGCTCTATCTCCGATCAACCTACCTCGAAGATCCCCGGTGGCGAGGTCATAGAAAAGTTTCGAACGTATATAGACTAATTGGATATGCCCAGGCGTGAACCGCCTCCCTTACAGTAAGACGACTCGAAACACGTTTGACGAGAATTGTAAAATAGATTCAATCGAATACAGGATCTCCCTGAAGAATTAATTCGACCTACTTATTTATGCGGTGCTTAGCGAAGAAATATCCGTTAATTTATGGCGTCAGGGAAAGAGGAGGACGTGGGCAGGAAAATGGCTACCGCGGTTCAATCAAGAAGAGATGATGCCACGAAACAATAATGTGATTTTTTGTTTATTACATATTGCCTTCTGTCGGTGACACGAGGAAATACGATACTGCCCTCCTCCTGATTTTATCTCAATCAAATTTTGGTGAGCATTGACCGATTAAGGGGCTGGATTCTTCTTCTATTATAAGGGGGAAGTGATGTCTATTCAAGGTTCAAGGTGACCCAGTGTAGTTCATTTTGGATCAAAATTTTCAAAATGAAACTTTTTAGTCCAGTGATTCACAAACTCCACATTTAGAAATTGAGAATCGTTGTGACAACTTGTAAATTTACATTTTATGGGTCAAGGACCTAAAACAATAAAGATTGATTTGATTTGATTCCCAAACTCATTGACTCCACGGACCACCAGTATCCTAACATGAATGTATTGGGCCATTGAAATGTTTTAAACTATCTTAAAATATTCCATTTCGGAAAATAGTAAATCAAGATGTACCGTAAAACCTCAAAATCGTGCAATAGGAAACGAGAAAACGATGCTTGAAGTAATTCACGTTTGCTGATATGCAGAATGAAGTAATGGTTTGAGAACATTGAAATTGGTAGTGGAACATCTACAGCCTACCTAACTCGGACATTCCCTGGAAATTTCATCAAAATCGTCTTCTCCCAACTAATCACCGAATTCGAGCAAGATCGGATGACTAATGCGTAAGAAAATGATACTTGAAGAAATTTCCTTTTGCGTAAGCGCAGAGTGAAGTATTGATTCTAATAATGGCACATGATAATGAAACATGAAACATTCCCTGAAAATTTCTTCGAAATCGGATAAAAACAATGGAAATTAGGCTTTCCATACGCATGCGCAGCAATGATACAATCATATTGAAATTTATATGGGATGATCAAATCGTGTCCTGCCAAATATTCTCCAAATTCGGCGAGATCGGATGAATAGGGCGAGAGAAAATTATAATGAAAATTACGTTTGGGCATGTGCAGAATAAATTATTGATTGGGAACAATGAAACTGACAGGGACTATATCCACCCTAACCCACACATTCCCTGATAATATAATTAAAATCGGTTGAAAAATTTGGAAATTAGGCTTGTTAGAAAGATTAGCGGACATTCGACGGACACACATTTATTTACAAATTTCACGTATTGTCACCTATTGTAGAAAATGAAGCTAATGTAATGGATCCAAAAATTTCTAAATCAAAATCAAAAACCGTAGTTGAAAAACGCGTTGAAAAGGTCTCCATAGGAAATTAGGTCTGGAAGTTCACTCTCTTCTCAGCTGGCAAACCTACGAATGGCAGTTGCACCAAGTGTTTCTCCCCCACATCGATGAAGTGGTAGCGAACATGCAAGCGTAACCATCACATTAAAAAGTGGTTGCCGAAAATCGCAACTTTGAAGCAAATAATAAATAATACTAAATAAGGTTATTACAGGTATATCACTAATTACTTTTAAACAAAATGTAGTGGTTCGCGAAAATTTTGGTCTCTATTAGTGGTCCGCCAATTAAAAAAGTTCAAGAGTTCTTGGTCTAAAGACTTCAAATTAATGAGTAAAAAGAAAAAAGTGATTTTTGATTTTTTGTTTTGGCCAGTTTTTTTTTTTTTAAGTGATTTTGGCCACTGTGCGTTTTTATAATTCTTTTAAGCCTTATTTATTTACAATACGGTCAAGTACAACAACATAAGGATTTAAAAAAAAAACATAAAAAATAAAATAAAAAATAAAAAAGTAGATCAGTCATCACGAAGTGAATCACATGATTGCGCATTTTCTTGTAAGGAGATCCGCGTGTTGAATAGGAGATAAAATAGCTTTGGAGCTCACTCAGCTGATCGATGACCTCTCATGCGTCAGCGGCCCCTGATAAATCTATATTCTCGTCATGTTACAGATTACATCCATACCAGGTTTCATCAAAATCGGACGTCGGGAAGTGGCATTTAAAACTATTGTAAGTGGACATACTATCATAAACGGACAAAGTGAACACAATAGCTCACTTTTCCTTTTTTAAAAGAAAATACGCTAAAAAGTTGAAGATATAAAAGCTTCCACAAGATGGTAAGAAAATAGATAATAAATGTGAGGTTATAATGACTAGTCGATAAAAAGGTTGAGATATAAATTAATTACTAGAGGTCACTGTTCTACTATATTTAAAAATCATTTTTCGATGGAATTAAATGGTAAAAAAAATGTCTTTGGTCCGGGCACAAGTCATAAGGATGGTCCACAGTCCGAGGCTTTCAGCACAAAGTTCTGTGAAAGAGATAGTTGGTCGGGGAAAATGGTATCCCACAAAAGAGGTGCCCACAGTGTGTTCCAGGATGACGGACTGCAAAGGTGACCATTGCGAACAGTGAAGGCGAGTAAACATTTCCAAGACCAGCTTCTGCAAGTATGCCGCATTCTCCAAACGGTGACGAGTTATGAGGTTCAGTTTTTCACTATCGTCGTTTTCACTAGCTTTCGTTTTTTCAATCCCCATACACAGATAATAGAGTATAATGCAGTTAACAGTGGTAAAATAACACTTCGGCGCAATATCAGAGAAAGAATCTCCACCAATTCTTACTACATTAGTGATTCTGCTGCTTTTCCAACCGTTGAAGTCTGATCAAAAGAGAAATGAATGCCGAAGTGGTTGTGTGGCGATTGAAAGGTTCATCCGAATTTCGAGGTCACAGCTATCGAGTTACTAACCCAATTCGTAACTGAACTAGGTCCCTTCGCGATTGACGAGGGGGTGTCGATGTCGCCATTTCCGTTGTACTGGTTTTTACCGCTTGTTTGAGGCTCTTTGGTTCATCTTCTCAATCTAACCACACCAGCTTTTCATAGGGAGGAGTTATATAATGGTTCATTAGTTCTGTTTATTACCAATTAGTTCTGATTATTACCAAAGTGCCAGAAGAGCAGCTCTGTTTTTTAAATGTGTAATCAGTTTTCATTGGCTATACCAGGGGTATTACGTGAATATTTGGTCCCTATATTATGCACCCTACAGGGTGCGGTCCCATATATTCTCACCAAATCATAGGAAAATTTAACCCAACTTTTTACACCTGATTTGTTCAACCCTACTAGTCCTAGTTTGAAATTGCGGCTTAAGAGCTATATTAAACTAAAGTTTATAATATAATTAAAATATACTTAATATTCTACTTTTTTTATACATAAAATTCTATTTGTAAAAACTTGAGAGCTTGATAACTGCTCTAACCTAGCTCCACGAGTGTAGCAACCTAACGTAAAAAGGAAATACTCGAGTTGGTGGCTAGAATCATACTGAAATATATTTTGGCGAATTCTTAAATGTAAACAAATAACCACCTGCATTGTAACTCATAATAATGATTGTAAGGATCTCAAAACGGGTAACGCATAATGCTGGGTTAAATGAATGTCATTGGTAAACTTTTCACTTTGTAATTTTGTAAATAAAAATCTCGCTCTCTCTCTCTCGCTTTCATTCTCTCTTTTTTGGACCTGTACGTTCTCTTTACGCCAAAGTGCCAGGAGAGCAGCTTTGTTCTTTCAATTTGTAATCAGTTTTCATTGGCTATACCAGAGGTATTACGTGAATATTTAGTCCCTCTATTATGCACCCTACAGGGTGCGGTCCCATATATTCTCACCAAATCATAGGAAAATTTAACCCAACTTTGTTTGTCCTCACTCACGTCCCAGATGACTAGGAAAATTGAAGAAAAAAATCGATATCGTTACGGGAACGGATTGAGAACTGGAGGGTTAATCAACTCGATTGTAACACTTCCTGTATAATAGATGCCCCTCTTTATATCGTAGTCATGATGTGCAAAATCACCGGTACTGTACTAGTTTCCAATTGTTTGGGCAAGATGGTCATCGTAAGACCATGACTGGCTTTGTTGACAAAAAGCGCTGTGTATAGAATTGTCTCAATGTATAATAATTTTCCGAATCATCTGAGAAATAAATTCAAATGTAGGAATATTTTTAATAAGCTTGTTTTTGAGAGGCTTGGTGTGGAGGGTGTTGAGATCTTAATTATCAGCTTTGGTTACCTCTGATTTGTCCAACCCTACTAGTCTTAGTTTAAAATTTCGTGCTTAGTACCTATATTAAACTAAGGTTAATAACATAATTATAACGTAATTAATATTCTTCTTTTTTTATACATCAAATTTCATATATAAAAACTTGAGAGCTTGATAACCGCTCTGAACTAGCTCCACGAGTGTTACAACCTAAGGTAAAAAGAAAATACTCGAGTTGGTGGCTAGAATCATACTGAAATATATTTTGGTAAATTCTTAAAGTAAACAATAACACCAAATAACCACCTGCATGGTAACTCATGATAATGATTGTCAGGATCTCAAAACAGGTAACGCGGTAACGCCTAATGCTTGGTTAAATGAATGTCATTGGTAAACTTCTCACTTCGTAATTTTGTAAATAAAAATTTCTCTCTCTCTCTCTCTCTCTCTCTCTTTCTCTCTCTATTCTTTGGATCTGTACGATGTCCTTACGCCAAAGTGTCATTGGCTATACCAGGGGTACTACGTGAATGTTTGGTCCCTCTATTATCTTCCTCTATGTTTTAATTGTTCGGTTACGAGGGAGACAGAAAAGAGGAAAAACAGACGAGCCTTGATGGAAGCAATGGATTTCCCCAACCGAACAAATCCGAGTCTGGGAATCCTTGACCCTGCCCATCCTTTCGGCTGTCCATCTCCTCGTCGCCAGTCTTGAGGAGGACGATCGTTGCCAGAAACGCGGTAGAAGGGGCCCCCCCGGAGAGCCGCGGAAGGTGGGGCCCGCAGTGCTTGGAAGGGGGGCCCCTGAAGACCCACCTTCCTCCAGTCGTGTTTGTGCCGTGCACATCGCATCCTCGTATCCGCTTCCGTTGAGCGTTCCCTCAGAACGTGTTAAATTTACGATCAACTTCGTCTTTTCTTTTCCGCGCATCGGTGACAAGACCTCACGCCAAGTAAGCAGATTTTAAATGAAAATAAAATACATGAAACATCCACTTACACCGAGATCGAAACGTGCAAATCCATTTACTGAAAACGCCGGTACAATAAAGTAAAATTGCCTGTGCTTATCTTGCATTTAGCAATGCTTGTTGAAGGTGCCACATTAGACCAAGATCGATGGCAAAGTCTCAGAAAAATTTGAGATAACACAAGAAAAGAGTTATTGAGAATAGCGTTTTAAATAGATTTTTGCAATCCTTTTTTTAATTTTATTTTTTAATGAACCTTAGGTGTCATAGTGGCTTGATTATCCACATTGGATTTCACCTGCTATTACTTCAGTCTCCTATAAGTTCCTGTGTGGTATAGCGACTTCTTCATGATCACAACAAAATACATAGTTTTGGTTCAGAGTAAATAGTTAATTTTTTATACCACATAATACCAACTAGGTACCATTGGTACTAACTAGGTACCAATAATACCTTAAATTTACGAGCGACTTCACGTCTTTTCTTTTCCGCGCATCGGTGACAAGACCTCACGCCAAGTAAGCAGATTTTAAATGAAAATAAAATACATGAAACATCCACTTTCGCCGAGATCGAAACGTGCAAATCGATTTTACTGAAAACGCCGGTACAAGTGAGTAAAAATTGCCAGTGCTCATCTTGCATTTAGCAATGCATGTTTGTAGGTGCCACATTAGACCAAGACCATGGCAAAGCCTCAAAAAAATGTGATATGTCACAAGAAAAGAGTCATTGAGACTAACGTTTTGGATACCTAGATTTTTACTGTCCTTTTTAAAAAATTCTTAATGAACCTCAGGTGTCATAGTGGCTTGATTATCCACATTGGATTTCAACTGCTATTACTTCAGTCTCCTATACGTTGTTGTGCGGAATTATGTGTCTTCTTCATGTTCAAAACCAAATACATAGTTTTGGTTCAGAAAAAATACTGAATATTCGATACCACATAATACGAAACACCAAGTTACCTATAATACCTTAAATTTATGACAGACTTCACGTCTTGCTTTTCCGCGCATTGGTGACAAGACCTCACGCCAAGTAAGCAGATTTTAAATGAAAATAAAATACATGAAATATCCATCTGCAGAAAACGCCAGTCCAACAAATTAAAATTTACCCGTGCTTTACTTGCATTTAACGATCCATGTTAAAGATGCCATATTAGACCAAAATCTACAGTAAACCCTCAGAAATTGAAATGGCTCATTAGAAAAGATATTGAGATTATTATCTTAGCTAAATTTTAGAAATACCGTTTTGTTTCAATAGAACTTCATGAGTCAAAAGTGGCTACATTTTCCACATTGGATTTTTACTGTCATTCCTTCAGTATTCTAGTCTCCTGTGTGGTACTTCGCGACTTTTTCGTGCTCGAAGAACACAAAGTTTCGGTTCAGAAAAATAGATGATTTCCATCGACTTCATTCGAAATACCACGTATAATATCTACGATAATGGCACATAAATAAGTAATGTCAACAACTATAACACAACGTTGCCATTAATGAGAGGAATTAAAAAGAGAACATAAATATAGTGAAGAAATGCATTCATCACAATTTCCGTGATATATATAGTTTTTAATTTTTACGTGTGTGCAATAGGTCGTTTGAAGGCGTAACTGACCTCTAGTGGGACTACAAGCAATTATTAAATACATCTAGACATTATGAATAGAAATATGTAAAACATGAATACTATACTCCTTATTCCATCACTTAGTGGAGTTGGTCATATACTTAGAGTGAAGTTGGAAATTCTTGTGGAAGTAATTGATATACTTGATATTGCTATTCGAATCCTCTATAGCTTCATGAAATAACGGTCAAATATCATACAACACATCATAAAATGAATTTTTGCATAACATTAAGATGAGGAAATTCTCTTCATTTCATTATTAAGTAGATTATTTGCACGTTGGTACGGTGGATTTACCGTTATCTGTCTTTGAAATTTTGCACTCGTGTTACAAACACTATGGCTCATAACTAATCAAATGTCAACTTGATTTCAGTCAGTTAGGTAGAAATGGCCCTTGATTCGGAAGATAACATTTTTTTCATCCTATAGTGTATTTTTGAAGGCTACAGAATAAAATTGCTTCGTCCTCATAGAGAAAAACTACGTTTTCTATTCTATTTCCAATAGACCGACCCAAACTTTAAGAAATATAAATAATGTTTAAATGTTATGGGAACCACCCATATCCGCATGACATGATCACATATTCGTGCAAGTTTTATAAAAATCTGTGACGTCTTTTGAGCTACAGATTGTAGAAGACTTGTATCCGAACTTCAAGAACAAGCATGAGTTTTGATATTCTCAATTTAAAATTTCTCCTCAGGTATTACGTCTCTGAGCTTCCGGGATAATTCAAGTTATTCGGAATTCATCGAGCCTGCATCACTCGAAGTTTCGGAGTGTGAATAGCTAGTGGATTCAAGTAATTTCGGGTAACTTTCAGGTAATTTCGGACAGATATGGGTAGCAATTGTGAGCTGGTTTACACAGAAATAATGAACCTTAATGTAATAATTTGCAACGTTTTTTCTGAATTTATGGCACGCGGTTGATATGTCAATCTTCCCTCCTTCCTTGCAATAATGCATTTGCAAAAGTAGGCACTTTTTCAAAACTGACGAACTCAGAAATCCCAAATTTATTCAATGTCTACTTTTTACTTTTCCTAAAAACCTGAATGGTTAAAAGAACGTTGTTTTTGCATGAAATGTGTGTATTGGGCCATTCTCGCCTATAGAATTGTCATATATATTATCTACCGTTATTGATTCCTTGCTTTTTACTTCTGTTTCTGAATCTGTGAAATCGGCTATCTTTGAACCTAACGACTCCCTGTCCTTTTCACTTTTCAAGAAACCCTGTTCTTTTAACACTTCGTACGCTCATCTTTTACTGCGTTAGCCAAAATAGTTTGCAGTAAATGTGGTACGTCTAGATCGGGTTGTGCCCAAATTTCACTAATTTTCGCTCGTTTCTCATCCCTTGCGAGTGTTGGTAAACCTAAATAAGTTACTATTTCCGAATATTCAGCGGCCGTTAATCTGTTTAATCTTTTTAAGGGTTCGCATGGTCCTAAGTGGTCTGTCAATTAATCTCTTGATTATATGTCATCTAGTAATACCTATCGTGAATTGTGCACTGACAGTACCTATATCAGAGCAGAAAGATAATGTTTTCCTAGGATTAAGAGGAGGACAGTAGCTCTTTACAGCCACCGTTCGCAATTTCATAGCCAAATACTGCTGCCTATAATACACACGGATATGGGGACTCTTCAAACCCCATTGCTCGATTATATCCCGTCGGCCACATTTTCTCCCAACTTGTCAAGTGTCGGTTGGGGAAAAAAGGCCGTCCATCAATCAATCACTGTGATTAAGGTAGATGATCCGAACACTTAACCCTCCCGGGAGAGATCGAGATGGCGAAGGTCGAACTGAATTCCCGACGTGCCGAAGACCGTGTTAGCTCTCTGAGGATTCCTTTCCCGCGACGGGGCAAGGGGGCAGGAGCATAGGTCAGCTGGAGGGCGGATCTTGATCAAGTGCCACCGCTTTTAAAGATCACTTGAGAGTTGGGAATCCGCCCGCTTCTAGTTGTTTTATCGGGGCACCGACCACCTACCCCTATATCTCCTCTCGTTACACAGAGCTGCATTCCGTTTAAAGACGATCTTTCTAACCTACCATAGATCATTAAAGACTACGGGGTTATAGTACCGTTCACAAGGCTATTACTACAATTCAATTTTATTGTATAACCCGTAGGTATTACAAGGAGTTCCTTAAATACATATTACAAAATAGCACATGATATCTTGCCTTTATTTCTGCCTCAACAATGTTAGACTTTTACGTACATATGATATAAAAAATAATTACTTATATAGGTCAACATAATTTACGTATAATAAATGAGCACTGCATAGTTAACATAGATCACTATCAATAATGCCTACACTCCACTGCCGAATTTCAATAATAATTCCGAATCATTGCCAAAATTTCCAAAGCGGTGTTGATGTTCGTTCTATCTCTTGTATATTCTGTTCTTTCATCTCTTCTTGCCCTGTTTTCTGGAAATGTTGGGAGGGGACAGAGAAGGAATAATCAGATTAATCTCCACTTCTGACCCAGTAGATGTAAAATCCTCCAACGTACTTCGTCCATAGTGAATGATAAGTTTTTTCCATCAACCAGTAGTTCATCTCCAATCAAGATGGCATGCTTCCCGTCTTTTCTTGCTTGAAACAACTTGGGCAAGAGATGCTTCCTAAATTCCCGTGTTCGTCTGTCGTAGAACTCGGATGTATTAAATTGGGATCCCTTGAACTTGTAAATGTTCTGGCGTACTTTAGATTTAGAGAAATTATTAGCAAAATGAATGTGAACTGGTCTACTTCTAGAAGGTTGGATGGTGCCTAAACGTCTTACACCTATAACTTCATAATCCTCAAGAACGCAATTTAATTCCGTTCTAAAAATGTCCATCACCTTCCTCTTGAGAATATTCATGTTTTTTTTTTTGCCTTCTAGAACGTTATGAAGAATAAGATCGTTTCTGTTGTCCGTATTCCGGTTCTGTTTCGTATTATTTTTTTCAGATAATGCTAGATTTTCTTCTATACTGTCAATTCTCTTATTAATTTTTTTATGAGCAAGATAGTTTCTTGGCTGTTAGCAATTTCTTGCGACAGAGCATGCACCTGTGTATTCAAAACATTTGTATGTTCCTTCAAAATGCAGTCGCAGTTTTGAAGTTTGGTTGTGATTACGTCAAGGCATTGAATTATCTGATGTAACTCGGAGGTCGACATTCTCGTAGTTGCAATTATTCGACGCGACACCGGTCGGCTCTTCGAGTGCTGCTGACTAAGGAATACGGTATTCGGTCGAGTGGATAGTCCTTTCCCTTCGGTAAACAACAAATCACCAACCAAACTCGCAAAAATGACCTTTTTCCAGAAATCTACCCGTTAAAAATTTATGAAAATTGTTATTGCTGAGAGTTAATCAAAGAGCAACCACAAAAAACAAAAACTGAAACGAAATTCACAATACAACCCTGCTAAATCAATACTTAATACGGAGCTCGCAAAAAACACGTGCGCTCGGCTCGGCTACCTAACTGGAACTCCCGTTATTACTACAGTTACAGCCTACTTACGCAAATTTACACTAATTTGATCAGCAAAGACTAAAACGCAAAGTTCTAGTCACACAGCATGATCATATGAGCGAAATTTCGTAAATTATCATGTTATATTTATGTTATGTTGTTATGAAACTTGTTTTTATGACTGTGAATTTTATGGCAGAAAAACTAGTTTTCAACAATAATCTGCTTTTCCAACAAAGTTTTTATATTTCAAGCTTATCGCGAATTTTCATGTACTTTCGTAATATATTATAATACAACAATTAACGAAAATTCCCATACAGTCTTGCTGCATGATGACTGGAACTTTTTTCTGTGTAGATTTCATAGATTTGTTAGCATTTATTATTACAATTCAAGTACATTGTGTCAGCACAATAAAGAGCATACATTTTTTAATGCTCCAGTTCATAGTTGATGAAGTGTTGAGTAATATTCTGCTAAAAATATAAATTTAATAATTATTAGCCGTTTTTAGCCATTTAGATTGATTTTTTCAACACTTTTTTGGAATCAGACCAATTCATTGTGTTCAAAAAGTGCTGCCCTTCGAACCCAATGGCGCTTGAGTGAATATTTTATCATAATCCGAAGGAGGGAAATAGTGTGGAATGATACATAAATATATACATTGAAAAAGCGCAAGCTTCAGGAACCGTTTCAGAATGCCCCAAAACGTATTTCCATAAAGAAAATGTTGGGAAAATTTAATTTTAAAATTCTGCAACTCATTTCGAAAAGCAGGTGAAAATTTTGATATTGGAGGGCAACGAGTTTTTTTAACTTCTTGCACGAACACGAAGCTTCTCCAATACTTACCTTCAAAAATGAAGAAGAAAAACAATTGAAAATAGAATCTGGTAAAAGCAGTTTTTTTGAGGACATGAAAATAATTGGGCATATTATACATGCTTCTATTTTCAAGCAAAAAATTGTTAAATCGAATTTGGCTTCCTCAGTACCAAAGAAAGAAGGTACGGAAGATCTCGGTTCGTGCGAGAATTTGAAGAATTTGTGTCTTTCCAGATCAAAAATTTTACTTGCTTTTAGGCGTTTTAGAGCATGCTGATCAATTATGGTTCCGAGTTTACTTGTTACGTCAAAAACTATACTGTTTTGGTTCGATTTTGATTGAATTTTCAGGGATTGCCCGGGTTAGCTTCTAGATGGTTCCCTATAAATGTCAGTGCCGCCGTTCAATACGCGCAAGCACAAACGTGAGTTTCTTCAACGTCGATTTCTTACGGTCTATTGGTCCGATTTCATTCAAAATTGGAGTATTTGTGTATCGGTTTCGAAAAGGTGAATTTTCTCCAAGTTTTCTGCATAATACCTTCTAAATGATTATTTTCCGTATCTCTGTTATTTATCTTTTTTAATGGTCTATATAAATGTTAATACGAGGAAGCTATGAGCCAAACACAACTTGCAAGATGTGCATTTTCTTTAAATCAGTTACCTATACTTTCAAATGTAGGCAATACAGTACGCCTATAGGGAAGTAGTAGGAGAGGGATTTCGGTATTGATTAATCAATCATCAATTCATTAATCAACGAAGAACTGCCTCTTAGTCTTCTTAGTAAATTTCAAGTCCCGGGATGTTTAAAGACAACTTTGGAAAAGAAAACTGAATAATTAATATATACTATCATATTAAAAGTTCCAATTTCACAGTCTAATTGGTTGATTTTTTATTAGACCATTCTCGTTTAAATATAATAGTGATGAAACACTAAATCTCAAAATCGATAATTTCATGTTAGCCGCGATGTAACGTCGTGATTCTGTTCAAGACCCATTACCTGGTAATATTATTCCTTAATCGAATAGGATCTTGATATATTGTGTATAAAGCGATCCATTCCTTTGCTGAATGTTCCAATTCATATAATTGCGTTCTATTATACAGAACGTACGTACCATTTACCGCAAAACGGCCTATTTCACTAAGCAATTTATCGAGATTTGATCTTGATGAAGCGTTAGTTTATTTTTCTCCCCGAGTAATTACGCCTCAGTTACTTGGTGCGACTATTAACACGGTTTAAGCGGTGGATCTATTCGTTCCGGCGGCGGTGTACAAGAACTGAAGTGAAGTATTAGCATAAAATGTTTGCGGGACACAAATCGAGATAGGATCTCGGTTGTACGTGACAGGTGCGTGGTAAAATATTGAGCCATTTTTTGTTATTGTAATTTGTTAACCGGCTGTGTATGAAACGTTTGAAATAAATTACTTGCCAAACTCAATTGAACGTTGGGTCGTAAATCCTCGCTCGCATAAAATTATTTCCGGCGTCACAAAGAGCGGAATTGTTGGAACCTTGATCTCAATGCAATTGAGAAACGCATTACTTTTTGACAAGTCAAGGATCAAGGACGAATTTGGAGGCAATTTTCTGTTTTTTATTATTTTCAACGGCTGCCATGATGATCTCATCAAGAATTCACGATCAAGATCAACCCTTGACTTTTATTTTTTGTTAAACTTGACCATTGAACATTAACTTTACTCTTCGACCCAGGCGATTTATCATTATTGCTGAACGACATGTGTAATTACTTTGATTCGGTCTGGATTCGTCCATTTATGCAGCGGCTAGATGTGAATTAGTACCAATTTCTAGAGCTCTAGCTGGTCGCTGGAGGTCCTTCTATAGACGGCTCGTTATTCTGTTAACGTTTTACGTTATAAAATGTGGATTCTTTATTGACTCTCTCTCTCTCTCTCTCTCTCTCTCTCTCTCTCTCTCTCTCTCTCTCTCTCTCTCTCTCTCTCTCTCTCTCTCTCTCTCTCTCTCTCAGAAATCGAGGAATTGATATTGATGACAAATTGAAATGGGATATTCAAATATCAAACATCAGGGCAATATAAAGGGCTATATCAATTTCGAAGATTAGGTCTTAAGTTTCCCCAAGATATTAAAAAGAAGCTTGTTCAATCGATGTTGACGCTCATACTAGATTACGCCTCAGTCGCCAACTATAACCTGAATTCTGAAAAATGTAATGTGTTGCAAAAAGTGCCAAATGCTGGCGTTTGATTTATTTTTTCATTCCCAAAATGGGAACATGTAACTCCTTTTGATAAAAAGATGGGTTGGCTCAAAATTCGTGAATGGAGAGAATATAGGATAGGAACATTGTTATTAAAGATTCTTAAAGTAAATGAACCTCACTATTTGAGATCCAAATTTAAGTTTATAATGGAGGTTCATGATAAAGCTACAAGAAATGCTGCTAGCACATTGATATGTCCAATTCATAGAGCTGCTTTATACGATGGTTCATTCAAAA
The DNA here is from genome assembly GCA_030762985.1 of Adelphocoris suturalis. NCBI lineage: Eukaryota > Metazoa > Arthropoda > Insecta > Hemiptera > Miridae > Adelphocoris > Adelphocoris suturalis. The sequence continues at coordinate 56,766,591 of CM061048.1, forward strand.
TGAGAGCCATTAAATTGTATAATGAACTTCCTAGTTTATTCAACAGTGACATTTCCATAGCTACATTTAAGAAAAATTTTAAAGAAATATTGTTGACTCAATACAATGATTAACAAACAAGTGAATGATTGTGAGCAACTTGATCAGTAGGTAATGATTAATTTGTTAAGAGATACACATTTAAGTTTCTTTTTTCTTATAATAGTGATAATATGTTTTGCATAATAGCTTTGAGTGCGTGGGTAGTGACTGCTGATTTTGAATATAATGTATGTTGAATAATCTGTATAATTGTAAGAGAGGGCCTTTTGGCCCTAAATTGTACAGATAAATAATAAAAAAAGTCAAACTCTCTCTCTCTCTCTCATCCTCTCTCTTTCGTTATAGATAATACTTCTTCTAATACTGATTCTTGAAAATAAACAAATAGCACATGAACGTCCAAACCGTTTTGGGGGAGTCCTGTGTTGGGAATAATCTTATCGACGAATACGAATACGATGGTAATCGCGATAATTATTCGTTGATTCTGAGTCAACTGCGATTATATTCGTATTCGTGTAATCGTATTCGTCAGTCGGCGATTACACGAATATAACCCATAAAAATGAAATGAAAATGAATTTATTTCTCCAGTAAATGCTTTACATTAGTTTATAAATACCTAAAGGATGTACAGAAATATAATCTCCCAATATGGGTTAAGAACCCGCGCTAGGGAGATGAGTTGGTTGAGCAAAAGATTAAATTTACAATTTACAAATAGCCGTTATTCTAACTGGTATTTACAACACTAGACGGAATTGAAAAAAAAAAAAAAAAAAAAAAAAAAAAAAAGTTCCTATTATAATATAATTTCCAAGACAAAGCTGAAAGAGTAAGAATAAAAAATAAACTATATTTAAGCACTCTGGTGAGACAAAAAGAATTTCTTCAGTAGTGAACAACAATTATTCGGTTTTTCCAACAATTGCGTTTTTAATGAATTAGGCAGTTTATTGAAAGATAATATGCTTTGGTAACAATAACAATTTTGCGCAGCTGTCGTGTGGAATAAGGGAAGAGAAATGAATTTGTTAATTTTAAATCTAGTGGTAATCTCGTGTTGCGGATGAATGAAAAGTTGGTCTTTTAAAACTTGCTTTATATTATTCATTTGTAATAACTGACTAAAATTCAAAATTTGTAAGGATTTAAAAGTAGGTTCTGTATGAGCCGCAAATTTACTTTCACTTACAATTCTAACCAAAATGTTTTGTGCAACGATCAGGGATTTTAGAGTAGAGCTATATGCCTCGCCATAAGTCAGGAGTCCATATAGCAGTACTGATTGGACTAATGCGTAATAGAGTAGCTTCATTAAATTCAAATTTAATATTCTTTTTGACTAATGCGTCAAGGTCATCAATTTCAATGATAGGGCGGCCCTCCTATAATATGCGAAGCTTTGCTAATATTAACTAGCCTCAGAGGGACACAATCGCAATTACAATCGTATAGGTACGTATTCGACGATAACATTATGCCCAAAACTGGGGGAGTCGCATCGTAATTCGAGATTCCCGCACGTTGCACTGATACGATTTCCACAAGGGTGGCACGATGGAAACCCATTCAGTCACACTTTAACCGCTGGCGGATTCCCGAACTGAATCCTCTGACAGTTGTTGGAAAAAGGAACCGAGATTGCGGTTTCCATGAGCTGATAATCTCCCGAACGAGGAAAAACGATCTCGCACTGCTCTCGCTCTTTGTGATGGTTTTCCGACTTGCCCGTTTCACAGATTGCCCGTCTGACGGACGTTTCTCGGAGTGAAGTGGAGAAAGAGAGAGAAAAAACGCCGAAATGAGACGCACGTCTCGACAGCCTGGGCGTCATCTCCATGAACAAGTTCAATAACTGTGAGCCTGCGGTCTCACCTTTCTCAATCGACCGTGACTTGACCACATAATCACGATTTCGGCTCCGAAAGCTCAGAGCGTTTGAATAGCAAGTAACGGCCAGTATAAACGAACATTTTTCGATCGATTGTCCATCAGTTTCAAAGGGGTTTGTTAGTTACTGGGTGGAAGAAGAAGACAGAACCGATATAAATGAAGATTAATAAACTATAAAGGAATTATTAGAAATTGTAACTGTAACCTGACATGTTGGTAGTTTGGTCGGCCGTAAGCACTGTTTGTAAGAATTGGTCGGGATGCGGCCCAGGGGAGATAGATGAAACTATTTCTTGCGTGTATGTCTGTCGTGTGTCCGCAAATCTTTGTAACAAGCTTGTTTTCCACAGTTTTCATCCAATTTGGATAATATCTCCAGGCAATGTGCGGGCTAGGGAGCACACGGTCCCCTATCTGTTTCATCGTTCTTGACTCAATACCTCACTCTGCGCATACGCAAACGTAAATTCTACAAAGCATCATTTTCTCACTCCCTAGTCGTTCGACCTCGCTCAAATTTGGATGATATTTGGGGGGTGACAATTTGATCATCTTATATCAATTTCAATACGATTGTGTCATTAATAGCTACTGCACATGCGTCAATATGAAATCTTGGCAACGACCTTAATTTCCACTGTTTTCATACGATTTCGATGAAATTGTCATTGAATGCGCGGGTTAGCTTGTAGATGGTCGCCAATCAGTTTCATTGTTGCCAAATCAATACTTCATTCTGAGCATGCGCAAACGTAAATTCCATCATGTTCCATCTTTTCACTCTCTAGGCGTTCGAGTTCGCTTAAATTTGGATGATAGTTGGAAGAAAATGATAGGTAAACGAGGGAGCTATGTGCCAACCCAACTTGGCAGACGTTTTGAAGATGTCCATGGTAGAGGGACGAAACGCCAAACAATAAAAGAATAAATGAAATAGTTTCATTTCTGGGCCGCATCCCGACCAATTCTATCAGGTTCGTTGTTGTTGAACGATTGTTTCATATGATGTAGAAGGAAAGAACGATTTAGGTGTAGTAAGGGAAGAAAGAAGAAAAGACAGAGGGCAGCACTAATATGGCGAAAAAAAGCAAGCAAAATATCAGAGAGACGCCAGAAGAGCCATTATAAGCCAGAGAACCCATTATGGTCGTAAAAATAATCTTAGAAATGATATTTAGTAAGTTTAAATTGAAACGTTTAGGGAGTGTGAAGAATGGGGTTATTACGGGAAGAGATTCGAAATGGCAACGGGCCGACAAGGAATCAGGACGTGGAAAATCGCTTCTCAATCATTTTACTGACATCTACGGGGCCCGACCTGTTGATGGATTCCCCTTCAAGACATTGAAACCGTAGCGTTTCATGAACTAAAACTTGGATGAGATGATTTTTATGGTAAGCCTGTGTGCTTATGGTGAAGACTTTCCAACGTGGGTATGTTTTGGGCTGAGGTTCTGGCTTAGAGGGAACCTTAAAAAAAAAGGAAAAAAAAAATATATATATATATATATATATATATATATATATATATATGCCCTCACAATCCCACAATTTAAAAAAAATTTAATTTCTCCCTTGATGGGGGAAAAAAAATGGATCATGGACATGTCCAGTACCTACTGCTCACAAGTACCTACTACTCAATGGTATACCTACCATGTAGTGCCTTCTTTTCACATTATTAGTTTATCATGGTTACTTAGCAATATTAGTTTATAACTTAGCTTAATGAATCAGATTTTTTTTTGACACTACAATGGCTTATGGACTATGAGGTGTTGTGATGAAACGATAGCATTCTAAAAATGGCGAACGATTTTCCTGCTATGATTACTGAGGGAGTTACACTTCTCTAGTAACCCATCGGTTGTACTTCCTGTACACTTTTTCGGGATAAAAAAAGTTACACAATATTTTCAAATACCCCAGATAAAAGACATTTTCATGTCAAAATAATCTTGGACGACCTCACCGAAATTGGATAACATTTTTGATAGTTATGTATGTTATTACGTTTTTACAATATGAATGTTGTAGGGTTACCATAGAAACTATTGCCATGAATGGCTCAGGCTTGCACATATAAGTTTGACTTGAACCTATCCTAGCATAGATCTATGCAAATTTCTAATCCGACAATGGAAGACTATTCTGGAATGTATGGTAGTAATGATATGATGATGATAATGGTTATGATAATGATGATTTTTGCAAGGTTGTGCGAAAATGGATAGTGTTAATTTGAGTTTAACGTTATATTTTCTAGTGGTGGAGTCTCTGAAAAAAAAAAAAAAAAAAAAGAAGTCATTTCAGGTGCAATTCAGATAAGTAGGTACCTAAACTAAAGTAAAATCAAATATGAATGACCCCAAAATATATCTGGCATATGTACCAAATACACAAGTAGTACCATTCATCTCTAACTTCAGAGAGGAATGGCTATTTATAGTAATTGAATCGTGTTATATTTGTAATTTGGTATCAAATTGATTCTGTTTCAAAGTAGGTTACCAGTGGCCCAGGAGTAAAACCATCTCACGAGAAATTTCAAAACGTGATCCCAAGTGTGCCTTGATCACACGGATAACGTACATAAATTTTTTCATTATCTTCACGATGAGGTCGTGATACTAGTTAATTAATTTAAATATATCTTCTCGGCGTGAGATAAAAGGGTTTGGGTGTTTGCGTCGACCTCATCAGGTTGTTGAGTTGATTAAAAAACTTGGCAAAGGAACCAGCACGTCTACTCAAAGTCCATCGAGGAAACCACAATGAGATTTTTATCAGATAGACAGAGTATAATGGGTTGGGTTGTGGTATGGTTATAATCGCTACCTCTGGTGTCTTGTCGTTGCTCATTCTTATATTTGTGCTTATATTTGAGCTACCAATTGTCAACCAAGGCTACCAATGGGGAGTTACGGGAAATTTTTACCTCCATAATTCATCTTGAAGATCTGAATGTTACATTGGTTCTAAAAAAGTTCCAGTCATGCAGCATAATTGTATGAAGATTTTTTGTACTTTTTAGTATTTTTTCGTATCATATTTATGTGAAATTGTTTTAAAATTTGAGCACTTTTTGAAAACTGATATGGTTAACTATTTATTTTATAGAAAAAATGCTTTATAAATAAAATTCAGCTTAACAAAAATTTTTTAAAAATTTTACAGACATTTTTTAAAGCATATTTTCATGAAATTCAAGTAATATTTTCAGCTAAATTTGGAGCAGATTCTTGAATGTTTTAGTTCACAGCTGATATATTTTTAATGAATAGTAAATGATCATAAGCGTTAAACTCCTGAAACATTTCAGAATGCCTCAAAACGGATATCCACGAAGAAAAATTTGGGAAAATTTTATTTTATAAATGTTGGAGCCATTGCAATAGGTTCATTTTTGATGAAATTCGCTAAAAGAACTCACGAAGGGTCTATAGATCCAATAGCGTACCTCCATATCGTGGGGAGCATGAGCCTGCCAGGACACCACTTGTGCGTTTATATAGGAGCAGATATATGAACTAACGGTGTATGTATTGGATATATGGGTGAACAAACGTACATCAATAAAATGAAAAACCATTGAATAAAAAATGTTTATTCTTAGTAAATTATTTGCGAAAACATAAAAAACCTCAAAGAAATAGAATAAAAAACTCTAGAAAAAAAACGAAGAAATACAAAAAATAATCTAATAAAATTAATTAATTATCTTTATGATTAATGATCTAACCATGTTTTTGATTTTATCCCGGTAATAGAAGTATTTTTGAACAGTACTTGCACTTGCGACGGAAATAAAATTGTACACTAGGTCAATAAGATGAGTTTGACTTTCCGAAAGTATATACGTACATACCTCCCAGTACAGGTTTCTACATACTATACATGTAGATATTTCTCTAAGGCATATAGGTACTTTCAACTAATCTGTTTTTGTTTATTATTTCCAATAATAAGCCTTTGTAATCGTATAGGAAACAAAAAATGTATTTTCTCTCAAACTTTGTCACTTTACGTTTCATGGTGCGTAGATTCCGAAACTGCAATGTCCTAACTTGATGAAGAAAATCCGCTCTTTCGCACATGGACTTCACTTGGTGTCTAATTGTCCTAGAAACTAGCCAACCCGATCGCTTCACACGCATCAATGCTATGAACCAAAAACACGCTTTTTCCTCATATTTTTCTCATACTTTTTCTATTTATATTGATTTTCACGTACAACCAATGCGTTACTAGCGAAGTGTAACTCCCTTAGTTTTCATTGCAGGAAAATCGTTCTCCATTTTTTGGAATGCTCCCATTTTATCACAACTTATCATGATCCCTAAGCCATTGTAGTGTCAAGGACATTTGATATATTACGTTGCTATAAACTAATATTGCTAAGTAGGCATCTGAACTAATAATGTGATAAGAAGGCACTGAGTACATGGTAGGTATACTATTGAGTAGTAGGTACTTGTAAGGAGTAGGTACTAGACGATGCATAGACCTCTGATCAGCTGATGGGCTCCTAAAGCTGATGATTTCTATCGTATTTAATCTCTGAAGCAGAAATTAAGAAACGATTGAAATGATTGGCTCATTTCTACTCAGCTGAGTGAGCTAAATTACCTCCTGTTCATTCTAGGAAGTTGAAATTTGATTGGGAAACTCTCTGGGACGGTAAGAGACTATTGAAATTATTGGCTCCTTCCCAATCAGCTGATTGAGCTAAATTTGCTCCTGTTACCACTAAGAAGTTGAAATTTGATAGGTAGACTCCCTGGGACATTAGGAATCGATTGAAATGATTGGCTCATTTTTACACAGTTGAGTGAGCTGAATTGTCTCCCGTTTATCCTATCAAGTTGAGATTTGATAGGGAATTTTTTATATTTATTTAATTTTATAAGTTTAGCGAGCGAGCCTGAATTCCTTGAAATTAATAATGTAATAATAGATGATCCTAACGGGGAAGGCAAAAATCATACTTCGTATAATACTCTTTGAAAGTCTTAACTATCAAGAATAGACAGCCAAACATAGTGTGTATATGTACACTACAATAATACTACACCTGGAAAATAAATAGATTAGTGAATGCTGCAATAGTCAAAAACGTTGTTATAATAGTCGGCCTACAAAGACGGGGCTTCTGTGTGGCCTCTCAGGAGAAATGTGATCCCGGATGTAGAAATGAGTCACACGGAAAAGTTCGCGTGTCGCTATTTCAATGTTGAGAGATGCGGTGGATTCCTGCAATTATGCGGGATCCCTTATTCGGTGTCGTACGAATTCACATCTTCTAAATCAATAATTTGCGAAGATGAAAATCAAGCTTTCTTGTGTGGAATTAAGATGAGATCACGCCAACTGCATCTGGCAATATAAACATGAAAATGTTATAAACTTCTGAATTAGTCAAATTTAGTTAATATGATATATGAAAGAAGAAACGCAAAGATTCAGTTACATTTCATTTGTTGTTGCCGAACTAATCTTCTTGAATTTTTCTACATAGTAGCAAATTGGTTCCAAAAGTTTCATCGTGTCGCGCAAAAATCTGAAACCACTGAAAAGATTTTTAATGATTCCCATTTTATTTTCAATAAAATGAGTGGCGTTCATCCATATCTTCATGTTGTGTTTCATATATCTACATGTTTATTGCAGAAAGAAATAACCACTGGTTTTGTAACGAGAAGATATAAATTATGTTGTCCGTAAGAATATCAAAATTTAAATTGCTCCACATTGATGGTAGGGTTTTTGGAGGTTTTCAATGATGCAGAATCTGAATTTGATACCCTGCATGCGAGATTCAGACATAGAAGCCAGCCCCCCCGCAAATTTTTTTCGCATTCCGCTCTTCGAGTTATGGTACTTTGTTTATAAAACAAATCCTGATCTAACGGCTGAATGGTACATAGAAAAATAATTCAACTTTGCAGAACAATAATTGGAACACACAATAGCATTCATAAATAATCAGGAAAACCTTCTGTATGTGACCATGTTTACTTATCAAGATCAGGAGAAACAGTGAATGTCCGAGCACCACCACTTTGGAAACGAACTGAACAAGTTTCAACTAGGAGGTTACACTGAGTTTTTCCACATGGAGTAGTGATAATATATTTTGCTGGGGAAAAGATCCACAGTCGGTAGAATGACAGTTTACTTTATTATTAATGAGAAAGTGCTCAACTGTAGAGTCACCGCCGTCTAAGATTAGGAACAAGTGTCCAATGACTTGGCCGAGGTATGTATTGACTTTGATAATTATTTCAAATGTCCACACTTATCCGATCTGAAAAACAGTTAATTCATCATATTCTCAAAAACTCTGAGGAGATGAGAAAATGAAACGTTGAAAGAGTTGATAAAATTCTGATTGTATAGCGAGAGTTGTAGCAAGAAAGCTATCTTGAGTCTCGTACTACTGTGCCCGTTACTCTATTTCATAGAAGGGAAAAGTGATATTCACATGCAATTGTTGATAGAAATAGTTGAGTGCTAAGGTTTATATGATCGAGGATCGGCCGAACGGAATCCCATAACACGTACGTAAACCAACGCCGCAGGTATGATCGACCAGATATTATCAGGAAGGTATTAAATCGACCGTGCTCCCCGATAAAACTCAGGAGGCGGAAATCCGTAATTCATGGAGCCTTGGATGGAGGAGGCTGTAACGGTATGATAAACACTCAATTCGCAAGCCAAAGCGTTCTCTGTTATCAGCTCGAAATACGTGGGAGTCGCTCGTACCTGAGATGCGAGTCGCATCTCATTTCTGCCCGGTAGGAGATACTGCACTTTTCTGAAGATACTAGGTGGCTTTATCTTTCACTGCATCACCACACAGTGATGTCAACGCACCCAAAAGCTATCAAAACTCGTTAAACCTTATCTTGGCTGGAGTTTTAAGCTTTTTTCATGTATTATAGTCATATGCTGACACTTTCCCTCCACATTTTAGATAAGGTTTGAATATGTACTTATGGTTTGGCTACACGTAACTTTTCAAGACTCTCAAAAGACAATAAATTAATGATCTTTGTACAACTACGGAATTTATACGCTATGACTTGAAAGCTGATAGCCTCCATTCCAAGGTGATGAATATGAATAGAAGCGATGTGTTAGGTAGTAGGAAGAATGGATGTTGAACCGTAAAGAATATAAAGGGAAAGGGTATTTCGAAGTGGCAGGAGGTTGAAGAATTGCTGTTGTGAAAAAATTAATAGATTGGAAATTAACGAATATATAATAAAACATAGCGATAATGAATTTTTTCAAATAGCAGTATTCATTTCATTTATGATTGTTAAAATATTCCATTTAGTTGCATTCCTCACGCCTCGAAGGGGTGAAGTTTAGTTCACCGAGAAGGACATACTATATTGCATGCCTCTCGCCAATTGGACGTTCTGCGCATTGCGACATCAGAAATATTCTAACCGTTGGAATACTGCATAAGAATATTTAATTACAAATCGTCGGTGAGTGAGGTTAGTGGCAATAATTTCAGAGTGTTTTACGTTGTTTATTTATATAGTCACTAGTTTATATCGTCACATAAACATTTTAGTCCTCGTCTACTTGATGTTCAGATTGGGTTCAAGAGCAGTGTAGTGGGTAGTTTCAAGAATATTATTTCCAAAAGTGCAGTAAGGGATTTTTTTAAACGAAAATGCCTATCGTTGTTGGATGTCTTGAATTATAAAGACGAAACCTCACTTGCTACAGATTGCAATACTTAAGGTACAGCTGACTTTAATCGAACAAACTAGACGAACTCAATGATGACTTGTGCGTGCAGAATCCTAATGTGACGACCAGTATGCGGAAAGACTGCAGTAGCTAGTAATTTCAGATCGCTACTTCCAGCTTAATCAGGAGTCATGCGCAAATTAGAGGGCTTAAGCTATGTTTAAGCCAATGATAGCTGAAAGCGCACTTATGCAGTCAATATTAATGCCTCTTAATCATCAAGGGGTCTTGGATTTCCAGTCGAACGAGTACCGACTTCATTATCAGCTCTTCCCTTCAATCCGACTTCGTCGAAGCCCCTTTATCCGTTCCCGCAATAAGCCTTCATGACGTGCAGATATTTACAGGAAGATCCGGTTTTCGAATAGCGAATCACGAAATGTGGACCAATTTGCAAAAATTGGAGGTCGGATTCGATCTATGAAAAAAAACTGAGTCGTTAACTGCTGACAGTAACTATACTGTAGTTAAACTAATTTGTTGATTCTTTTCAAGAGTGGTTGACATTATAAGTAAATGAAGAATGCTTAGAAAAACTCTTCAAGCATCTAGATCGAATAAGGAGAGTTCACATAATTATAATCCACCTTTGCTCTTTCTGATCGTGAGGGACACCCACGAGTGGGAACACTGGATTGGCACGGTAAACATTTAAATGCTCCAAAAGTCTACAAAATTTGATTTATGAGCCCAAAAGACGGAATAAATACTTTAAAAACTTACCCATTAATGATGGTCAAAAATCAAGAATCTTGTGGAAAATTAGTAGTTCTGTGATGGACAAGTTCCCAGTCAATTTCCGAGGCCAATTGTGGGTAGTTTTAAAGCTAGTTCTCTCAGCTATATCATCTGAAGCTTACATCACTTTATTTAAGATCTGGTGTAATCTTCTCGTATCATGCAATTGTATGTCGTTCCCTAAATGTTTATTTGTATCAGCTGAAGATGAAATAAAAATCGGCCCATGGAGAAGGTATATAAGCTTTCTGTTCTGACATACTTTTCTGACTCAGTTCTTTTGACCTGGCGCCAAGTTTATTCGCATCAAGTTGACTGGCAAAACTAGAATGCTTAAGACGTAAATCATTGGAATCATTGAAAGATGACACGATGATTTAATCCTCAACCTACAGGATGACAGGACGAGCTTACAAGAGACAGCTGAGGGTTTGAAATAATACCATGAAGTATGAAATAATGAAGAGAATGGTCGTTACAGTACCCTGCCATGACTAAGTTAGATATGGCGGTTAGGTACATGAACCATCCTTACTGTAAAGATGAGATTTTGATTGTCATGGACGCTCAGTTTCCTATGCCTTAGTTACGACACCGACCGCAGTGATAACAAAATATGTTTCAGTATCGGCCAGACGTGTAAAAGGATACGGGGCCGAGTACCTCAGAGTAAAAGAGAAATAAAATGTGACTGATCGGACGCTGAATATGACCGGAGCGGACAATAAACCCGAAGGTTAACATCCATAACCCGCCGGAACTACCGCGCCTCGCGTCTAATGCGGTGCGGTGAGGTTTTATAGTGCCAGCACTATAATCTACATAGATCCACTTTGAGAGAGAGAAAGATGCATCAATGGTTTAGGCCCCCCGCCTTCACGCAGCATCCACTTCTCACGAAATACCCATCAAAAACCCTAGTAACGGTACCGGACTGAAGTATTGCTCCTAACCCTCTTCCACCTAGTGTTCCTTCGGTGGCTCGTAATTTTATAATGCATTTCCGAGAGCACAATTCATCGCGTTCGCGTTGCGGACTGAGTCATTCACGGGTTGGCGGTTCCATTCACCCGCTGAACTGTGCGAAGTGATTTGTGAATAGCGACGTCGCTTCATGAGAAACAACAGTTCAAATGACAAAACAACCATCATAAACTGGGAACAGTTTTTTAATTTTCAGTTTATTTCCACCGGAACCCAACTCTGCAAACAGTAAATAATTTGTCCTTTCTTTTTGAATAACAGATACTTGAATAAATTTAATCCCTCAACTCCTATAAATATCCACAATAAATACACATAACTCGAAAATGCAACAAATAAGCCATTCATATTTTGCACAACCTAAGTTACGAGTATAACCAGAAAATATATCCCGTCCCTATTTATCCTTAATTTTGTATTGTAAATACATTTTCTCCGAATTAGTGATAGTCAGCTCTAAAAAATTGCCAATTTCGTTCTTTAAAATTATTTTTTGCCACCTAATTCACTAAGAAAACTAGGGATTAATCCTTGAAAAAAAATCCCTAATACTCAAACTGGGATAGCGGTGAATATAATATTTAAGAAGAACTATAAAACGGTAGAAAAACGAGTACCTACAGCATAAAACTTCTCATTGACGGAAAATTGATTCTAATACCAATAAGTTACCATTTGAAATCATACATCATCTCAGACGGATCACAAAGACTCATTTCAAACAAATTTGCATTTGACATATTACAATATTGGCAGAAATTCAGGTTGAATCTCTGTGTTTAGAAAAAATAACGAGGAAACATTGTGTCATTCATCTTGAATTGGTTGAGAATGCGGGAAAATCCGAATCTGATAAAGTGTCTTAAGAACAACTTTTGGTGCTGAGAGTTCTTCCACAAAATATATCTACAGGAAAAACCAGCAGTGATAGTGTTTTGGCAAGCTATCTACGAAAATCAAGAAAACCACTTAAAAAATTTCACTATCTAGCAATCAGAAACATACGTGTACCAGTAGTTGGTCTCATCGGGTTGATATTGGTTACGATCACGCAGGCTATATCATGTGAAACATTGAAGAAATTACAAATCAAAGTATAGTACAGTTTGTGATGCGAGATTCAAGCAGGAGAAGAAACAAGAACAGGGAAGTTTGCAGAACGGGCATTTGAGTGATGACATTCTCCTTCAAAGTATACCATCACCATAAGCACATGTAGTAAGGAACCAACACTATTGTCGTTTCTGTAGGAAGATACGATCAATATCATAATTTGAGAGCAATGAACAGCAAAAGATGCTTTCGTTAATTCCACGAACTCGTTCATCAGAGCGCACTATGCAATTAAGCGGGCTCGAGATAATAATTCCAATTATCAACTATTATAGCCACCTGTCAGAAAATACTCCATTATGCCTTGTACGGGTCGGTTATTAATTTACCAGCTGGCATCGCCCAGGTCGAGTCATAACAGGGCGATAAATCTGATTTCACACCGAGGGGTAGGTTAGGTACGCCTTCTCCGTTTTGATTCAATTTCGCGCTCTTATTTGAACGTCATAAGGTAACCAAGCCGAGGGTTTATAATGCCCCATTAATAATAGGCTTTTAAAAGGCCTGACGCTAGAGGAAGCCTCGGTAACTCGGAGTCTCGGAGTAACCTTGACTCGTTAAGGTGTAATTGCACCTTTGCCCTCTTCACTTGGAAGTTGAGGGTGTCATGCTCGGTGAAGAGTGAGGTAGCCCGCACGGGAAAGTTAACTCTAACGTGGGTTACAGTTAGGGGTTAACAGGATTGTTTTATCCTGGTGGGTGGGCTAAATTGCTGTGATTATTAAAGCGAGTTGCTGCAGATCGATGACGCCAAGAAATGTATTGTCATCCGACAGAAGGTACCTACGGAGTACGTACATCTTGCAGATTTGATTCAAGTCCCCAGATTAAATAATGCCGTTGTAAAGTTCTTCATCAATAAAATCACTAAATATAATAAGACTGTCAGCCACTAGATTACAATATTGAAATCATCCGTTTCTGTTCCTTTTTATTGCATCTGAAAACGCCAACATTGTTCAATATATCACTGTCTGTTCATATACCTATGTTTGTCTGCTTTTCACGCGTCAAAAGTCATGGGATAATTAATGTGATTTGAAGAAACTAGTAGGATTAGTTCAACTTCGTACTTGTGCGACTTTGTTTTTCTGAATCTTACCCAAGT
>CM061048.1:56780344-56983622 GCA_030762985.1 Adelphocoris suturalis
CCAGGATGATGTCCTATGTATTTTATCGCGAATGGTTGAGTTATGCCTAACTATTGCACATGCGCAAAACTTATATCACTAACTAATAGCACTCGGAGACTTATGCACCGATTATGATGAAATGTTCAAGAATTGATCGGGTTAACCTCTAGAGAATTTACTCAATCATTTTATGGGTATGAAGAAGCTCCGTGCCTCACCAAACTTGGCAGATTACAACTATCTGTGTTATTTTGAAGTTTATATTTATCATTTTTGTATGTTTAGGTATCCCATGGATAAAAGTAAATTTATATCTCGGAAACGATTAATCAAAAATACTGAATGAAAATTGATTTCGTATAAACATGAATAAGGCATTCTCGACATACAAATCATCCTGACAAAGATTCAAACCCTGATCTCTCATCTGTGTTTGAAATGCAGGACTCTCTATATTTCCATCTACTGCTATACTATGCTTCGGAAAATCAATGCCACCATTACCTTTCCATTTGCAAGATATCCGTTTTCTCCTACTATCCCATTATAAGTCTCCAGGTAGTATGGAATAGTTTTTTCCGACAGCTCTTTTTTCTTTTCTGCTTTGGCATCTTGGTTTTTCTCAAAGAAAGCTGCTTGACAAGCTAAAATAGATGCATATTACTATTATAATATTATATCTAATGTTTGGATAAATAATGTTTAATATTCGTGATTGTAATTTTGCACTTTTGAATAGTTACATTTTTCAAGAACCGGGTTTTCCCTGGTGAAACAATAAGCTTGAGAAAACTTAGTTACCTTTCGTGAGATCCACAATAGTACCAGCGATTACATCAATTTGTGCGTTTTCCCAGTCGTTGGCTCCGAGGAGTTTCGCTTCACTTGCAAGATATCTGCATATCGCCTGACTTTGATACAGTCTCTCCCCGTCAATTTCAAGGTAGGGAAGTTTACCAAACTTGATGTCTGCAGAATCAAAATATAAAATTAAACTGTTCTCTCCAATGTAGATTTGTCAAGAGGAACAAAACCACAACATGTTTTTAATTACATACTTAACTAAGATTTTTTTTAAGCGCATTCAAGTGTAAAATTATTTATTTCCAAATATACAAATTTGACTATTTTCTTTTGATATACCCTTTCGTAATTCTCAGTTAAATGTTATTAAAACTTTTCCGTCTTATAGCTTGATATTAGTAAATTTTTAATGGTCTATGTAGTTGAAAACTGAACCATTTTACGGAATAAGAGAGCTCACATTGCAGCACTTAACATGTTTTAAAATAAATCAGCAAAAATAATTCATTTTAATACATTTTGCAACTAGCAAGCACATACATGGAAGGATTTATTGATCACGAAAATATCTAACAATCGAATTTAAAGGAATTTTATATCTTCCTGGATAATATTTAATATTTCCACGGAAGGTCGGGAGTTAGGTTCGGGAGTCTCAAACTAAAATAAGTGTTATGGATCTAACCATCCTTGATATTTGTAAGAGCAGCGGATACAGCGGATACTGAAAAATCGCTTAAATAAACGGAAAAATTGCTAAACATCCAAAATTCGTTTTGAATCGTGGAATATGATTTAGAACGAGTTCATTTGCCATAAAATTGGAGGTTAAAAACTTCTTTGCACTTAAAGTACTCAAAATTAAAAACAACGTAATATACTATAGTGTTATAATCTACGAAAATTCGCTCATATGATCATGCTGCATGACCGGAACTTTTTATGTTAACTGTTATTATATTTGTGTGTACCATTTTTCACTTACATACATTCTTCGTGTTATTGTTATGTCATTTTAATTAGTATGCTATCGCAATAATCGTTCTTTTGGAAATATCAACTAACTATTATTTAATTGGGCATCAGCCCGTTCGATATTAAACAATAAACGACAATAAACAATACGGCCCTAGTTTCCCATGTATAGGTACTTACTAGATAAAAAAATTGATTACCTGGTTTCATTTGGGGCCATGGAGATTCCGCTTTAAATGGACTCATGATCCGGACGTCTTCAAACTCTTTTCCCATGTAACTCAGAATCAAACGAATCCCTTCGCCCAACCACTTAGCGTCGAAGTAAACCAACTTGTACGAAGGCATCCTTCTGTTGCAAAAGACGCAACGATATTATTAATTAAGATTGATATGGAATGAAAAACGCTGCAAATTATTACACAACGGTTTATTTTTTCTGTGTTAGATATCCCTTCTAAGCAGATCATTGGTCTATAATTATTAAACCCAGTATCTAATTTAAGATCAGAACATGGCGCATCGTGCCTCCGAAAAGTGTTTGAAGTAATTTACGGTGTAATGATTTGAGGAAAATGATATTGGTCAGGAACAATCTACAACCTAACCCACAAATTCCCAGAAAATGTAATCAAAATCTGATGAAAACGAGACCTTGTTCCTCGGAGTACACTTTCGCACAAGCGCCGGAGCTAATAATGATGCAATCATGTTGAAATTAGAATGGAATAATTAAATCAATGTCCCCCAACTATGCACCAAATTTGAGAGAGATCGGACGTCTACAGCCTAGAAAAATAATGCTTAAAGGAATTTATGTTTGCGCCTGCGCAAAATGAGTAATGATTTGAGAAGCATGGAATTGATAGTGGACCGTTTACAGCCTAAACCGCACATTCCCTGAAAACTTCATCAAAATCAGATGAAAAATGTTTGAAATTAGGCTCGTTTAAAAAGGAATACAAAAAATGAGAGCCTTTGGTCTAAAATGAGAGCCTTTGGTTTTTTCGGTTCTTTGCTGAGTGGTTTGAGAGCTATCTTTCCAATCGATCCCAGATTGGTAAAATCAAATCAAATTTTTTCCCATTCGTTTCCTAATACATCGGGCGTCCCACAGGGGTCCCACGTAGGGCCTTTATGCTTCCTGATTTTTGTAAATAATCTTACTGGTATTTTTTCTGGTAGCAGTTGTTTTTCTCTGTTTGCAGATGATTTAAAAATTTATTATAGAATCACATCTCAGTTTGACTCGGATCATCTTCAAGGCAATCTCAACGCACTACACTCGTGGTGTGTGTCAAAAATTGCCTGTTTTTAAACATCCAAAAATGTTCAATAATTACTTTTTCCAGATCTCCCGATCCTCTAGTCTTTCATTATGTGCTAAACGACCAGGCCATTCAACGTGCATCATCCATTACTGACCTTGGTATCTTGTTTGACGGTAAATTATCGTTTAATGATCACATTGACAAGATCTGTGGCAAGGCTATGAAATCGTTGGGCTTCTTAAAACGTCATACCCGTGATTTCAATAATGTAGATGTCTTGATCGTGCTATACAATGCATTAGTGCGGCCCACTCTTGAATACGGATCGATGGTGTGGTCTCCCTACTACGCTAACGCTATTGCTCGATTGGAAAAGTCCAGAAAAGGTTCGCTCGCTATGCTGGATGTAAAAGAGGAGTAGGTTGGAAGATTTTAATTATCTGGCTTTTCTTAATGGTGAAGGTATGACTTCGCTCGAGGGTAGGCGTAAAACTGCTGATGGTGTTTTCATTTACAAGCTGATCCATAATTTAATTGATTGTCCCGAACTTCTTCAGCTTCTAAATTTTCATGCCCCCCTGTATCGCACTAGAACCTCCACCTTATTTTATACTCCTACCACAACCACAAATTACCTGCTAAACAATCCACTCCATAGAGCACAACGCATATTCAATATTCCTTCTGTCTCCGAGTAAATAGATATCAGCACAGTTTCCCTTTATCGTTTGAAAAAAATACTTGATACTTTATAATTAGAAATCCTTGTTTTATTTTCTTGTTTTATTTTTATCAGTCATTCTTTTTCGTTCGCTTATCAATTTTTCTGTACCTTTATAATATTTATACTATAACATTTCTCTTGTAATTGGGCTTCAGCCCGTATGTTTCATAAATAAATAAATAAATACATACTCGCGAAATCGCAGGAGCTATTAATGATAGGATTATGTTGAAATTGCTAAAGAATGCTCAAATTAACCTCTTCCACCTATCCTCCGAATTTGAGATCGGTTAACGGGGGCGTGATATCGGTTAACGGAGGCGTGAGAAAATTATTGTTGATGGAATTGACGTTTCCGCATGCGCCAAGTGAAGTATTGATTTGGGAGCAACGAAACTAAATGGGGACCATCTTCACTTTAACCCGCACATACCATGCAAATTTCATAGAACCGGTTGAATATTGTGAAAATTAAGCTTGTTACAAGGATTTACGGACATACACAGATACACGCAATGAGATAGAGAGAGAAAGGCACGGAACGAAAGTTGTTCAGAACAGTCTAAAACGTAAAATGCGAGTGGAAATTTTACCGCTGTAAAAAAACCAACAGCTTTTTGATTTTAGTGGAGACCACAACTTTTAAATCTCTCGAAAGTGAAAATAATGTTCCGCTACCTATAGGTAGACTTAGGGGCAATTTAAGATGTGAAATTTAGCATTTAAGTACCAATAGGTACTTCAATAGTAGATACATCGCACGGACAATAGTTAATAAATTCGATTTCGCAACGTCATAATAAATTCCATTGGAACTATATTACCTGACAATTCCAATACTCGCATTATATCAGCTGAGATTTATAAGGCAATTTTTATGTATTCTAGTATCACTATGGAGCGATGTTGGATGAAATTTAAAGCTTGATCGTCTAAGTCTAATTCATTGATCAGCTAGCATCGCGTGATTTCTCTATCTTCTCGCGCTTAGAAATTCGAAGGTTTTTTTTCTCGATGTTCAAGCCCTTAGGGAAAGCGACCTATTCAACGTACAGCGCTGTGGGTTGTTTTAATCGATACTTTGGGATTAAATTCATGATTGACAAGCAAAAAATGATTACTGTTAGAACATTTTCGAGATCTCGATTTTTTAAATGTTTAGCCCTTTAATACAACTGTGATTGATGACAATGGGTTGATAAAAATCGAAGACGAGCTTGTAGGACCATTTAGACCCCAAATGTGATTTTTAACACAAGTTTCATATAGTTCAGTCTAGAATTTTTAGAAAAAAGCCGCGGACGGACGGATTTCTTTTTCTTTTTATTCGATTTTCAGATTCTTCGCATCTTAAAACGTGAACCAAAAAATTTTCAGGGGGTGTTAAAATTTTTTTTCTTGGTCGCTTACAGAGGTTCATTACTGAAAATAATAAACCAATATGTCACGAATTGCTGTAAACAAATCCATACTTCATACCCATAATAAAGTTGATACCTACAATTAACCTCCATTCCTTCGAAAGATTATTAATTTATTTGAGAAACAATGCATTATGACGCATTGCCGATTACAACCATGACAACCAATGAGAAAACTGACATTGAAACAACAAATAAGTATAGCCATTTAGTGCAAGGTTTCTTTAAAAAGAGTAAATTAAATGAATAAAATGAGAAACATTGATTTAATATTATGTTCTGTGATATTGTTGATATTGTTTTGATCAACCTAAGGGAGGTTGAAACCAAGGAGCAATGAAGCTGTTGGGAGACCGTCTGCTGCCCATCACAGACATTCCCTGGAAATGTTATCAAAATATGATATGATAATTGTACAAATTAAGCTTGTTTGAGTATTTGCGAACAGACACAAACACACACACATACACACACACACACATATGAACCACAGTTGTTCAGAATCTCGAACATCAACAACAAGCGAACTGTCAAAATTTTGCTTTTGTCGAAAAAAAAACTAAAACAAAAACCAATCTCCCAAAGGTAAAAACAATGCTTCCGCTACCTTGATTTACTCAGAAGCAATTAAATATTGACGGTAATCATGTTCAATGAGAATGAGACGGAAAGGGCACGCAAAATTTCTAATTATAATCAGTGTGCAGACGATGTCTAGGTACTTACGATTTTATTGGTATAAAAAATTTGCAATCGAGGAACGTCTAGCAATTATACACCGAATTGATTGGTCGGCAACTGTCTGTTGTTGTACTGAGCTCCACGTAACACTGGTCCTCATATATAATAAAGGTATGAATGAGTGCCTGTTTTTATCTAAAAATAGATTTACTTCGAACTTGACTTGTTGACAGAATTATCTCATAGGGCCCAATGAAGATAGGAATCGTTACAGACTGTGAACCCTTATCACTGAATGTGGTACATATTATCTTTCTGAGAATTAGCACTTCAAATCTAAAAACGTTTTGTTCAATCTCTCAGCTTAACAGATTGTGATAAGAGCTCAGGTGAGATAAGCTTATGATACGCCTGGTGGTGCAACCGTACGATTGGCCATGTCTCTTTAAATTAATTGAACCGCCAAAACTATAAATTGAACCAAAAGCATAAATATTAAGACTAAGAAAACACCAGTTTGGGGTCGGTTTCTACGTATTTTTCATGCTGAATCGAATGATAACACTTGCAGGTCTCTCCAACTCCTTTACAACCGAATTTTACACTTTAACTAACAAGTTTTACCTTCAAAAATAATAAAATTGAGCACAAAAAATGAACTAAAAACTAGTTTGTTAAAGTGTAAAACTCGGTTCTAACGGAGTTGGAGAGATCTGCGAGTGTTACCATTCGATTCAGCGTGAAAAAATACATAATAACCGACACCAAACTGGTATTTTCCTAGGGGTAATTTTTCAAGAAAACCCTCGATTTCATAGAAAAAGTCCAGTCATGCAGCATGAACCCATGAGCGAATTTTTGAAGGCCGAGCGTAGCGAGTACGTCTGCGTGCTAGTACGTACATAAATATAACTTCTTCATAATTTCATGGCTGATATTTACTAAGCCACAGTCAGTATTAAAGCTACATCAAGTCTTAAAACAGTTGAGCGTAAAACATTAAAGAGAGCGACCGAGAGAATCGGAGGACGGAATATTTCACAGAGTAAACTCATCAGTTGTGATTACATTTTTTTTTTTTTTTAAACAAGCACCTACTACCTACGTTTTAAACAGCATGGTTCTAGGATTGGTTATACAGGGATACTTCCATAAGAGTAGTTCAATCTGAATTTGGACAATGTTTTATGCAAATATTACCGATTTTTACAACTAGCGAACGGCATTATTTCGATTTTTGACTGATTTTTCAACTTTGAAATTTTTGAAAACTTGATACATATTCTTATAGGAAATTTTACGCTGATTCCGAATATACCACATGTTAGTATGCTGAAAAACTATTTCGCACAACAAATCGCAAAAAACAGGCTATTTTGAAAATTTTGACTACATTTTTGAAAAATTCAACCCGAAGATGTAATCCGATCATGCTGGCCAACGAACTTGAACTTTCGTTTTGTGTCCTTAACATGACATACCTATTATGTTTGAAGTTTTTAGCACAATTCTACGGACAGTTATCGTCTGGAATGACATATACATACATACATTAAAAAATGCGTTAAACTTCAGAATATTATTCAGAATAGCCTGAAACGGATTTCTGCATAAAATGTTTTCAAAAATTCACACTCTACAAATTTTGAGGCGAGAGTAATAGCTTAATTTTCTTCAAAAATTCGCTAAGACCACGTTTTCCAGCACATAATTACACTTTTCTCCCCCAATTAACAAAGTACAATAAACATTGACTACACCGTTGGAAAGCTGAGATTGTGATGCATCTTTTACGCTTACAGCATGAATATTTCCATCTAGGACGTTTCGAGACCCAAACTTTGAAAAAAGTGAAAATTTTAAGAATTTTACAAATTTTTCACTGACGGATTATTCTTCACCCGTTCATTCTACTTAAAAAGTACTAAAAAGTCATTAGGGAGATGGGAAATCTTAAGCTCTTTCTAACGGTATAATCAGATTTTAGTTTTGACTGAAAATTCAGGGAGTTATGACAGTTTTAGTGACACAAAGTCGAAAACGCGAAAAAATCTTATAAAGTGAAAAAAGTTGTCTTTAGCGAGAAACCAATGATCTGCGTAGAACGGCTGTCTAACATTGAAATAATAAACCATTGTGTAATAATTTGCAGCGTTTAAGTGTGAGTAAACATAACAAACACAAATAAAACGCTGTTCGTAAAGTACAGTACCTATAGTTTTTATTGGTCTCAACAGGATACTAATCTATATTTCAAACAAATCTGAATTTTAACGAAGGGATTGGTTACTTGATGTTATGCGTTGTTGAGATGCGAGCTTGCGGGCATCCAGACCACCTACCTTGATACAATTCGGGTCTACTACAAAATCAATTCCTACATCGCGGAGTGCGCTGCAGTTATTAGTGGCGGCCCTATTCTATAAAAGACCCATTACTATATTGATTTCGTTACCTATTGAAGAATATTAAAGTAAAATTATTGGTTGGTTAGAAGGTATTAAACAGGAAAGGACAAAAATCTATGCGGAACTTTCATCCACCTCACAAAGTATATAAACGTATGAGTAATAATTGTCAGCGCTTTTACACCTGTTGAGTCCCTCTATTTGCAGGTAATTCTTGGGATAGGTCGAGATTTCAAATAACGGACCACCAACGAGAGGAATTTATGAATGTTTTCTTCCGTCATAATGCCTTACTAATGTACTGTGGATGCCTTTACGACATTTGCGTTGTGCACTCGCGTTTGTCTTTTTAGAAACCACCGCTCAGCGGTAGTTTACCCGTTGACTTACGGAGCTCGTGAAATATTGTAAAGGCGAACCTAATGGGTCCAGGATTCAAACAGCAACCAACCTGGCAGTAAGTTTCTAAGTAAAGGTCACACGTTTCCGTTCGGCCGTATGTACATACAGGGTAAACCGTGACATTCCCAGTGTCAGTCCTCCGGGGTAAAATGAGAATTACTTTTACTATGCAAAGGCGCAAAGTTTGATTTGTGGAGTCGCGGAGGTAATTGAATATACCTAATGGTACGTAGGGTAAAAATAAAGTTCCTCACCAGTAACGTGGTCTCGTGTTCTTTGCTCAGGGTGATACGAATTTACACGCCAGAAAGAGCAGGCATTTTAATTCACATATTCATATTCCAGTAAATGTCCATTTTAATTTTAAGATATTTTATTTAATGATTATAGACAAGTTAAGGGATCATTCGTCTTCTTTTTCGTTTGGGTGATCGGTTAATTTTTTTTTTTTTTACTCTTCTTCCCCCTGCTAGGCTTGTTCAGTTGTGTTCATTTCTTTTTTTCCCTGGTATGTACGAGATGAAGTTCCCAAACCCATTGTCATCGCTGCTCCACCACGAAAGCCTATCAGGTCCTCTGCTGTTCTCCACTTCTTCCTAGTTCCTCTTATGCACATTAATGTGCATTTTAATGTAGGTTTATATTTCAAAGTTTCTGAGTGCTAGGGGTTATGGTGGAAAAAAGCTGCAAATTATTACACAATGGTTTATTATTTCTGTGATAGATAGCCTTTCTACGAAGAGCATTGGTCTATAATTATTTACCCCTTATGTAATTTATGATCAGAACATGGCGCATCGTGCCTCCGAGATGGGTTCACACTTTTATAGTTCCAAGATCCCGCAATTTTAAGCTTCACAGTAAAGATGTTTAAAAAAACGGAAAAATGTTGCTTGGAGTAATTTACGCGATAATTTACACGATAATTTACGCAAAATTGGAGGAATGGAGCAATGATTTGAGGAAAATGAAATTGGTAGGGTAAGATCTGCAACGTAACCCACAAATTCCAGAAAATGTAATCGAAATCTGATGAAAACTAGACCTTGTTCTCGGAGGACGCTTTCGCGCATGGGCAGGAGCTAATAATGATGCAATCATGTTGAAATAAACATGGAATAATTAAACCATTGTCCCCCAACTATGCACCAAATGTGAGCGGGATTGGATGACTGGGGCGTAAAAAAAATTATGCTTGAAGTAATCTACGTTTGCGTATGCGCAAAACGCAGTAATGGTTTGAGATGTATGGAATTAATAGTGGTCCATCTACAGCCTAACCCGCACATTCCCTGAAAATTTCATCAAAATCAGGTGAAAACTGTTGAAATTAGGCTCGTTTAAAAAGGAATACATATTCGCGCATGCGCAATAGCTACTAATGATAGGATTATGTTGAAATTGCTAGGGAATGCTCAAATTAACCTCTTCCACCTATCCTCCAAATTTGAGCGAGATCAAACAACGGGGGCGTGAGAAAATGATGCTTGATGGAATTTACGTTTGCGCATGCGCCGAGTGAAGTATTGATTTAGGAACAACGAAACTCATAGGGGACCATCTTCACCCCAACCCGCACATACCATGAAAATTTCATAAGAACCGGTTGAATATTGTGGAAATTAAGCTTGTTTATTTATGCCAGTTGGGTAAAAGCGTAAAAACATTGATACCTAGTAGCGGTGTTGTTTAATAACATTACGTGGAGCGATAGATGTACAGATAGGTGGTTGATTCTACCCTACTGGCTAAAACTGCCTCACTCTCCCCTACATACATTTGCATGAGTGTCAAGTGTGAATGGTTTCTATCCACCTAGTCCTTTCTCGCCCCCCCCAAAATATTATCTGAAAGCCATAACTCACTGTAGGTCTGCTATTATGAAAACCCTACCCCACTACTGGCAATATTGAGGCCCTGCCGGAGGTGCTTTGCTCAGAAACTTGGATAGATCATCATGAAACCTTTTTTTAGTAGGTTATATCTTGCAAACCTCACATATTGTTAGCTTATCGCATGGATCTTAAACCTGCATTAACTTTCAACAGTCAGAAATAAAGTACCACCTATAATAATAGGTACTTCTTAAAAGCAGAGAATCAACAGGATTTACGAATGCTGTATCGTACTCCGTTTATTTGTTAAGTTTAATTCGGAAGCATCGAAATTGAGATGAGATCATTCCGCACAACGCCTGAGAATTTGAATGAATTCTAATAAAAACCGTAGACGTTTTGATGGCTCTATTAGGAGCTCATGTTTGCTACCCGATCCGGCGGATCAAATTCAAAGGAGACCATGTAGGGACTATTATTACATAACATATTCTGTTATATATGTTAACACATATTTTATTGATGTTAACAATCAAGGGTATAGCTAACATTCATAAGAATCCCTGAAAGTTGAGTTTAAATTGTACTGTAAGGATTAGCGGACACACTGACAGGTATGGAAACAGTATTGTTCAGAACGAACGATAATGTAAAATGCGAGTGGAGAATTTAATTGTGAACCCTTTTTTTCTATCTCCCAAAAATGATCACGATGGTTAAAAGCTATCAACTATTGTTACGTCTATTCGAAATTTATGATCATCTGATCAATTTTCATTTGTTTTATTATTTTGAAATTTGAAGACGAATGAATTTACTTTGTAATTGGGACTCGATCACGATTAATTATTTTGCCTAATCTTACTTAAAGTTATTTTTTGTACGAAAAGTAGTTGATGGATTAGGTACATACAAATCGACCACCAGTTACAACACGTGGCATTATCTTGAATTGATAATGGAAGGAATTAAGGCAGAAAGGACTAATGCAAGGCGCATTTTTTCGAGAGCATGTTTGGCGATGGAGCAAGAGTTGGCCAAGGATGGAGTGGGTCATGTATCGACTTTGGTGAATATGGAAGCAATGGAGTTTGAGGCTCAGAAACTTTTCAGCATTGATGAAGAAATGAAGGTACTGTTGATGGTGGAGCACAGATTAAAAGAGTTCGAGGATATGAGCGACTACAGGAGTAAGTTTTTTCTGTTCAGAGGAAAGTAAGAGGCACACAATAGAGCAGTGGATGAGGCAAAAGAATATGCAGTCAGTAGTTTCAAGTAGTAATAATCTGTATGTAAAGATTAAGAGGAATTTCGAATTGCCATAACTAGAACAGAAGAAGTTTGATGGAGAGCTAAAGAACTGGCTAGGTTTTTGGGGGCAGTTTAAGGTTATCGATGAAAGTCCCGACATAACTGATTCAGACAAGTACCAGTACTTACTTCAAGAAACAGTAGTTGGATCTAAGGCACGCTAAGTAGTAGAATGTTTTCCACCTTCCGGTGAAAACTATCATAAAGCTTTAGCATATTTGATTGAGCGATTCGCTAAAGATGAATTTCCTATTGAAGCCTACTTACTATAGAGAGTTACTTTCATCAGTCATACTTCAAGCTTCTTGCAAGACAGGAATTTCGCTTTCGTATCTTTTTGACAGTTTGTCGACACAACTTCGGACCCTTGAGACTTTGGGAGTTACGAAAGAAAAGGGCGCAGCCATGCTTTACCCAATGGTGGAGTACCCGTAGACATCTTCGGCGGAAATAAACTCAATTTTTTAGATCTATCCATCTCTTTGGTAAACGAAAAGCATGATTTTTCAATTTATAGAAAAGATACATATAGCGATATAACTATCCATAGTACTTCAAATCACCCTTTAGTCCATAAGCATGCAGCCTTCCATAGTATGATTAACCGAGCACTGTCTATTCCAATGAGTGAACAAAATCTATCAAAAGAAAAATCCATTATCAAAAGCATAGTGGCTAGTAACGGATATGGAGGAGATCTCGTTGATACCATATGGGATAATGTTCATAGGAAAAAGAGAAGGGAAAAAGTTTCCAATCTGGCCAGGGAAGATGTAAATTTAGAAGAAAAGCAATGGATAAATATACCTCATTATGGGAAAATTTCGGATAAAATCGGCAAAATTCTATCATCGAGGTTACAAAGTAGGATTTAGAACTAAAAATAGTTTAAAGCATTACTAGGATCCGTTAAGGACATAATCAATGTTCAGGATAAAAGTGGGGTTTATAAACTAAAATGTTCTTGTGGCTACGAATATTGCGGTCAAACTGGTAGGAAATTCAGGGAAAGAATAGTCAAGCATCAGGAGGATTTCAGGGAAAATAAGGGTAAGTCTACATTTGCAAAACATCTTAAGGAATCCAATCATAGTTACAATTTTGATTTGACAGATAGACAGTTTGTAAAATTTCTTCATTTTTGTCCGAAGGGAGGTATGTTGAATGTACTTGAAAAATTCGAAATTATCAAAAGTGACAGATCTGGTAAATGTTTAAATGAGGATATACCTCAATATATTTCACCACTAATAGGTCCATTTTTATAAAGTTTGGAATTATCCTATTCACAATGTTGAAACCATATTTAGTTATTTCCCCTCTTTCACTTCATCTAATTAGCTATAATCCCCCTTCACCTTGTTTGCACTTCATTGGTTGTACCTCCTGCCCCTTTCCTTTCTCTTGACCAATGGGATTCAATCTCCCTTCACCTGTTACTATAAAAGCTGTGTCCTTTCCAATGTATCTTCAGTTATTGTTTGTTACTGATGATGGCCTAACCGTCGAAATCGATTTAACAGTGTAACTCTTTATTTTTCGTGGAAATATACGTTTTTCACTAACTTCCGTTTTTAAATGGGTTTCCACAACTTCGTCGCGAGTGATTTAGTTCGTACCGGTGGCGGCAGACATCGGCTCTTCAAAGACTCCAGACACACTGCTAGCCAACTCAATGGATTTTCTTGAAGTAGGGGTGGAAAGCGACGAAAGGATCAGGCTGGCAAAATATGGGTTTCCTACATCAAAAAATAAGGAAAATAATCTTAAGAAATTGGAAACAATTCCAACAGCGGCTACAATACTGACAGTTGAGAACGGCGCTAAGCCAAAGGTTAGGTATAGTTTGCATTTTCTGTGGTAAAGACTCTCACAACAGTCAGGATTGTCATAAGGCGCTAAGTTTACCACTACAGGCACGTAGGGATGTGCTGGCCAAGGAAAGGCCTGCTATTGTTGCCGTAGAGAAGGACACATGGCAAATCGATGCATAGCTTATGTGCGTTGCCTAGTTTGTTGTAGGAAACACTACACTATTGTATGTGTTGAAATAACAAAAAGTAGGAAACAAGAAGACACCAAAGAGCACACAATCTCGGTGAACCAGATCAATACCATTAAACCTATTAGAGAAGTGTTGCAAACCTTGCTTGTTAACACCAAAGGCAGCAATAAAAGGGTTTTATTGGATTCTGGTTCACAGAAGTCGTACATTGCTACTTCCATTGCAAATGATTTAGGATTAAAGACTATTGGGAAGGAAGCAATAAGTCTGCTTGGAGGAGCTCTGTACGAAGTGGAGCTAGTTACTTTGAAAGGAGACGCAAGCATCACAATTCAAGTACTTTACCAAGGTGTAATTTATAATTCAGTGTCTAGAATTTTAAAATTCGATAGGAATTCAGAATTAAAGGCCAAAAATATAATATTAACTGACATTGGGCCTCAAGTGCCCAACATTGCCCTATTATAAGGAGCGGATATTATAGGCAAACTGCTCACAGGACGTATCGAGACTGTAGCTAACTCAAGTATAATTTTCGTTGAGACGTTGTTGGGGTGGACTGCAATGGGAGAGTATCCACAGAGAAAGTTGGCTTCGCTTTGCTTATCAAATCTTAACATTTTAGAATTATGGAAGGTATCCAGGGTAGTGAAACAAAACCCGATGCTAACAACAACCTAGTGGATTTTGAGCGCACAGTAGCGCAGGGGAAGGACGGAAGGTACAAGGTTCTATTACCATCGTTGATAGGTAGGCCAAAATTTGGTAGCAATTTAGGTATTGCTAAGCTAAGATTATTCAGTACTATTAACAGGCTCATCAGATCAAGCCAATGGACATCCCCGAACTGAGTGCTAACTCGCCCTGAAAGTGGTTTACTTTTGAGAAGAAGCTCCTTTGTTAGTCGCCGCGCCCGCACGAAATCAATGGCGATCGGCCCCATAACTGGAAGTGGGCCCATCGCAAGGCACTCGGATAATGAGCCGGACAATTGACTCGTATTTGGGGGTCGGGAACCCCCACCGCGAGAGTCCGCATGTAAACCGACTCCGCCCAGTTCGAAAATCCGCGGAAAAAAAATCGGGTGGAGGCAAAGGCGAGAATTTACGAGCGTCAACGTCAATATCCGATGCTCCCCACTGGGAGACCTCTAGTTTGCGTCTTAATCCTGATTTAACCCTCAGGGTGATTTGTATTTATCAAGTCCCAGTCGTGCAACATGGTCTTATGTATAATTTTGGTTTATTATTCCCCATAATGAATCTCTGTAATCGAAAAAAAAGTAACCCTCAAAATTGACGATTTAAAAAAAAAAAAAAAAAAAAAAAAAATCTACAAATCATTACACAATGGTTTATTATTTCAGTTTCAAAAAGCCCTTCTGGGCCGACACATTTCATTTCGTGCAGGCGGAGGCTCTACAGATCCGTAGGACTCAACCACCTACGAAAATAATGAAATGCAATTAGTGCTAATACATTATTATCTTTGTACAATGGTAAGTAATAAGCTAGGTATGACTAGTGGGTCAGCCGACCTGGTACCTTCAGGTAATGAACAAATATTTTCGCGACCACCAGTGGTTTTAAGATGATAAATCGAGCTGTAAACGGAATCCAATTCTATTCAGCGTCCGACAATTTATCTACAACGACTACGAATTTATTACGGTTTTTCGATGTACCGTCCCACATCTTTGATGATAGAGAGTTCCTGGTTACCACGGTGTCTTAATACGGTGTACGTGAATCTAGGGAGAATCAAGATTTCGCAAACACGCTGGCTGTTACTACGGTGCAAACTTGGTGTTTCACGGTTTGATTATTGTCCTGTTTTCAATTGCCAACTTTGCAAAGTGAACCTTTGTAATCGGCCAAGAAATTTTTTTAACCTCCCTCTCAAAATTTGTTGGTTACGTTTCAAGATACGTAGATTTCAAAAATCGAATCAGTCAGTCCTAAGTCCGTCCGCTGTTTTATTAGTGCAATGAAATTCAGCGAGAAGTATGAGACTTTGTAGGCTTGTGTATAACGCTAGTTGATTGAGCAGAGACGAGCTCGAAGACAATAAAGCTTGAAGACTCGTTGGTCAGGAACACCGGCAATCATTCAAGTAAGTTCTAGCTCAACTACGTTAGTAGCAATATATGTAGATATTGTGGTATGTATAAATATACAAATTTTATACATTTTGTGTAGAAACTCGGTAAAATAATACATGTTGGTATCGTAGTAGTTTAATGTTTGTATCTAGGAAAAGGTAGATACAATTGAAATGAAAGATTTTATCCGTTTTTTGGCGACACTTTATCCTCTGTTTTGTTGACTAAGTTGTTTTTGGGTACTCAATGAATGTACTGCATCACGTGAAAATAAGATGGATATAAATATATAGTATATTTCAATATAATTATATGTTTAACTTAATTTTAAATAATATAATTAATATATTTAGTATACATTTTAATATAAATACGAACTGAACACCCTCATCACTGAAACCTTCCTCGGGTTTTTTACGGGCGTTTGTGTTGAAGACGTGGTAACGAGGACGTACTGCGTATTGCGTTGTCAATCAAGCGGTCTCTCCTACTCACGTCTCGAAATTGTAATAATTTGTCAGCTGTCGATTGTTACCAGATCAGCTGATCATGGTTCACGTGCACCGTGGATTTGTAACCGCAGTAACCAGGAACTCTTTGATATCATTACGTCGGTTACATTTTAGATCATCTGAAAGGGTTTCAATCGATTCTATTGAACGGAAACTAGATTTTTGATGATTTGATAATGAATGATGTCATTGAAGACGACGATGACGTAGTACTAAATAATTTAAATAAATGAATAAATTAAAATAAATAATAATGCCTTGTACCTACCAAAAAAAAAAAAAAAAAAAAAAAATATATATATATATATATATATATACAAACAAAATTCTGCTGTATTTTGCTTGTATCTCCGGCTAATTGTTTTTATTTATTTTTGTAATTGTGGTTTATACCAACTTTCGATGTATTAATATGTGTTGTCAACTGACAGTTTCTGTGTTTTCTCTATGTAATTTGGGTACGCCCGTTCCATGTAAATAAGTAAATAAATGAAATACCCTGAACCCGAATCACAGGCTACGATTGTGGCACCTTAGTTAAGCCATCCTTAATAAAGTGAAGGCACTTTAATGAATAATATCAAACCCAAGGAATTGAATCATTTGATAACTGATGAATAATTCTATTATTGATTATTTATTAAACTATATTTCTGCTTTTCTTTTACTTTTTAATGAACGATGGTACTTTGCAACTAAGAGCATCTGCTCAGCTATTTGTATTCATTAGTGAGATAGTTTGTAGAATATTACTTCTTCCACGATAATTTAGACAAATCAGTTTGTTATTTACTCCCGTGTTATTTTCTAGGAAACTATCCATTATTACCACAACTATGTTTTTAGAGTCGCCGTAGGTAATTACTCCTCTAGAGACCGGCCGATACTCTTAATAACAAAACGGCCGTACGTTAATAACAACAATGTTTACGGCCGAGGAACCTATAATTTCTTATTTGGGAACATATTACAAATAAAAAACAAAACGATTGGTTTTCTTATTGGAGACAAATTTATTAGGAGACAGGTCCAAACTATAATTGTAATCAAAATGTAGAAGCAGAAGAAACAGGGGGCTCAATGATATAACAAGGAATTTATTTCTATAATATATTAAACACAAAATAAAATGAAGATAAAACTTTTTAGAGTCAACATAATATCATCGTAACTTTCTGCCGGAGAGCGATCCACTATGTTGTCAATTAAATGTTGAATTCTAGTTATATGAGGAAGAGAGATGATTAATGATGAATGACATGCGAACATTCTAGCGAATTATCCTAGAATATGAAGCTATTGCAATGGCTCCGAAAATTTTAAAATAAAAATTTTTGAAAAATTCTTCATTGAAACCCGTTTTGAGGTATTCTGAAACGATTCCTGAAGTTTGAATTTTTTCATATATATATATGTCATTCCAGACGATAACTTTCCTAAGTATTGAGAATTGAGATAGAAATCCTGTTCTTGCGCCAAAAAATCAAGCTTTCCAAATGAAAGAATAAGTTCGTTGGCCAGCACTTTTTGAGCACATTAAATTGGTCAAATTAAAAAAAAACGTGACTTAAAAATCCCTAAAAAGGGCTAAAAACAATAAAAAAATTTGTAATTTTCATTAGAATTTTAGTCAAAACTAAATTTTTAACCATTAAATAGGACATTAAATAATTTTTGCGCAACATTATGCTGCAGAACGTACAAAAATTCATTAATATTTGCTGAAAAATTAATAAAAACTGCAAAAAATTGAAAAATCCAAAATCTTTTAGCGAATTTTTGAAGAAAATTAAGCTATTGCTCTCGCCTCAAAATTTGTAGAATGTGAATTTTTGAAAAAATTTTATGCAGAAATCCGTTTCAGGCTATTCTGAATCATATTCTGAAGTTTAACGCATTTTTTTAATGTATGTATGTATTTATGTATATATGTATGTATGTATGTATGTGTCATTCCAGACGATAACTGTCCGTAGAATTGTGCTAGAAACTTCAAACAAATTTTAAAATGTTAAGGACACAAAACGAAAGTTCAAGTTCGTTGGCCAGCATGATCGGATTACATCTTCGGGTTGAAATTTTCAAAAATGTAGTAAAAAATTTCAAAATAGCCTGTTTTTTGCGATTTGTTGTGCGAAATAATTTTTTCAGCATACTAACATCTGGTATATTCGGAATTAGCGTACAATTTCCTATAAGAATATGTATCAAGTTTTCAAAAATTTAAAAGTTGAAAAATCAGTCAAAAATCGAAATAATGCCGTTCGCTAGTTGTAAAAATCGGTAATATTTGCATGAAACATTGTCCAAATTCAGATTGAACTACTCTTATGGAAGTATTCCTTTATAACATATCCTAGAACCATGCTGTTTAAGGCTAGAACCATGCTGTAGATAGAATTTGATTCCATGTTTGTCTACCAAAATCATAAACTAAAATTTCTCTACACGATCAATAGCGACTGAAATGTCGAAGATTTCTTCAAAAATTCGCTCATGGGGGTCATGCTGCATGACTGGACTTTTTTGAATTGCCGAAATTTATTTAGATTGACTTTTTTTGGCCATAAAATTGGTTTTTAACAAATGCTTTGTGCTCAGACTGCTCAAATTTCGATACAATTTGACATATAATACGATTGGTAAGTTATGAAGATTCGCTTATTCGATCATGAACCGAACTTTTTGTTTAGTAGATATATCTCACCTTCATCTCCTGTCACTTCTTAGTTCCCTGGGTGTTCATGGGTCGTTCTTGGATTGGGTGCAGAGTTACCTTTGCGACCGTCAGCTCGTTGTCCGTGTGAGGGGTGCACTGTCTACATCTTTCACGGCCTCATCGGGTATCCCTCAGGGTAGCCATTTGGCCCCCTGTGCTTTCTCCTCATGATAAACAGTGTCGTCAAGACTTTCGGGCCCCAAATAAGTTGCCTCCTTTTTGCTGATGACTTGAAGATTTTTTGCCACGTCGAATCTCCTTCGGACTGCGAGGTCCTGCAGCATGCAGTATACCAGCTTGAGGAGTGGTGCTCATTTAATCACCTCTACTTGAACCCATCTAAATGCTCTGTGGTTACCTTCCACCGTGGTGAACAACCGTTCATTGCAAACTATACTCTGTGTGATGCTCCTCTGAGAAGATCTGGTGAAGTTGTGGATCTGGGGGTCCTCCTTGACGACCGGTTGAGTTTTACTCGGCATATTGAGGGGATTGCGAATAGAGCCATGCGCACTCTGGGCTTCCTGAAGAGGAGTACAAGAGAATTTACAAGCATACCAGCCATTGTGATGGTCTACAAGACCTTGGTTCTTCCAATCCTGGAATATGCATCGTCAGTCTGGTCCCCATCATATGCTGTGCACAAGTATAGGCTCGAACGAGTACAGAATAAGTTCTTGCGTTTTGTTGCGTTCAGGATGGGTATTTCGTCGGCCGATGTCGATTACGATTCAATTCGCCAGAGATGTGGCCTGCAGTCCCTCGAGAGACGTCGATGTTCGGCCGATCTCTCCCTGCTCTTTAAGTTGATAAATGGCCACATCGACTGCCCGGCGCTCCTCTCGAAGATTGGCCTCCAAACACCAAGACTCGCGTCCCGCTCACCCTTACTGTTCTACGTCCCTTTTCATCAACGAACTATTCAAGAAACCAACCCCTGCACAGGCTCCCCCGCAGCGCGAATCTCTTCTTAACTGTGAATCCCGACTTCGACTTTTTTCATTCCTCCCTAAATTCTTTAAAATCAATTATTTCATCCTCTCAAATCGATTATATTTAATTATACTTATAGTTATTAACTATTACTTACTCTTATTGTGTTTTATCCTGTAGTTTACTAGCTTTTTATAACCTTCCCCCTTTTTCTTTTGCATTTTCACTTTTCTGTAGTCCCCTTAGTTAGAACGACATACTTTTTTTCTGAATGTAATTGGGCTTGCCCGTAAATAAAATAAAAATAAAATAAAAATAAATAAATAAAATATCTTCATAAAGGTAATGAAGCCTAGTTTATGTCTCATCTTGTTACTAATCTCGATGAAAGGTGGGGGATGCCAAGAATGGTGGAGTTTCTTTAAATTTTAACGTTTAAACTTTACAACTTATTATTACAATTTATTTGACAATTATTAACTTTCTGGAAGATTATGATACATAACACAACTTTAATCAATTTCAACTTGTTTGGGTCTTTTGCCGAACTAGCATTTGAACGAGGTAACTTGACAGGCGCACTTGAACTATCTCAGCAGCTTTCACAGTGACTTACAACAAAGCTCCCAAGTTTTGTGTAATATTACATTGTGAAGTAAGCAGAAACGTTGTTTTATGCTGTCAGTCATAGGAAAAGGAATCAAACTACACGCAATTCAAATTAAACCTTTCGCTATTTGAATAAGGTAATCTTGGAGAACCAAAAACGTACCTTTCGGTTGTTATTGATTCTATATCTGCAGCAAGAAATAGAAAATCACAAGGTATTCTACACTAGTTAGTAATTCGAGAAGCTGGGGTAGGTTATATGAAATAAGAGGGGTCCATAACTAAAAGATACCTACTCTCTCTTAGCGACCTAAAAGTCGCCGAGAACTTTAATGGTGATAATCGCTTTTCGCTGTCGACTTTCTCGTAACTGCATACGTCAAGCGTTTTGATGGATTTTCATTAATTAGTATTAACTGTACCCATACGGGGCAGGAAGGCTCAATGCCCCATTTTTTCTTCCGAATAACGTCGATTCGTGACTTAGAAAGGGAGCAGTTAGTGCCGGGGCCCCAGTTGCGTTTAAACATGTCAAGAACATAACAGTTTCTACCCTGATTTCGAAGCCTGCCGCTGCATTAGTCTCGGCCTCCTTGATCGGGTATCATTCCTTCCCGGCCATCTGTCTTTTCCCGCTCTCCCTGAACGGTTCAAACAAACTTGTTCCTTATGCTCTGATCCTTCTTCCTTCGAACACGAGATGATCGATGGTCTGAGTCTTTCTCGCAGCTTCGGACTTTTTCCCACGTCCGATCCCCTTTTTCTGCGGTCGGGAAGAAAACGGATGCGGTCCCAACTCGTCGGGATGATTCCGGGAGCTCGTCATTGTTCCCTTGGAAAAAGTTCCAGTCATGCAGCATGATCGTATGAGCGAATTTTCTCTAACTATCTATCGTAAAATAATAAGTATCTTAAATTGCATTGATATTTCACAAAAAAATCATACTAAATCAAATTTGGCGATTCAAAAAAGAATTTTTCAATAAAGAGGATTTTTAGAATTTTTGCAGTTTTTATAGTGTTTTAGCAAATTTAATCGAAATTTAAGGAAGTTTTTCAGCATTTGTGCAAAAAATTTTAAATTTCCTAGTTAATCGTTGACAATTTAGTTTTGACCAAAATCCTGCTAAAAATGATAAATTTAACGATTTTTGGCCGTTTTTAGCAATTTTAGTGATTTTTTTAATACGTTTTTCGAAATTAGACAAATTTAATGTAGTATAAAATTGTTGGCCAAAAAATTCATCCTTTCGTTTGGAATGCCTAATTTTTTGGCGCAAGAACGGGATTTTTATTTCAATACTAACGTTTCAATGATGAAATTTAAAAAAAATTATATTTCAAAAATTTCTTAGCCATTGCAATAGTTTCATTTTTTACGAAAATCCGCTAATGGAGAACTTGGAGAGTCCTATGGAATGTATGCTGTTTGGTTTGTAGTGATAAGAGATAATTTATGTCTTCTAATTGCAATTCAATAATTTTATCACACGTGCATAACGCCCTCGTTACGTAATAAAGGACCCCGCACTTTTTTTTCTTTCAATGGATGCCTCAGTCAAAAGCCTACTCAAAAAATATTGAAAGGATTTAGACTAAGCGCCAACCTACGCGCTGAAGTTGTATTCAAAAGTAACCCCCCCCCCCCCCATCCTTTAACATTTCCCGTTAATTTTTGAGATATCCAAGTGAAACTTGGAGGGCCTTTTTTTGGGTGCATAATACAAATTTTTAAGCAAATAAAAATCAGAATAATTTTTTTGGAGTACCCAAAAAGGGACGATATTATTTGGAAAAATTGTCGGACTAAGTACTTAATTTGAGTAGTTACTATGGAATTTTTTTTTTTTTACATGTTTTTCCGAAAGACATCTTATGTCGCTGTTTTATACAATTTCAAGCGCTTAAATTGAGTATAACTCAAAATCCTTTCAATATTTTTTTGAGCATTGAATGTTATCTTATAGTGTTACAGTAACTACCAATATTACTAGTACTCACTACTTTCTAGTACCCAACCATGTAGTGCCTCCTTTTCTACAATCTTAATCATCCTACCTTCACACCCATAATTTATCAAATACCTATAATCACAACCAAGGTTACCACCTCAACCAGGTTGCAAACAAAGCTATGTATTAATTATTTCACTAACAACGGGAGTTTATCGATATCGCGCAACTTTTGTTCCCCTCTAGCGTAACTCCCATGCATAAAGTTGTTCGGTAGTTTAGGTTATGGCCATGTCCATGCTAAAATTTCGAGGAGGGTTAAGAAACATTTTTTTCCAGTCATGAGGGTTCATTATTGAAAACATTAAACCAAAAATTTACAATATAGTTGGTGATAGTTCAATTAGATCCAAAATTGATTGTCCATTTTCTTTATTCCATTGTTACAGCCTTCTTCAGGCGGTATGTTGGAAGCCGTCTAAGGATAAAATGGTTTATAATTTCATCGGCATGATTATAAGTAACTTTGATCCCCCCGATTCCTAATAGATTACCTTAATAAATAAATGAGCTAATTTCGATAAATTGGCTTTACAAGCTTGATGTCCGAGAGATATACAGCTATAGAGGGTACACATGACATGTAAATAAATATAGGCTCTTGGTATGCATCATACTCATAAGCTTAGAGTTGATATAACAGATTCCAAAAATACACATAGTCAGATAAATGACAGGTTTTTTTACAAATAGCTAATAGGGTCCGTGCGAAACGTCAATATCAGTACACTTGCGTGGTTCATTGAGGTGGTTTGGCGTGACTGGCTGTCAGTGACCCACTTGAGAACGCATTTAGGGACAGAGGCGGTCTGGCCTCTTAAAATGCCTCTGTATATGGTCTTAGAGAGGTCTGTAGTGGAGCAGTGATATATACCAGGTGATCTAAAGAGGGGAGAGGAATAGGTGAAAGTCCGAGTTCCACAGTTTAAAATCGAGCAATCAGATGGTTTTAAAAGTCACTTCTGAAATTGGGGTTTGAAGCTCTGGAAAATTGGCGCTGTACTCCTCGGCTAAGGGCTTCCTCAACCGCGGTTATTCAGGGTGTCCCAAAAGTAACCCCTAACCGTTTCCCACAATTTTGGAGATATCTAAGCAAAATTCGGAGAGCGTTTTTGTGGTGCCTGATACTAAGATTTGAGCAAATAAAATTCAGGAAAAACCCGAAAATTTGGACTACCCAAAGGGGAGCATTGGGCACTTCGGAAAATTTGTTTCCGTTTTTTTTGCAGAGTGACCCCTAATTTTATAGATTATTTAGTGTTGAACATGACGGTGAAATCAGAATTGCGATATCTTATTTCTTTCTTGGATTAGAGCTGATAAACCAAGAAGACACGCGAATTTTTCCAAAATTAGGTACCTATTTAGAAAGAAATACCTCTTAGGTACCAGCGCAAGCAACAAGAGCAATGGAATGGATGGCTGGAAGCAATTTACTGATGCCCTATGTTCCACTAGGAGTTGAAGGAAATAAGTAAGTATTATTACCTAATTCCCACTATTTATTAGGCTTAGCTCACTATAATTAGCCCAATATAATTTGGTTAGCGTAAATTTTCTTAAACTTCAATATCGGATAAGCAAGGTTTTAGTGTGGCTATACTCTAGCTAGATTTTATGTACTCTGTTCACTTGATAAACTACCTGCAAAACTTATAAAATTATTCATGACACGAAAATGACTCCAGACCTTCTGAAATAATTTGTTTTCCATAATTTCTTCATGTCAATCAATTTTTCATAGGTTTTTTCATGTATGATATATGTGGTGTGTCTTTCCAGTCGATAACTCTCCTCAAGACTTAGATGCAAAATCCGTTTTTGGCAGTTTTTGCCATAAAATTAATAGCTAACTGTTCCTTTGCTCGCTAAATGGTTAAAAATTTCAAAACAATTCAACATAAATATAATGATAGTTTACATAAATTCGCTTATATGATCATGTTGTATGACTATAACTTTTTGCATTGTGTTCAAAAACCTTACTAAAAGAAAAACTTGGTAATACTGTCATTTGAATGCTAAATTTCGAAGATTCAACCCGGACCCTCCGATTTGATAGAAAGTATTCCACTCCCCTTTAGCCCCCAGTTCGCCTCTCTCTCAATGATATCCTGAATCAACGACTGACACACGCGTACCTATTAATTTATTAACACTATTTGTAACTTATAATTTATCAATCACCGACTCTTTGCCCAAGTCTTGAGGTTGGAAGAATCTTCGATCTAGTTT
The DNA here is from genome assembly GCA_030762985.1 of Adelphocoris suturalis. NCBI lineage: Eukaryota > Metazoa > Arthropoda > Insecta > Hemiptera > Miridae > Adelphocoris > Adelphocoris suturalis. The sequence continues at coordinate 56,805,285 of CM061048.1, forward strand.
GTCCCAAATATGCCGGTTATTTATCACAATTTATTTTCGTCACCTATATGAACTTGTGAAGTAACTAAATTATTTCAACGCTATCGCTGACGTTGTTATCGTAACGTAAATCGCTGACGAAATTATCGGTAATGTTGTCGCTGACGTAGAAGCTAAGCGAGCGGCACTTCTCCCTGAACCGTTGCCATCACAAATATATCCACATACTGATCTATGACGCTTAGCCAATAAAAAAAGTCCTGGAAAAATAGAAAGACGCCTTTGAAGCACATCCAGCAGCTATATAGTCGATACAAATCTCTCTTTCCTGTTCCCAAAAAAATAACCTGGTTTGACGCTGTAACAGAAGTCAAGTCCCGATCCTTCTACAGATCAATTATAAGGCTGCGAACTGGGCACTGTAAAACTAATTACCTCCTACACAAAATAGATCCAGACATTTCCCCACTTTGCCGCAAATGTATGATATCAGAAGAGACTCCGCAGCATCTGGTACTGGAGTGTGTTCAATGTACGAAGCAGCACGAAACCGTCTTCTTACGTCCATCCAGAGTATGGTGAGACACCCGCTCAACCTCGACACGATTATAGGGACCAATGACATTATTGTTTATGAATACATTTATAAGTTCATGTGCGAAGTTGATTTGTTAATTTGAATTTATATGTTTGTACACTGAAATATTAATTACCTGTTTGTATTTTCTCGTATAGGTATGTTATTTGTAAAATCTTAAGAATTTCGGCTGTATGAACAATTTTCTAAGCAAATAAAGGGGGAAAAAAAACTAAATTATTCGAGGTTTTCTCTTCAAAATGGTCTCAAGAAGCGAGCATTGCATAGAAGAAGTATTTACGCCTGTACTTTCTAGACCAAGTATAAGCAGCGATGGGTAAAGCTTGCTGACGCTATAATGTTCTATCCTACTTTACTTTACACAGATTTTTTTCCTCATCATGAGGTTACTTGTAAGTTTGCGCCTGTCGGACTCGATTGTGCGTCGGTAAGTGGAAAGAAAGAAACACAAAATGAGAAAAAAAATCTTCGTCACGACCATTGCAGCAGTAGTTATAAACGGAGAGGGTCTTATAAATCCCCCTTTTTTCAAGTCTACGTGAAGGCAGAGCGGTGCTCCGTGATCTCCCGGAGGATCCATATTTATGACGTTCCCCTAAAGGGCCCTCCCACATTTAGTTCAGCCTAGATCACTTAATTGAGATCAAGGATGATTTTCAAACGGGATATCGGTTTGAAGGTTTTTTTCTTCAATCTTTAGTCTACGGCGTTTTTACGGTGTGCCACCCGTGCGTTTGTGTTTTCTTTTCATTTTTTCAACCTGGATAAAAAAGATAATATGCGAACATACATAAGAGAAATTATGATTTGATCAGAAGTAGACACGGGGTTCAAGAGATGAACAACAGATATGCCTAATTGAAGGGTACAGGAAAACTATCCTGATGTAAATAATTGAAAAACGCTGCAAATTATTTCACAAAGGTTTATTATTTTTTCAATTGAGTTTGATCGTAGTTTTAGTTGGCTTGCGTACGTCATAAGGCCCGTCCAGACTCCTCGGCGTGTCCTATTTCGAGTTGCCACAACCTATACTTCTTTAATTATATACGCATGTTTATATTTCTCGATTTAGGCTCCTATCTATTGAAATAGTTATTGCCTTAATAATATCATTATCTAAGTACTTATGAAAAGCCGAGAGGATATGTTATTAAATATGCGTAGGAAAAGCATTGGTATTAACACACAAATATGACCTAGAAAAAAACATATATTCATCCCTCGAAGGAACGCTGTACCCACCTCATGGTGCCGCGGTGTATTATATGGGTATAACACGTAAAAGTAATAAATATCCATTCTCCTACACCCCTCTGCTACGCCCCTGGTCACTCCAGCCACCACAAGGTGCCGCGGCGCCTCCTCTCACCCCCCCCCCCCCCCCCCCCCCCCCCCCCCCCCCACCCACCGTGACCCCCTGCCAAGCGTGCCAGGCGTGCGTGCGTGCGTAAGTCTAACACTCAAAGCCTCGAAAAAGACACTTTTTCGCCCGTTTTTGGCCCATAGCATCTATGCGAGTAAAGCGATCGGGATGGTTAACGTTAGGATCAATTAGACCCCAAATGGAGTCTATGTGCGAAAAAACAGGTTCTTTAAGTAAATTCTTAGGCCTTTCATGGCCCGGACGGCGGACGGCGAACGGCGGACGGACATTTCAAATTTGGATTCTACGCACCTTGAAATGTAAAGTGACAAAGTTTGAGGAGGGTTATGAAAATTTTTTGCTACTCGATCACATAGGCTTATTATTGGAAATAATAAACCAATATTATTGGAAATAATAAACCGAAAAACGGAAGTTGGTGAAAAATGTTGTCTATTTCCACGAAAAACAAAGAGTTACAATGTTGAATCGATTTCGACGGTTAGGCCATCATCAGTAACAAACAATAACTTATTTTTTATATATACTTATCGTTATTGTTTGTTACTGATGATGGCCTAACCGTCGAAATAGATTTAACATTGTAACTCTTTGTTTTTCGTGGAAATAGACAACGTTTTTGAAGAAGCTTTTATACGGACCCCCCCCCCCCCCCCCCCCCCCCCAGCTAGGAGCGCTTGGGATTCTCCCCGTGAAAATCGTCATGGCCCGAGCGTCAGTCATAATCCGAACTGTCCCGAACGATCCCGATTCTACCCAAGGCCTCCCGTCTTTCTTTCTCTACTCTACGACGCCAATCATCAATTTCATAGAATACTAGCCGCTCCGGCTCGCTTTGCTCGCCTCCACGTCCAGCCGGGGGGCAAGCCCCCCGGACCCCCCATTAAATTGCTCGCTTCGCTCGCAAAGAGTGCCATGTAGGGAATGTTGCTCGCTTCGCTCGCAAAGTGTGGCATGTAGGGAATGTTGCTCGCTTCGCTCGCAAAGTGTGGCATGAAGGGAATGTGACTCGCTTCGCTCGCAAACGGCACATCCCTAAGGATAGGTTTAACATGTGTGGGGGATGTTGCTCGCTTCTCTCGCTCGGTACAGCTGTAAATGTGTAGGAAAAATCCTGGACCCCCCCCCCCATTAAGTTGCTCGCTTCGCTCACAAGGTGTGGCTGTATACATGCCATGTATTACAATTGAAACATTTAGGGGATGTTGCTCGCTTTGCTCGCAAACGGTAGATCTCTAAGGGTAGATTTAACTTCTGTAGGGGATGCTGCTCGCTTGAGGAAGTTATACTGCCCACCCAACTTGGCAGACGTTTTTATTCTGTTGAAATGTGCGTAGAAGTGCAAATCCCTTCTGGTAAGCAACGTTGTGAAACGGCGGCTGGCTCGATTAACTTCTGCTTTTAATCGCTTCGCCTCCCTTCCCCTCGCATTTTGACTGACTTCTCGTAACTTTTTTCGATATCCGATTTCGGATTCAGATTCGGCGAGATCAAACCTTTATTTCGCCCGCGAAAACCGTTCCGAAAAACGTACCTCTATGAGGTATATTTTAATCGGAAAAAACCAAGTTTTTCGTCGGACTTTTCGAGAAAACGGGTCCGTACTCTTGCATTTTTTTGTCGCATTTCCCGATACATTTTTTCGCGATCCGATCGCGCTGTCGTCTTCCTCGTTCAAAAACCTACGAAACCGGTATTCTTCCGGAATTTTCAACGGCCGTTTAGAGGGGTAGGGGAAGCGGGGAAGTCGAAAAAGCGCATATTACAATTTACTTCGACCCCCCTCCCGCCATACGGCCCATGGTTCGGTTGGGATTAGAAAATTTTAAATTCGCTTATACATACACCCTATAGGAAAATCGCAAGAAAATCCCCCCACTCGTACACTCCCCCCACTCAGCCGTTTGGCCGTGCATAGATACGACAGACAAACGGAGTTTCATTCTTATAAATAGTATAGATAACAATGAGAATAATGGTGTAGAAATTACTTAATGTAATCTTGATGAACAGGCAGATAATTAAGCTTTGTAAATGATTTGGAACTTGTATGTTATATATTGTCTCTGAGAACTTGTATGCAATAAAACTGATTTCGCAAAAATTGAAGGATGCAAATTATGAGTATGAAAATTCTTATAATTCTATTCTACGCTTTATGATATAAAGCGAGTGATTTAGTTCGTAAGTAATTAAAGTTCAGAACTCACCGCTGTACTCCAGAAAACGGTGCAAATACTAACACAAAGGTATATACTTCTTGTTTAAATCGCTCCCCTATTTAGATTATTGCATTAGTTTATCTTATGAATCTGAACAGTAATGAAAAAATCGGAAGTTAATGAAGAACGCTATAAATCATTACACAAAGGGTTATTATTTCTGTAATATACAGTCTTTCTATGCTAATTATTAAACGAAGTTTATCATACAATAGGCATCCAATACAGTTTGAAAAATAAGTTTATTTTGTTGATTAATCAAACACCTGTCTTCTGTCTAACTCTAAAATGCCTGAAACTGTATTCCATATAATCAGTTAATGCCCACATAATGCCCATATAATCAGTTACCCAGGAGCTCGTTATCTAAATCATGGGACTAAAGTAAATTTATTAAAATACAAATTGAAGGGGTATATTAAAATGATGAGTTCTTTTCTGAAGTTATATGTGAAAATTAGTTCCTTTTTAATTAATCTACCAAATGTTGAGTAGGGGAGAATTGTTAAATGTTTCTGTGATTTTGTTTTATAGAAATTTATTACCTATTTCGAAGTGAATTTTCCTTGTCTCATACCTCCAGATTTTCATGCGCGTAAGCTTTGTGTGTTTGTTCTTTTTATAGGTTTTTCTTCTACTGTGGCACTTTTTTTTTTAAATTATTTTATTTTGGCATTACCACAGCCATGTGGTTAATATATATATATATATATATATATATATATATATATATATAGTGCATTAATCATGCAATGCTCTCTGTAAATTAATAAATTCTTTGATGCTAGGATAAAGTTGTAATTTAAAATAATTGAGGTTCTTTTTGACACTGCACTGAAAAAGTTTGTTCTATTCCCGTTTTACGTGGCACAATCCATTATTAAGTGTTCAAGGGTTCCATTTGGATGCTCCCATGCTCGGCATCAAGGTGACGCTAGTTGTTGGTGATTATAGTTGATTATATTGTGGCACGTATAATTTTCAATCGGTGATAATTTTATCGCAGCCATGTCGAGTTGTGTCATATATTTTAATTTCATTTTGTATAGTATTGAGAACTTCTACAGGATTTCATTGTTCATTTCATATTCGGCATTTTTCATACAAGCAAAAGGACCCTTGCGTTGACAATCTTGCTATTTGCAGCGAGCTACCGGGGAAATGACGGCGGACACTCTGGGGAAGGTGGGGATCATAATCACGACTGCATCCCTCGCCGGCTCGCTTTTCTTTTTCGATCCGTACAAGGGCATCCGAAGTGTATATTTCAGAGTTTTTTTTCTGAAACCGGCGGTATCATCTAAGACAAATTGTCGTCAACATTAGCACTAAAGGTATCAGGAGATTGGCTTTATTGAGAAGCCGCGATTTTTTTTCCATTCAAGTAAGATCCAGGCTGTTCGATAGAACTAGGTCGCTATCCGTTTAAATCAAACAAATTCAAACAAGAAAAAAGTTCTAGTCAGGTAGCATGATTGTGTGAGAGAATTTTTGCAAATTATTGATTATATACATTGTTTTGAAAGTCAAGCACTTCGAGAGCAAAGAATTTATTAACTACAAATTTTATGGCAAAAAACTCGTTCTACTTTTGCGATTCAAGATACGTAGATTCCAAAAATCAAATTAAAAGAAAGAAAAATCCGTTCGTCCGCGTCTTCTGTTCAACTTTTTTTTTGCATAACCCTAAAAAGGTAGCATAAAAGGGTTGAAATATTAAATATTCGATATCGCGATAGCTTTCAAAATAAAAGGGTACTTTTTGCTTGACTTAGGGCGGAATTCATATACGGGAAATGAGTCTGATTGGGCCCTTAAATGTATCGATAAGGGAATTAATGCACTCTGCGCGATTCATAGACGTGATTTGAGGGCGACCCTGAGGGCGCACTGAGTGTGCGACCCAAATGCACACTCAGCGGGATTCATAAACAAAAAATGGCGTTGAGGTGAGTTTCACCCTCAGCTCAACGGTGCAATATCCTGAGTGACGGCAGGAGGTCACTTAAGTGCGTCAACTGATAACTTTTATTATTATTTTCACGTAGGTATAGGTACTGGTAATATAGTAGAGCATACATAGTTTATTTTGTTCGGAGTTTATTCAAAAACCACGGCACATACGAGTAGTAGGCTGTACCTAAACGGTAGTTAGGTACATGTTTGATGTGACCAACAGATCCCATTCGAATGTTATACAATCAACAACGAAATATTTTGCAAATTATTCCGATTCAGGAGACAGTCATGGACAACTACGAAACTGGAGGAGCCTAAAATAATTGGAAAGGATTTATAGCCACCACAGCTGAAAGTGCTGGTCGCTCTTTGATTTTATGCGATCTGTACATTGGTACGAAGTTTGTAGTGCATGGTTTTCCTATTCATCTTGGTTTGTGAAATGAGTTGGTGGTAGGTACCTAACTTCCATTCATCAGGATGTACAATCAATGAAAAAGCTAGGAAAATGTGATTGCTTGAAGCTCTTCCAAAACCTTACGTCTTCTTTTTGTTCAAACAGTCCCATTATTTCTTATTTTCAACTAGATATCTGTTCATCAAAACTAACTGGCGAATCATTGTTTTCTGATTTTCTCACGTATTTTCCGTCACAACTCTATACATAAACACAAATTATCAGCACTTCAACAAACAAGCAACAAGGATTCAATTCAACTGTGGCTGCCCCGATCCAGGCGGGAGGACAGGACTTTCGTCTTTGTTTGATAAGGCCTATGTCAGGTCTCCCCAAGGAACAAGGATAATAGCATAAAAAGCAAAAACACAAAGAAAAGAGTAACCTTTGAGAACAGTTATTGATCAGTGCGGAATGTGAGAGAGAATTTTTCCGTCCTTTTTCCCTCAAACCAGGGAAACGTCCCCTACAACGTACTGTCAGGGCTGCCAACCCAATGCCATTCCGAAGTTGGTTCCTCTGTTCCTTCCTTAAGGAACAAAACTCTAATTACCCGTACTTCTAAAATAATTGTATGATTACATACTTACTTGCGTGTTACAGTCATTTCATGAGACTATTATCTTGTAAGAATGAGAGATCGAAATGGAAATACGTCCTGTGTAACTCTGCCTACCGTTTAACCACCTACTTGTGCTGACTCGCCTTTTGAATTAAAAATTTTGGGTGGAGGACTTGGGACTATTCTAAAAGCAGAATTGATTAAGAACTTGTGGATGATTAAGACTGTTAACACATCAGGTCCCAAGAATTCTCTTAACGATTCCATTCCTCAAATTTCTGAATTCCTAGGTGACCATTTATTTGAATGATCGCGTTTAGCTTAGAGAAAATGTTGGAGTCGATTTTAACCTTTCAAAATTATTAATAGGTTACAAGAAGCGCCGAATGCTTCTAACGTTTCCGTATTCAGGAGAAGTTCTCTTCATCACGGAGTGGCGAGAGAACATTTCTATAGTTGGTGAAAGGCGATCGTTCATCAGCGGAGTGGCTTTATTTATACTTTGCAATTTGAAAGAATGAAATATCACAGACGTGTTGGAGCCTAACTTTCAAATTCCAACCTATTTGTTTCCATGGGATTTCGACCTAGATAGGTAACCATTTTATGGACTCATTATGTAGAGTTATGTATATAAGGTACCACGTACGGCAGTAGTTGCCAGATAATAAAGATATACCTGGTTCCTCAAGCTACATTAAAGTCGTTAATCGAAAACGTCGCTTGCTAAAACTGAAATAATAACCGTTGTGTAATGATTTGCAGCGTTGTCGGAACCGATACTTGAAAAAAGAATACGGCGATATTGAAAATGGTCGATTGAAAAAAAATCCTAATAATAAATTAAAAAAAAAAAAAAAAAAAATAGTGTTCAATTTTGGGCGTTTTACGATAACTATTAATTTTATATAGTATGAGTTAGACATGGTTTGGAAATGTTCACTCATTTACATGTAATACGATATCCTCCCTGAAACTAATGAGATTCTTTCGCCGACATATTTTGCTCAAAGAAACATTGTACATGCGAATCCACGTGCGTCAATTTCCAACTTAACCCAATCGTGGGAAAGCCATTTTCAAGTAGGTAACTCATACAAAACGCGTGTAACAGTACTTTAGCCTCCATCATCCTCCTCATTCATTAGAGGTACTTAACTGATGGATACACGTAGGCAGCCGGGTCCTGTCTAATTCATCGCACTGAGTTGCAATATCTTCTCACCTCCCCTCCCATTATGCCCTTAACCGCAAACTTCGTTTTCTCCTACTGGAAGCCATTTTGAACAAAATGTTTGAAAATACTACGTATTAGTGGCTGGCGAAAACCATTTGGGAGGAACCTTTTACATGACTAATCCGTTCTCACGACTTTTGACTGCTGGTAAAGCACGGAACTTCGTCATTACCATAAATAAACAAGGTAATGAAATGAAATGGGAGTCACTCGCCGGCCCGGCCATTACTTGGCACTAATGTGCTGTAGAAAGAAAAGGCAGGATATATTTTATGGCCTTTCTAAGTTCGGTCGTGGATTCGTCAAACACGGGGTGCTAACCCCGCAAAGCGATCTTTCAGCTCGAGGTATCTGAGTAAGAATTGGAAACGTTATGCAGTAATTATTGAATCTAATGAACTTAAATTGAACATGTTGGGGAGCGACAAAATATGAAGAGCAGTTGGACTAATTTCGCCCAGAAAGAGTTGGAAACAATTAAATATAGGAAGTGTTAGTGGTATTGATTTTGTCACTTTGAATGATTTGCCTATCTACTCAATATATTTTTAGAATAATAAAAATGAGATCTGTACGGCGATTCCCTCTCCACTCATCAGAAAGAATTCTGATCCTTCTTCTGGAGGTCAGTTGATGACGTCCACGACACCCAACGCAGTCGGATGAAAAGCCTCAGCCTGGAAGGGTTGCATACTTGACTTTACTTTACTAATTATTAATGAGTTCAAGATAGGGAATTGATACAAGTAATAGTAGAGAAATAACATTCACACTTTTAAATTTTCTTGGTAATGCGTAGAATTAAATATGGAAGAAGGCACATAATAGTGTTTTGAAGGAGTGAATAACAAAGACAGAACTGTAAAAAGTAGAGGGGAAAAGAAGAATGATGAGCAGGGAATTGGAAAGCTATTGATGTGATAAAAATGCTAGTTCAATCCCTTGTTCTTATAGAATCACTTCACGATGAACTATTTGTTTATATTGCCGGTACGCTAATGTATGAACATGAGATGAACGCCTCCGATTATGATGATCTGATACTTGGAATCTGAATTGTAATTAGATCGAATTCAGTAATATTTTTTGGTTCGAAAAAGTTATTTTCATTATTTGTCTATTTTTACCTGATGTAAGTTTTATATTTTATTATTGATCTTCACCATTTTAAAACCCAGTCGTTTTTGTTAAGTGGTGTCTGGATTATACTTAATAACTACGTAACAGCTGCGTCACATGTGGCGCTCATCAACCTATTCTTTACACTTCATTGTTATATTATATCCGATATGTTGAAGGTTTAATTTTTGTTGTTCTCAAGTTTATTATGAGAAATGTATAAAAATATTCACTAGAAAATAAATCAAAAATTTTGTTGAGTTGTACACTAGTTCGAAGGGGCATCTATAACAATAATGTATTCAAATCCTTCTTTCTCTTCTCATTATGTAGATAGTTCTTAATTCAATTTGATAGGGGGATTGACGACATGTTTGAGTCATATGAATGATCCTTCTTGTTCGTTATAAAAATGAACTTTGACGAGGCTATAGCTCCAAAAACTGTTTGAGACACCACTTGTGCATAAAGTGTGAGTAGAAATCTGAGAAAAAACGCTGCAAATAATTACATAATGGTTTATTATTTCTGAATCAGATAGCCAGCTATAGTAACCAGCATGCTCTGGGGCTTTCGCCGGTCTCTTTTCTAGTATCCACCTCTGTTCTCGCGTTACAGCAGCAGTTCTGCGCGATGGGGAGCAAATGGATGATCGTACAGCCACCCGAGTGGTCTCATTCAGTCCACGGAGCTAATTTCTATAGGAATCAAACTAAAACCGTGGGTTCACTGGATTCCAAAAGCATCTGGGACCTATCCCAGTCGATTCTGCGTCCGAAATTACTTGGGTGACGACACCCCACTTACCTATGGCAGAAATATAAGTATAGTATAGTAAACAGCTATTCATCCAGAGGGTTCTGACTCCAACCTGCCCATGTAATGCAATTTTAATTTAAAAACGATTTGCTTTGAACTATCTGAGAAGATTTTGGAATGGAGAAGAATGAAGGATTTTAGATAGGCTGGATCAATTATTTAGTATGATATAATATACTAAATATACTAGTGTGTTCAAGGTAGGTTAAATGTTATATGGGGTAAAAGTAATAAAATATAATATAAAATATATATTATATCTGTTCCACTATGCCCCTAATGCCGTACCCCCCTCAGGTTGGCGCGGCGTATTATATGGGTACAACACGTTAAAGTAATAAATATCCATTCTCCTACACCCCTCTGCTACGCCCACGACCACAAGGTGCCGCGGCGCCTCCTCTCACTCCACCCCCCGCTCACCCCCCTCACCACCCACCGTGACCCCCTGCCAAGCATGCCAGGCGTGCGCGTGTGCGTAAGTCTACACTCAAAGCCTCGAAAAAGACACTTTTTCGCCCGTTTTTGGCCCATAGCATCTATGCGAGTAAAGCGATCGGGATGGTTAAACGTTAGGACCAACTAGACCCCAAGTGGAGTCTATGTGCGAAAGAACGGGTTTTTTAAGCAAATTCTTAGGCCCGGACGGCGGACGGACATTTCAAATTTGGATTCTACGCACCTTGAAACGTAAAGTGACAAAGTTTGAGGGGGGGGGGGGGGGGGGGGGGGGGGGGGGGGGGGGGGGGGGGGGGGGGGGGGGGGGGGGTTATAAATTTTTTTTGCTATACGATCACATAGTCTCATTATTGGAAATAATAAACCAAAAGCAATGGCTCCCAATATTTTATCTCCGTTTGAAGGCTGAAGTTGATCAGTAGTCTAGTTTTCTTCATATAATATGCTACTAGATCAATGTTCCATTTGTCTCAGATGCCTCCGGGCCTTGAGGTGCCCTGTCAACGTGTAAGGTACAGTTTCACTTCCTGAAGATGGAGCAGGCAGGCTCAATCACCTTATAATTAAATATACGTAATTTATGCCAACCAGTTAGAACCCAAGGTTCTCAGGATTTTATGGGAAGCACTTATGGGCGCCTCTTAATCTCCCAGAGAGTCTCCCCGTCAAATTTCAACTTCCTTGGGTGAACAGGAGAGAATTTCGTCAAAGCTAAGCAATTCCTAATTCTCTAACCTTCCTTTCAAACTGCCTACATTTTCCGTCTGCGAAATAGATCATAAATCACTTTAATTTGGTGGAACCGATCATATGATTGGCCTTGGAGACCATAAATAATGTTCCTAAGGAAGATCAGGTTCTCGATGAAGGAGGAAGTTTAGACGATTTTACCATAGCCTATGTACCATGCCGGAACTTGCACGTTCAGCCGTTCTTGAGTTATAAACGTCGTAACTAACACGACATTATTTTATATATACACAGAGATTTAATGGTCAGGCAGTTCAGTTGTTTTTTCTTTTATGACTTTGAAATGCAGCTCTCATTTGAGTGAACATTACTGCTTCTAAGGAACGGTCTGTGAAAACAACTTCGTAGGTATGGATGTATACTTTTACAAAACTTATCTGGAAAGAGATGTTGGGCTCCACGTACGGAAAGCTGTTGTCTTCTTCGTTTCTGCGAATTTCGCGTTTCAGAGATTCGGCCCAGATTGGGATTTTATCTTTATTTACGAACCGCTTTATTTACTAAATATTTAGGGAAAGTAAACTGACGTGTACTAAAAAAGTGAAATAGCAATTCAAAATTCTGCTAAAAAAATGACTAAAAGTCAGAAAATTGTTACATTTTTATTTCTTAACAGAATAATAATTATAAAATGATTTGCAACTCATTGATGATTTTCACTCAAGAACCATTGGAAATTTCAGAAAACTGTGATGAATAATTTACTTAAATTTCATTTAAATTGGCAATAAAATCGTTTTAAAAATGTCTGCCAAGTTGGGTGGGCACTATAGCTTCCTCACATATCGTAACATGGAGGTGTAGAATTAGTAGAAGAACAAATACGGGTCGAAATGATTGATAAGTAATAAGAAATTGACGTTTGCGCATGCGCATAGATTAATATTAATGCAACGGTAATGAAATTTATAGGGGAAAGTCAAGGAGTTAAATCGCACAATCCTTGAAAACTTCATAAATATTGGTCTATTAGTGTCAGAGTTATGTCTGTGTCGATCAGTTTGAGTTTTCCACAGGCGCTATAACTCCACCAATATTGATATAATTCATAGGGAATTTTCCTAGAACAAATACCTACCCATCTACTCCCCGAGTTTGAACGAAATCGGACGAACAGATGATAAAAAATCACGTTATAACAAATTAACGTTTGCGCATGCGCAAAGACTACTATTTATGTTACGGCTATGAAAGTTATATGAAACCGTCTAAAAGCTATCCCGCACAATCCCTGACAATTTCATCAAAATTGTTCCATTAGACTCGGAGTTTTGCCTGTCAGTCTATATTAGTTTCGCGCATGCGCAATGGTCATTATTCTACCAAGCGCAATATAATTTCTAGGGCATTTTTCTAGATCATATTATACCCAATTACCTACCACGTTTGAACGGAATCAGACCAATAGATGATGAAAAATCGACGTTATGAGAAATTAACGTATACGCATGCGCACAGGCGACTGTTGATTCGACGGAATTGAAAATTATAGGGGACCATCTAGAAGCTAATCCGCAAAATCTCTGAAAATTTCATCAGAATCGAACTGAAATTTGGTATAGTTTTGGGTGTGACGGACATACCACAGACAAACAGACAGAGAGACATCAGACAGACAGTCACCGATCCGAAATTGATCAGCAAGCTCTGAAACGCAAAAAACAAGTTTTGATGTTAGAAGACAAATTTTTTTTTGAATTCAATCATTGACATGTTTATTTGGATAATGAGTACTAACATTACAAAGATGGTTTTGCAATACTTCAAATAACACCGTCCGGTAGTAAGGACCGCATAGTAAGGAAGCAAAATGCGCTATAAATGGCAAAACGTCCGAAAATTGTTACATTGGTATTGCTGAACAGAATATTAATAATTTTAAAATGACTTCAACTAGAATAACAAAATATCAACGCTTCACGCAGGTACAATGACCGTGGACACGTCCTTTTTGGCACTTTTATTATTATCATCATTAACATTGGAGGTAGGTATAGGCCGTTATCGAAAGGAGAGAATGGTGAGTACATTAGTATTAGATGAATTTAGCCCACTCAGCTGACCAGGAAAGATTCCATCATTTCAATCATCTCTTAATGTCCCAATAGCGGTTGCAATAATGTTTATAAAATTAATTGAGAAGGATCACTGTATGGAAACAATTATTCACTCAACCACGCTCATACCTCAGATTGTTAGCCACAACGTATTTGCCATGCAACGTTTGACATAATACCGTTAGGTAAATCGAGACCTTTCATTTGCGATGAGAACTACGATAGTTACATTTCCCTAGAAACGTTGTAAGTAAAAAACACCAGAAAACGTGGAAACATTTTGGGTAACGGAATGGGTAACAGAATTTTTGAATAATCCCCAGCGATAAGAAATATTCGTGTCAAAATACCATTGAGAATTTCACAAAACTGTGATAAAAAATCTACTTCTATTTAATTTAAATTGCTCATAAAATCGACTAAAAAATTCAAAACACGTTGAAACTTCAAAAATTTAAGTGTAGCTCGATTATATACAGCAGAATATAGCTCGAGGCAGTCGGACGAAAGCTCCTCTCGGAAATGGTTCCTTACTGTACTTACCCAAGCAGAATATAATTTAAAAAAACGTTTTATGTCATAAAATATTTATTTTTTTTAAATTTATTTATTGGCATCAAAATAAGTCATATAAACTACATTTTATACAAATTAAAATATATACAAAACGCGTCAGTTATTCAATTCCAAAATTATACTGAAAATTGTCGACATTACGACTTATAGGTACATAAATAAGAATGAAAAAACTTATGCCCACCAGAAATAAGTTCCTAAGAACTCGTGCTAGAGGTGGAATCGCAAATTCAAGCGCAGTCGTCATACATTAATTAATACAAAAACATATGATACTCTCTGTGCATAATGAGTGCACATTTAAAATAATTTAACATAAATAATATAATTTATGACTTGCGGAAATTCGCCCATGTGGTAATGTATCATGGCACTTTTTTGCCCCAGGGTGCATCATCGATAAAATCAACTCAAGTTTTAAAATCGAATGATGCAGCATAACAGTTCTACAAGGTAACTATATTTTAAAGATTGAATAACGTTGATAGGTAGCTATCTATCATCTTCCAACCCTTGTTTATATTCATTTCGATGTGTGAATGTCGATGAGATTTCAATTATAGGTCGGACGGACGTCCATTTTTGCATGAGAATAAGCCAAAATGTCAGCGATCCGTGGGACAACGAGAGTGAGTGATTGAGTTGGAAGGAGCACAAGTGTGTTAAAAGGCTCTTTTAAAAGGTCGCCAACAAACAATAGACCGCCATTAACAACCCTAGTTTACTCATTCAAAGCACGGCCTCGCTCGCCAAACGCGATACACGAGATATAAAAGATAAAAAGAAGAAAAATTCAATTAAGGGCTTCGAAATGCCAGATGTTGAGACCTGAATTCGTGAAAGAGGGCGGCAAACAATTAGCCCGAGCTCGAGCGGTGAATTAATAAATAGACGATCTGCTGGAGAAGTGGTGAAGAAAAAACAACGGAAAAAAAACCCAAAAACGAGATAAAATTCATTTTCGTTCAAAGTGATAGATTGTGACACACCACGAAACCGTTTGGGGGTCAAATGGCTCGTTTGGAGCGGGTAGAGAAGATTTACGTCGCGTTAGGATCATCATAGGTGTCCCATTCCTACCACCGGATACTAAATCGTTGGTGTAAATTATAGGTGGTGTTGAAGAAGAAACTAGAGAATCGTTTTTAGATGTTGAATAACCCGTTTCATTGCGCCGCATTTGTCTATTCTCTGTTTTAGAATCTAAAGTGTTGTGTAAAACGATGTTAACATTGGGGAGACCAAAAGCAGGTGTATAAGAATGGGGTGTATAATAATATAATATAATATGGATAATAAATCCATAATATAGAATAGAAAAATATCTAACTCTATGATCTATTATTCTATGGTCAGCCTCGCTGACAGGAATATGCAATCGCAATCGTTCTCCGCTTGGGGCGCACACTGGGGCGATGTTGGACATTGGGGGAAAAAATAAAACTTTTGATTTGGGATTTTGATTGTTTTGTTAGTACCAAATAAACGCTTTTCAATTGAGCAGATTGATTTTTAGCCATATTATTGCATTGGTTTTCACATAAAGCCTGGTTATATTTGCTATGTCTAAAAAAACCTTGGCTTATTAAATTGGTCGTGAACTCTCATTTCATTTTATAAATTATTGCTGCTCTTAGTACACAATAAGGGTATTATAATAAATCTAAAACTGGCACAAAAGGTTTTTAAAAATTCCCTGACTTTTTTTTTGACATCGAACATAAAATAATTCCATTTAATTAATTCGCAAATCGCCGGTATTTGCCGGAAAAAATACCATTTGGCACGTTTTTAGAAGTATGTTGTCTTATTTACAACGTTGTTAGATCTTGCCTAAACGTGCCTATTCAATAGATATTTTGTTTTTAAAGTTAATACCTACGCAACTTTGTTGACATTTTGTAATCAGATTAGTCGTTGCTTCTGTTAATTATTTTGTTTATTGCTTCTCTTTAAAGGTAAACAAAGAATCAGTCTGATGTTGTCTCTCGTTTCGACACAATGGAAATTAAAACAAATGACGATCTATTTCAATTTTTTAGATCTAATAATATTAATTTTAAGGATTTTGACGTGGCTTTGGAAAAATGGACTGACTTACTTGGTTTTGCGATTACTAATTGTGCGAAAAACGGTTTGCGGGAGAAATTGAGGAAATGGTGCTATCATTTTCAACTTAAATGGAATGATGCAAATAGATCTTTGGAACCATTTTTGGGGTGTGTGTATTAATTAATTAATTTGTATTAATAATAGTGTATTTTATTTATATACAAATATTTGTAGCAAATATTGTATAAATATGTATTATGTAAAACAAATAAATGTGTTAAATAAAAATAAATAAAAACAAAAAAAATACATCGATTTTTTTTTTTTTTACTTCTAGATATATTTTTGTTTATAGTTTTAGTTTTGCGTTTGTGAACTTCAATTTATTAAAAAAATGTGGGTACACACACACACACACACACACACACACACACACACACACACACACACACACACCAATTTGCAAAAATGGTTGCTTTCGACTCAGGAGACCTCAAAACGTAAAGATTTGATAAAAATTCGAATTTCGATTTTATTTTTTGGCAAATTACAATACTTCCCTTACCCTTAGGGGTAAGGAAAGTAAAAATAAAAATTTATAAAACATGTGTTTTTATTATGTGTTTAAAAATTGCAATTCTCTATTTAGCAAGTGATACATAATATGTATGTACACATTTAAACGTTGTTCTACACGTTATATCGCCACTGGCGAAATTGCTTAAAAAATTGCTGATCATGTGGTTCAATACAGTATTCGATTTGCTTTAAAATGATACCTGAATCAATATTCTAGGACAAGTAGAAACGGAGATATTATTGAATGTCCGGCCTACCCTATCACTCGCTCCACTGTGGCGAGCTGTCTCAGTCTTTGGCCTTAACCTCATCCTAAATTATTATTATAATAAGGAGGGGTCAATTTTATTTATTTGTATTCTTTGATTTATTAAATCTGAATTTTAATATTATTATTACCCCATTTGAGCGGATCGTTTTGGTAAGATCTCAATTGTGGCAACCATCACATCTGTCAGTCGTCTTCTGTTTCTTTTTGTCAAATTGTCATTCTCACTACTTAAGCCCGTTCGTTGACCTTTTTTTCCTCGGCATCCGCCTTAATACAATCGGATTGTTTTTTTGTTCTTTTGACTGTTCTCGTTCTAATAGCTCAACAAATGTTCTAATTCTCGTTCTAGTCACCGTTCTGATGTTCACAAGCATCATACGCATACACACATTATACAGTGAAACTTGGATAATTCGAACCTCAAGGGAATTAACCAAAAATTCGAATTAAAGAAGTTTTTACTAAATTATATTTTAACAAACTACAGTACGAAGTAAAGTACATACAGTAACATTGCATACTGTATTGACCAACAGGATATTGAACAATAAATATAAAGACAGCTGGAATGGTACTGTATTTAACTGCAACCATAAAACACAATCTATATTTTTTCAAAAAAGGATGATATTTTCACCTATTTCCTTGAATTAAGTCTCTCGGCCATTATAAAAGATTCCAACGCATCCAAAGAGTAGAAGTATGAATCACTCACATTAATTCGGCTTTCAAAAAAACGTCTAAGTTCTTGTACGTGGTTCATGGTGTCAGCTGCACACGGTACTTCTTCTGCTGATGGGCGGGAGGGGAAGGGGAGTTATCAGACTGTACGATGGCACTGACTAGCATGCATTTGTTCTAACGCAAACCTTTTGCCAAATATCGTTACTTAAACGTATTTTCCGATAAATTTACAATTATTTTGAGTTGCAGCCTAAAATTTATATCTTAATTAGCACGTCGAAAATTCGAATTATCCAAAATAAAATTCGAATTATCCACGATTTTTTAGCATTGTTTAAATACAAAATACTAGGGACCAAGAGAAATATTCGAATTAAAGAAGATTTCGAATTAAAGAAGTTCGAATTATCCAGGTTCCACTGTATTGTTCTTTCTGAGATCATAAGTTCGGCTTAGCCTAGTCAATTAGTCGATGTCGCTCACTCTATTTTATATATATCAGGGTTTTCTGCAAGTACTGTTCGGACGCAATTAATCTACGAATTCTAGGGATTTTTATTTCATTTATTTATTTTTTTATATATTTTAAATATAGTAAAGATATCATCGTAAAATAAAATAATACTAAAAAAGGAATACATTACTTGAATTAAACTACATTATTACAGTAAAGCATAACTTGCATTAAAATAATACCTATGCCTGCAAAATATGGGAAAACTCATGTCAACATTTTAGTGAGCAAGCTCGTGGCGTGTTAGGGGTAGCCATAAGATCCCGGGCTCAAGCGAAGAAACTTCCAAATCAGGAAGAACTATT
Source organism: Adelphocoris suturalis (assembly GCA_030762985.1). NCBI lineage: Eukaryota > Metazoa > Arthropoda > Insecta > Hemiptera > Miridae > Adelphocoris > Adelphocoris suturalis. The sequence goes on from CM061048.1 coordinate 56,823,871, forward strand.
TATAATTATTACCTTTTTCTCCTCTATCCCGTGTATGCAATAAAACTAAATACCTAGGTATATTGTACAAAATGAATGGATACCCAGGTATATTACAAAATGAAAGTACCCCATTTGCTTCAGGCGCAAGAAGTAATTCTTTATAATATTTTTCACCAACTGCTTATTACCAGTAGTTTCATTCAATGGTCACCGCGACTGCTCTCTTGCTACTGGCCTCTTACCCCAACATGAACTATTAACTCACAACTTAGGTAAAATTACTGTCCATTTATCTTTGCATTATTTCTATGTGCCGGTAGTTGTACTTAGGTAATTTCATTTTTCTTTGTTAGCTAACTTCTTATCAAACGGCCGTGTTGGTGGGTAGACTTTGTTTGAAACCTAAATGATTATCTCCGATGGGAATGCATTTTTATTTTACGGTTACTGTGGCTGAACCAGTTATTATTGATAAATCTAACTTGGTCAAATATTGTATTATTCTAAACTTCATACTAATCAAGAACCCTCGTTGTATATCTGCACAGGATAAATCACTCTGGTCAGAATCCAATTGATAAATTATTTTACACATATATAAATAGATAAATACTATTAAAGTGTCATCATTATAGCGTAGGTAGGTTCTTCAGTAGTCGCTAATCATGATGTATTTGATGGCATGTATTTGATGGTATTTGGGTGGCTCTTCGATTGAACTATCAGTAACTCACAGGGCCGGCCTAAGGCGAAAATTGCAAGCGTTCAAGACTCACATTTCATGCCCCTACCGGGGTGAAGGGGGGGGGGTGTGCCGATTTGCTTTTTAGCGCAATTTATTTTAGGAAAAATGAGCTATTGTGTTCACGTTGTCCGTTGAGACTCTCTGGGACACTAAGAGACGATTAAAATGATTGGGTCTTTTCAGAGTAGCTGATTGAGCTAATTTAATTGCGACATTGTTAACTTGAGACACAAAACACTCATTTCACAGGGGGGGGGGGGGGGGGGGGGGGGTGGGAATACATCCATGTACCGTTGTATCTACATGCAGTGTAGATGCTCAACATCAGTTTACTAAGAGCATTTTTTTCCCTTTTTCTTTTAAAACCAAAATTGGAAAATTTTATGCGCTTTCGAAAGGCACAGGGGTGCGGCTGCATACTTTGCACACCCCTTAGGCCGGCCCTGGTAACTCACTGCCACTCATCAACTCTCAACCATGATTTTGAAGCCAGAGATAAATGGGGGAATCAGCGGTTTCTGAAGCAAATCACGTGAAACTCGTACAACAACGAAGTTACCATCCGGACGCGACAGTTTCCTAGAGACTATAAAACGAACAGCATTATCTCCGATCAACCTACCTCGAAGATCCCCGGTGGCGAGGTCATAGAAAAGTTTCGAACGTATACAGACTAATTGGATATGCCCAGGCGTGAACCGCCTCCCTTACAGTAAGACGACTCGAAACACGTTTGACGAGAATTGTAAAATAGATTCAATCGAATACAGGATCTCCCTTAAGAATTAATTCGACCTACTTATTTATGCGGTGCTTAGCGAAGAAATATCCGTTAATTTATGGCGTCAGGGAAAGAGGAGGCCGTGGGCAGGAAAATGGCTACCGCGGTTCAATCAAGAAGAGATGATGCCACGAAACAATAATGTGATTTTTTGTTTATTACATATTGCCTTCTGTCGGTGACACGAGGAAATACGATACTGCCCTCCTACTGATTTTATCTCAATCAAATTTTGGTGAGCATTGACCGATTAAGGGGCTGGATTCTTGTTCTATTATAAGGGGGAAGTGATGTCTATTCAAGGTTCAAGGTGACCCAGTGTAGTTCATTTCGGATCAAAATTTTCAAAATGAAAAGTTTTAGTCCAGTGATTCTCAAACTCAACATTTAGAAATTGAGAATCGTAGAGACAACTTTTAAATTTACATTTAATGGGTCAAGAACCTGAAACAATAAAGATTGATTTGATTCCTAAACTCATTGACACCACCAGTATCCTAACATGAATATATTGAGTCATTGAAATGTTTTAAATGCAGCTCCGATAGAATAGTCTTGGAGGTGTGGGTTTGTTCATCTTTGCGTCATTCACAATTTCCTCTTGCACGCAGCCACAACAAGCAATTTATTCAAGGATGTGAAACTAAATTAATAAATAGAACTAATGAACATTCCCTCCTATGAAAAGCTGGTGTGAGTAGATCGAGAAGATGAACCAAAGAGCCTCAAACAAGCGGTAAAAACCAGTACAACGGAAATGGCGACATCGACACCCCCTCTTCAATCGCGAAGGGACCTAGTTTAGTTACAAATTAGGTTAGTAACTCGATAGCTGTGACCTCGAAATTCGGATGAACCTTTCAATCGCCACACAACCACTCCGGCATTCATTTCTCTTTTGATCAGACTTCAACGGTTGGAAAAGCAGTAGAATCACTAATGTAGTAAGAATTGGTGGAGATTATCTCTCTGATGTTGCGGCAAAGTGTTATTTTACCACTCATAAATGCATTGTACTTAAGTATCTGTGTATGGGGATTGAAAAAACGAAAGCTAGTGAAAAGAACATTGTATATTTCCATGAAAATAAAGAATTAAAATGTTAGATCGATTTTGACGGTTGACAGACATTCAAACAACTGTTTCGACGGTTCACAGGCATCAGTAACAAACATTTGTATTGATTTTTATTTTCATGTAATATACCTATCACCTAATAAAACAATGAAAAACCTTTTGATGTGATTCCAAGATAAACCAAAGGGCACAATATATTTCTTTTCCTGGAAAATTAGTAGAGAAATACTTTGCCGGGCTCTCCTCTGCTCTGCACTTGACTTGAGGACATAAATATAGTCTATAGGTGGCAAAGCGGTCCCAGGAATAAAGGGGATGATTGAAGTTGGTACAATACGACGGTTTTTACTTACTATGAAGTAAAGGCCTGGCTAGAAAGACTTCAATAGTGAATTAGCTTTTGACAAATATAATCTCTAGACAAGGACGTTGGAGGGAGTCATGATAGAATAGCTGGCCACACACGAGCGGGATTTCCGACGGTTAGTCGGTTTTTGTTGGAAACCTGCAGTTTTGGGATCTGCGTTAGAGGAGGAGAAAACTTGTAGTCCGAAACTGACGGTTCAAGTTCAGTACTGATAAACCTTCAGTTTAAAATCTGTTAGTTAGTGGTGGTGCAGATGCCGCACTCCAGAACCCAAGGTTTCTGAAGTCCGCGCTCGGCCTCCACTTACGAACAGTTTTTCTTGCACCCGAACAATGTTCTTAAGCAAGGGAAACAGCTCAGAGTGTCATCAGGGAAACGTTTGATTAAATACTCGTATAATACCTCCTACTTCAAAAAATAAAAAATGAAATATAAAAATAAATAAATAAATAATAGTAATAATTAAAAAAATAATTATTATAAAATATTTTAAATCACTCCGGAGAGGAGTCAATATAATTTTTGTCCGATCCTTCAAACATATTATGTTTGTAACATAATAAACCTGCATGGTAACTCGTAATAATGATTGTCAGGATCTCACAACGGGCAACGCCTATTGTTGGGTTAAATGAATGTCATTGGTGAACTTCTCACTTTGTAATTTTGTGAATAATAATTTCTCTCTCTCTCTCTCTCTCTCTTTTGAACCTGTACGATCTCTTTACGCCAAAGTGCCAGAAGAGCAGCTCTGTTTTTTAAATGTGTAATCAGTTTTCATTGGCTATACCAGGGGTATTACGTGAATATTCGGTCCCTTATCTTCCTCTTTGTTTTAATTGTTCGGTTACGAGGGAGACAGAAAAGAGGAAAAACAGACGAGCCTTGATGGAAGCAATGGATTTCCCCAACCGAACAAATCCGAGTCTGGGAATCCTTGACCCTGCCCATCCTTTCGGCTGTCCATCTCCTCGTCGCCAGTCTTGAGGAGGACGATCGTTGCCAGAAACGCGGTAGAAGGGGCCCCCCCGGAGAGCCGCGGAAGGTGGGGCCCGCAGTGCTTGGAAGGGGGGCCCCTGAAGACCCACCTTCCTCCAGTCGTGTTTGTGCCGTGCACATCGCATCCTCGTATCCGCTTCCGTTGAGCGTTCCCTCAGAACGTGTTAAATTTACGATCAACTTCGTATTTTCTTTTCCGCGCATCGGTGACAAGACCTCACGCCAAGTAAGCAGATTTCAAATGAAAATAAAATATATGAAACATCCACTTACACCTAGATCGAAATGTGCAAATCCATTTACTAAAAACACCGGTATAATAAAGTAAAATTGCCTGTGCTTATCTTGCATTTAGCAATGCATGTTGAAGTGAAGGTGCCACATTAGACCAAGATCGATGGCAAAGCCTCAGAAAAAATTGAGATAACACAAGAAAAGAGTTTTTGAGAATAGCGTTTTAAATAGATTTTTTTCGCACCAAGTAAGCTGATTTTAAATGAAAATAAAATACATGAAACAACCACTTACACCGAGATCTAAACATGCAAATCCATTTATTGAAAAGCCGGCACAATAAAGTAAAATTGCCTGTGCTTATTTTGCATTTAGCAATGCATGTTGGAGGTGCCACATTAGACCAAGATCGATGGCAAAGTCTCAAAAAAATTTGAGATAGCACAAGAAGAGAGTTTTTTGAGAATAGCGTTTTAAATAGATTTTTGCAATCCTTTTTCTAATTTTATAATAAACCTTTTTTAATTTTATAATTTTATAAAACCTTAGGTGTCCTAGTGGCTTGGTTATCCGCATTGGATTTCACCTGCTATTACTTCAGTCTCCTATAAGTTCCTGTGTGGTATAGCAACTTCTTCATGATCACAACAAAATACATAGTTTTGGTTCAGAGTAAATAGTTAATTTTTTATACCACATAATACCAACTAGGTACCATTGGTACTAACTAGGTACCAATAATACCTTAAATTTACGAGCGACTTCACGTCTTTTCTTTTCCGCGCATCGGTGACAAGACCTCACGCCAAGTAAGCAGATTTTAAATGAAAATAAAATACATGAAACATCCAATACTTCCCGCCGAGCACGAAACGTGCAAATCGATTTTACTGAAAACGCCCGTACAATTGAGTAAAAGTTGCCAGTGCTCATATTGCATTTAGCAATGCATGTTTGTAGGTGCCACATTAGACCAATACCATGGCAAAGCTTCAAAAAAATTTGATATGCCACAAGAAAAGAGTCATTGAGACTAACGTTTTGGATAGATTTTTACTGTCCTTTTTAAAAAATTCTTAATGGACCTCAGGTGGCTTGATTATCCACATTTGATTTCAACTGCTATTACTTCTATCTCCTATACGTTGTTGTGCGGAATTATGTGTCTTCTTCATGTTCAAAAACAAATACATAGTTTTGGTTCAGAAAAAATACTGAATATTCGATACCTCATAATACGAAACACCAAGTTACCTATAATACCTTAAATTTATGACAGACTTCACGTCTTGCTTTTCCGCGCATTGGTGACAAGACCTCACACCAAGTAAGCAGATTTTAAATGAAAATAAAATACATGAAATATCCATCTGCTGAAAACGCCAGTCCAACAAATTAAAATTTACCCGTGCTTTACTTGCATTTAGCGATCCGTTAAAGATGCCACATTAGACCAAAATCTACAGTAAACCCTCAGAAATTGAAATGGCTCATTAGTAAAGATATTGAGATTATTATCTTAGCTAAATTTTAGAAATACCATTTTGTTTCAATAGAACTTCATGAGTCAAAAGTGGCTACATTTTCCACATTGGATTTTTACTGCCATTACTTCAGTATTCTTGGCTCCTTGTGGTACTTCGCGACTTTTTCGTGCTCGAAAAACACAAAGTTTCGGTTCAGAAAAATAGATAATTTCCATCGACTTAATTCAAAATACCACGTATAATATCTACGATAATGGCACATAAATAAGTAATGTCAACAACTATAACACAATGTTGCCATTAATGAGAGGAATTAAAAAGAGAACATAAATATAGTGATGCTTTCATCGCAATTTCCATGATATATGTAGTTTTTAATTTTTGCGTGTGTGCAATAGGACGTTTGAAGGCGTTACTGACCTATAGTGGGACTGCAAGCAATTATTATTAAATAAATTGAGACATTATGAATAGAAATATGTAAGACTTGAAACTATACTCCTTATTCCATCACTTAGTAGAGTTGGTCATTTATTCAGAGTGAAGTTGGAAAGACGAATTCTTGTGGAAGTAATTGATATACTTAATATTGCTATTCGAGTCCTCTATGGCTTCATGAAATAACTGTCAAAAATCATATGAAACATCATAAATTGAATTTTTGCATAACATTAAGATGAGGAAATTCTTTTCATTTCATTATTAAGTAGATTATTTGCACGTTGGTGCGGTGGGTTCACCGTTATCTGTCTTTGAAATTTTGCACTCGTGTTACAAACACTATGGCTCATAACTAATCAAATGTCAACTTGATTTCAGTCAGTTAGGTAGAAATGGCCCTTGATTCGGAAGATAACATTTTTTTCATCCTATAGTGTATTTTTGAAGGCTACAGAATAAAATTGCTTCGTCCTCATAGAGAAATGTATTTCTGTTCTAGAACCAAAAATTTCAACCATGTATCATGTTTTCTCCTCGATATTGATTCGAAATTCTATGAAAACATCAGAAATTAACAAGCGGTTGCAATCATGTTCACAATATCAATTATTGAGAATGATCACCTGTGTGTAAACAATTATTTATATAACCATGCTCATAACTCAGTTTGTTGGACACGCACTTCGCCGTAGTTAACATAATATTGTTGGATAAATCGAGAGCTTTCGAACGAATGGTCAACGAATTTTGTGGGATGAAAAACGACGAAGTACCATTTCCCTCGCAACGACTCGGTTGTAGGCGGAAATCACTGTAACACTATATGTTTCGTGCGCGGAAAAAAATTGACTCGCAAAAATTGCAAGGACCCCAGGGCTAAAACATGATACATGTTAAAACTACGTATTCTATTCTATTTCCAATAGACCGACCCAAATTTTAAGAAATATAAATAATGTTTAAATGTTATGGGAACCACCCATATCCGCATAACATGATCACATATTCGTGCAAGTTTTATAAAAATCTGTCGCGTCTTTTGAGCTACAGATTGTAGAAGACTTGTATCCAAACTTCAAGAACAAGCATGAGTTTTGATATTCTCAATTTAAAATTTCTCCTCAGGTATTACGTCTCTGAGCTTCTGGGATAATTCAAGTTATTCGGAATTTATCGAGTCTGTTTTAATCGAAGTTTTTGAGTGTGAATAACTAGTGGATTCCTTTCAACATATATTACCACAATTTTCAGGTGATTTCGGACAAATATGGGTAGCAATTGTGAGTTAATTTACACAGAAATAATGAACCTTTATGTAATAATTTGCAGCGTTTTTTCTAGTTTTATGGCACGCGGTTGATATGTCAATTTTCCCTCCTTCCTTGCAATAATGCATTTGCAAAAGTAGGTACTTTTTCAGAAATGCCAAATTTATTCAGTGTCTACTTTTTACTTTTCCTAAAAACCTGAATGGTTAAAAGAACGTTCAATGTGTTGTGTGTGTTGTGTGTGTGTTAAATGTGTTACACACGAAATGTGTGTATTGGGCCATTCTCGCCTAGAATATTGTCATATATATAATGTACCGTTATTGTTCCCTTGCTGTCTACTTCTGTTTCTGAATCTTTGAACCTAACGACTCCCTGTCTTTTTCACTTTTTAAGAAACCCTGTTCCTTTAACACTTCTTACGCTCATCTTTTACTGCGTTAGCCAAAATAGTTTGCAGTAAGTGTGGTATACGTATAGATCGGGTTGTGCCCAAATTTTACTAATTTTCGCTCGATTCTCATCCCTTGAGATTGTTGGTTGACCTAAATAAGTGGCTATTTCCATATATTCACCGGCCGTTAATCTGTTTAATCTTTTTAAGGGTTCGCTTGGTCCTAAGTGGTCTGTCAATTAAACTCTTGATGATTAATACTAACGGTGAATCATCATTTATAAGCATAGAATGTCAGGTTGATTCTATAATTTGGACATCTCTTTTAAGATTTCCCATTCTCACAGCTGTTCCATCATGTATGACTCCTGCATGAATCATGTATTCAGCTGCGAATATCAGGGGTCCTTCAAATTTTTTCTTTGTTTTTGGCTTCAGCGTTTTCTGCTGCTTATATAGGATCAAGAAGAGGACAGTAGCTCAGTACAGCCATCGTTCGCAATTTCATAGCCAAATACTCCTGCCTATAATGTACTCGGAGATGGGGACTCTTCCGACCCCATTGCTCGATTATATCCCGTCGGCCACATTTTCTCCCAACTTGTCAAGTGTCGGTTGGGGAAAAAAGGCCGTCCATCAATCAATCACTGTGATTAAGGTAGATGATCCGAACACTTAACCCTCCCGGGAGAGATCGAGATGGCGAAGGTCGAACTGAATTCCCGACGTGCCAAAGACCGTGTTAGCTCTCTGAGGATTCTTTTCCCGCGAAGGAGCAAGGGGGCAGGGGCATAGGTCAGCTGGAGGGCGGATCTTGATCAAGTGCCACCGCTTTTAAAGATCACTTGAGAGTTGGGAATCCGCCCGCTTCTAGTTGTTTTATCGGGGCACCGACCACCTACCCCTATATCTCCTCTCGTTACACAGAGCTGCATTCCGGTTAAAGACGATCTTTCTAACCTACGATAGATCATTAAAGGGGACTGCGGGGTTATAGTACCGTTCACAAGGCTATTACTACTATTCAATTTTATTGTATACCCGTGTATTGTATTACAAGGAGTTCCTTAAATACATATTAAAAAATAGCACATGATATCTTGCCTTTATTTCTGCCTCAACAATGTTAGACTTTTACGTACATATGATATAAAAAATAATTACTTATATAGGTCAACATAATTTACGTATAATAAATGAGCACTGCATAGTTAACATAGATCACAATCAACAATGCCTGCACTCCACTGCCAAATTTCAATAATAATTCCAAGTCATTGCCAAAATGTCCAAAGCGGTGTTGATTTCGTTCTATCTCTTGTAGATTTTCATCTTCTTGACCTGTTTTCTGGAAATGTTGGGAGGGGACGGAGGAGGTGTATTCAGATTAATTTCCACTTCTGACCCAGTAGATGTGGAATCCTCCAACGTACTTCGTCCATAGTGAATGATAAGTTTCTTCCATTAACCAATAGTTCATCACCAATCAAGACTTGAAACAACTTGGGCAGGATGCTTCCTAAATTCCCGTGTTCGTCTGTCGTAGAACTCGGATGTATTAAATTGGGATCCCTTGAACTTGTAAATGTTCTGGCGTACTTTAGATTTAGAGAAATTATTAGCAAAATTAATGTGAACTGGTCTACTTCTAGAAGGTTGGATGGTGCCTAAACGTCTTACACCTATAACTTCATAATCCTCAAGAACGCAATTTAATTCCGTTCTAAAAATGTCCATCACCTTCCTCTTGAGAATATTCATGTTTTTTTCCCCTTCCAGAACGTTATGAAGAATAAGATGTTTCTGTTGTCCGTGTGCCGATTCTGTTGCCTATTATTTTTTCAGATAATGCTAGATTTTCTTAGATACTGTCAATTCTCTTATTGAATTTTTTTTTTAATGAGCAAGATGGTATCTTGGCTGTTAGCAATTTCTGGCAACAGAGCATGCACCTGTGTATTTAAAACATTTGTATGTTCCTTCGAAATGCAATCGTAGTTTTGAAGTTTGGTTGTGATTATGTCAAGGCATTGAATTCTCTGATGTAACTCGGGGGTTGCCATTCTCGTAGTCGCAATTATTCGACGCGACACTGATCGGCTCTTCGAGTGCTGCGGACTGAGGAATACGGTATTCGGTCGTGTGGATAGTCCTATCCTTTTGGTGAACAACAAATCACCAACCAAACTTGCAAAAATTACCTTTTCCAGAAATCTACCGGTTAAATATTTATGAAAATTGTTATTGCTGAGAGTTAATCAAAGCGCAACCACAAAAAACAAAAACTGAAATGAAATTCACTATTCAACCCTGCTAAATCAATACTTAATACGGAGCTCGCAAAAAACGTGCGCTCGGCTCGGCTACCTAACTGGTACTCCCGTTATTACTACAGTTACAGCCTACTTACGCAAAATCACACTAATTTGATCAGCAGACACTAAAACGCAATGTTCAAGTCATACAGCATGATCATATGAGCGAAATTTCGTAAATAATCATGTTATATTTATGTTATGTTGTTATGAAACTTGTTTTTATGACTGTGAATTTTATGGCAGAAAAACTAGTTTTCAGCAATAATCTGCTTTTCCAACAAAGTTTTTATATTTCAAGCTTATCGAACATTTTCGTGAATTTTCGTAATATATTAGAATAATTAACGAAAATTCCCATGCCGTCATGCTGCATGATGGCTGGAACTTTTTTGTGTGTCGATTTAATAGATTTGTTAGCATTTATTATTACAATTCAAGCACATTTTGTCAGCAAAATAAAGAGCATACATTTTTTAATGCTCCAGTTCATAGTTGATGAAGTGTTAATATTCTGCTAAAAATATAAATTTAATAATTATTAGCCGTTTTTAGCCATTTAGATTGATTTTTTCAACACTTTTTTGGAATCAGACCAATTCATTGTGTTCAAAAAGTGCTGCCCTTCGAACCCAATGCGTAATTTTTTGGCGCTTGAATGAATATTTTATCATAATCCGAAGGAGGGAAATTGTGTGGAATGATACATAAATATATACATTGAAAAAGCGCAAGCTTCAGGAACAGTTTCAGAATGCTCCAAAACGTATTTCCATAAAGAAAATGTTGGGAGTTAATTTTAAAATTCTGCAACCCATTTTAAAAAGCAGGTGAAAATTTTGATATTGGAGGGCAACCAGTTTTTTTTTACTTCTTGCACGAACACGAAGCTTCTCTAATACTTACCTTCAAAAATGAAGAAGAAAAACAATTGAAAATAGAATCTGGTATGAGCAGTTCGTTTGAGGACATTAAAATCGTGAATATTATACATGCTTCTATTTACAAGCAAAAAACTGATAAATCGAGTTTTCCCTCCTCAGTACCAAAGGAAGGTACGGAAGATCTCGATTCGAGCGAGAATTTGAAAAAATGTTGTCTTTCCAGATCAAAAATTTCACATGATTTTAGGCGTTTTAGAGCAAGCTGATCAATTATGGTTTCGAGTTTCCTTGTTACGCCAAAAACTATACTGCTTTGGTTCGATTTTGATTGAATTTTCAGGGATTGCCCGGGTTAGCTTCTAGATGGTTCCCTATAAATGTCAGTGCCGCCGTTCAATACGCGCAAGCACAAACGTGAGTTTCTTCAACGTCGATTTCTTACGGTCTATTGGTCCGATTTCATTCAAAATTGGAGTATTTGTGTATCGGTTTCGAAAAGGTGAATTTTCTCCAAGTTTTCTGCATAATACCTTCCAAATGATTATTTTCCGTATCCCTGTTATTTATCTTATTTTAATGGTCTATATAAATGTTAATACGAGGAAGCTATGAGCCAAACACAACTTGCAAGATGTGTATTTTCTTTAAATCAGTTACCTATACTTTCAAATGTAGGTAATACAGTACGCCTATAGGGAAGTAGTAGGAGAGGGATTTCGGTATTGATTAATCAATCATCAATTCATTAATCAACGAAGAACTGCGTCTTCTTAGAAAAATTTCGAGTCCCGGATGTTTAAAGACAACTTTGGAAAAGAAAACTCAATAATTAATATATACTATCATATTAAAAGTTCCAATTTCACAGTCAAATTGGTTGATTTTTTATTAGACCATTCTCGTTTAAATATAATAGTGATGAAACACTAAATCTCAAAATCGATAATTTCATGTTAGCCGCGATGTAACGTCGTGATTCTGTTCAAGGCCCATTACCTGGTAATATTATTCCTTAATCGAATAGGATCTTGATATATTGTGTATAAAGCGATCCATTCCTTTGCTGAATGTTCCAATTCATATAATTGCGTTCTATTATACAGAACGTACGTACCATTTACCGCAAAACGGCCTATTTCACTAAGCAATTTATCGAGATTTGATCTTGATGAAGCGTTAGTTTATTTTTCTCCCCGAGTAATTACGCCTCAGTTACTTGGTGCGACTATTAACACGGTTTAAGCGGTGGATCTATTCGTTCCGGCGGCGGTGTACAAGAACTGAAGTGAAGTATTAGCATAAAATGTTTGCGGGACACAAATCGAGATAGGATCTCGGTTGTACGTGACAGGTGCGTGGTAAAATATTGAGCCATTTTTTGTTATTGTAATTTGTTAATCGGCTGTGTATGAAACGTTTGAAATAAATTACTTGCCAAACTCAATTGAACGTTGGGTCGTAAATCCTCGCTCGCATAAAATTATTTCCGGCGTCACAAAGAGCGGAATCGCTGGAACCTTGATCTCAATGCAATTGAGAAACGCATTACTTTTTGACAAGTCAAGGATCAAGGACGAATCTGGAGGCAATTTTCGGTTTTTTATTATTTTCAACGGTTGCCATGATGATCTCATCAAGAATTCACGATCAAGATCAACCCTTGATTTAAATTTTTTTGTTAAACTTGATCATTGAACATTAACTTTACTCTTCGACCGAGGCGATTTATCATTATTGCTGAACGATATGTGTAATTACTTTAATTCGGTCTGGATTTTTCCATTTGTGCAGCTGCTAGATGTGAATTTGAACCAATTTCTAGAGCTCCAGCTGGTCGCTGGAGGTCCATCTATAGGCTGCCCGTTATTCTGTTAAAGTTTTACGTTATAAAATCTCTCTCTCTCTCTCTCTCTCTCTCTCTCTCTCTCTCTCTCTCTCTCTCTCTCTCTCTCTCTCTCTCTCTCTCTCTCTCTCTCTCTCTCAGAAATCGAGGAATTGATATTGATGTCAAATTGAAATGGGATATTCAAATATCATAGGGATATTCAATATTAAGTAGAAGCTTGTTCAATCTATGTTGACGTCCATACAAGATTACGCCTCAATCGCGATTACAATCGTATAGGTACGTATTCGACGATAACATTATGCCCAAAACTAGGGAGTCGCATCGCAATTCGAGATTCCCGCACGTTGCACTGATATGATTTCCACAAGGGTGGCACGATGGAAACCCATTCAGTCACACTTTAACCGCTGGCGGATTCCCGAACTGAATCCTCTGACAGTTGTTGGAAAAAGGAACCGAGATTGCGGTTTCCATGAGCTGATAATCTCCCGAACGAGGAAAAACGATCTCGCACTGCTCTCGCTCTTTGTGATGGTTTTCCGACTTGCCCGTTTCACAGATTGCCCGTCTGACGGACGTTTCTCGGAGTGAAGTGGAGAAAGAGAGAGAAAAAACGCCGAAATGAGACGCACGTCTCGACAGCCTGGGCGTCATCTCCATGAACAAGTTCAATAACTGTGAGCCTGCGGTCTCACCTTTCTCAATCGACCGTGACTTGACCACATAATCACGATTTCGGCTCCGAAAGCTCAGAGCGTTTGAATAGCAAGTAACGGCCAGTATAAACGAACATTTTTTTCGATCGATTTTCCATCAGTTTCAAAGGGGTTTGTTAGTTACTAGGTGGAAGAAGAAAACAGAACCGATATAAATGAAGCTTAATAAACAATAAAGGAATTAACAGGAATTGTAACTGTAACCTGACATGTTGGTAGTTCGGTCGGCCGCAAGCATTGTTTGTAAGAAGGTCGGGATGCGGCCCAGGGGAAATAGATGAAACTATTTCTTGTGTGTATGTCTGTCGTGTGTCCGCAAATCCTTGTAACAAGCTTGTTTTCCACATTTTTCATCCGATTTGGATGAAATCTTCAGGAAATGTGCGTGCTTGAGAGTAGACGGTCCCACATCTGTTTCATCGTTCTTGACTCAATACCTCACTCTGCGCATGCGCAAACGTAAATTCTGCAAAGCATAATTTCTCACGCCTTAGTCGTTCGACCTCGCTCAAATTTTGATGATATTTGGGAGATGACAATTTGATCATTTTATATCAATTTCAACACGATTGTGTCATTAATAGCTACTGCGCATGCGTCAATATGAAATCTTGGCAACGACCTTAATTTCCACTGGTTAGCTTGTAGATGGTCGCCAATCAGTTTCATTGTTGCCAAATCAATACTTCATTCTGAGCATGCGCAAACGTAAATTCTATCATGTTCCATCTTTTCACTCTCTAGGCGTTCGAGTTCGCTTAAATTTGGATGATAGTTGGAAGAAAATGATAGATAAACGAGGGAGCTATGTGCCACACCCAACTTGGCAGACGTTTGAAGATGTCCATGGTAAAGGGACGAAACGCCAAACAATAAAAGAATAAATGAAATAGTTTCATTTCTGGGCCGCATCCCGACCAATTCTATCAGGTTCGTTGATGCTGACCGATTGTTTGCTATGATGTAGAAGGAAAGAACGATTTAGGTGTAGTAAGGGAAGAAAGAAGAAAAGACAGAGGGCAGCACTAATATGGAGACAAAAAGAAAGCAAAATATCAGAGAGACGCCAGAAGAGCCATTATAAGCCAGAGAACCCATTATGGTCGTAAAAATAATCTTAGAAATGATATTTAGTAAGTTTAAATTGAAACGTTTAGGGAGTGTGAAGAATGGGGTTATTACGGGAAGAGATTCGAAATGGCAACGGGCCGACAAGGAATCAGGACGTGGAAAATCGCTTCTCAATCATTTTACTGACATCTACGGGGCCCGACCTGTTGATGGATTCCCCTTCAAGACATTGAAACCGTAGCGTTTCATAAACTAAAACTTGGATGAGATGATTATCATGGTAAGCCTGTGTGCTTCTGGTGAAGACTTACCAACATGGAGGTGGGATAGTGGCTTCCGCTTAGAGGGAATAAAAAAAAAAAAAAAAAAAAATTACATATATATATATATATATATATATATATATATATATATATATATATATATATATATATATATATACATATGCCCTCACAATCCCACAATTTAAAAAAAATTTAATTTCTCCCTTGACGGGGAGAAAAAATAGATCATGGACATGTCTATTACCTACTGCTTACAAGTACCTACTACTCAATGGTATAACTACCATGTAGTGCCTTCTTTTCACATTATTAGTTTATCATGGTTACTTAGCAATATTAGTTTATAACTTAGCTTAATAAATCTGCTTTTCTTGACACTACAATGGCTTATGGACTATGAGGTGTTGTGATGAAACGATAGCATTCTAAAAATGGCGAACGATTTTCCTGCTATGATTACTGAGGGAGTTACACTTCTCTAGTAACCCATCGGTTGTACTTCCTGTACACTTTTTCGGGATAAAAAAAGTTACACAATATTTTCAAATACCCCAGATAAAAGACATTTTCATGTCAAAATAATCTTGGACGACCTCACCAAAATTGGATACAATTTTGATAGTTATGTGTGATATTAGGTTTTTACAATGTGAATGTTGTAGGGTTACCATAGAAACTATTGCCATGAATGCCCTAGGCTTGCACATATCTGTACCTCAGAGGTCGATTATCGTAAGTGACATTTTGGCGATTTTACAGGAGAGCCAAAAGAAGTTGTGGGCACACCTATTTTGATCCCTATGGCCCATTCTGATGACTTTATCATGCTCAAATTAATTAATTTGAGCATGATAAAGTCATCAGAATGGGCCATAGGGATCAAAATAGGTGTGCCCACAACTTCTTTTGGCTCTCCTGTAAAATCGCCAAAATGTCACTTACGATAATCGACCTCTGAGGTACAGATATAAGAGGTTGCTTGAACCTATCCTAGCATGAATCTATGCAAATTTCTAAACCGAGGATGGAAGACTATTCTGGAATGTATGGTAGTAATGATATGATGATGATAATGGTTATGATAATGATGATGTTTGCAAGGTTGTACGGAAATGGATAATGTTAATTTGAGTTTGATGTTATATTTTCTAGTGGTGCAGTCTCTGAAAAAAAAAAAGGTCATTTCAGATACAATTCAGATAAGTACCTAAACTAAAGGGAAATCAAATGTGAATTAGCCCAAAATATATCTGGTTTATGTACCAGATACACAAGTAGTATCATTCCTCTCTGACTTCAGAGAGGAATGGCTATTTATAGTAATTGAATTGTGTTATATTTGTAATTTGGTATCAAATTGATTCTATTTCAAAGTAGGTTACCAGTGTGGCCCAGCACTAAAACCATCTCACGAGAAATTTCAAAACGTGATCCCAAGTGTGCCTTGATCACACGGATAACGTACATAAATTTTTTCATTATCTTCACGATGAGGTCGTGATACTAGTTAATTAATTTAAATATATCTTCTCGGCGTGAGATAAAAGGGTTTGGGTGTTTGCGTCGACCTCATCAGTTTGTTGAGTTGATTAAAAAACTTGGCAAAGGAACCAGCACGTCTACTCAGGGTCCATCGAGGAAACCACAATGAGATTTTTATCAGATAGAGTATAATGGGTTGGGCTGTGGTATGGTTATAATCGCTACCTCTGATGCCTTGTCGTTGCTCCTTCTTATATTTGTGCTTACTTTTGAGCTTCCAATTGTCAACGAAGGCTACCTTTGGTGGGAAGTTACGGGAAATTTTTGCCTCCATAATTTATTTATCTTAAAGATCTGAATGTTACGTTGGTTCTAAAAAGTTCCAGCCATGCAACATGATCGTATGAACAATTTTTTAAAATTTTATATATATTTTTTTCGTATCATATTTATGTGAACTTGTTTTAAAATTTGAGCACTTTGTGAAAAATGAAATAGTTAACTATTTATTTTATAGAAAAAACGTTAAAAAAAATAATACTCAGCTTAACAAAGATTCAAAAAAAATTTTACAAACATTTTTTGAAGCATGTTTTCATGAAATTCCGCACAGTGTAGTGCGTGGATGGATTCGCGCGAGATTGGCTTTTGCGATTTTGCGTGCATCAAGCATGTGTGTGCATGGAGCCCGAAAACGCTGGCGAAGCTGTGACGAACTAATAGGGTTCTACGATGGTGCAGCAACGCGACTACACTAAAAAATACCAAACACAACGTAGAACGTCAACAGAGGCTCGTTTCACTCTTTCTACAAGAATTTTGTTACCACCTTTCTATAGATAATAAATACATTGTTATAAATATTTTCATGAAATTTAAGTAATATTTTCAGCTAAATTTGGAGCAGATTCTTGAATCTTTTAGTTCACAGTTGATATATTTGTAATGAGTAGTATATGGTCATAAGCGTTAAACTCCTGGTAAATTTCAGAATGCCTCAAAACGGAAGTCCATGAAGAAAATTTGGAAAAATTTTTATTTTATAAATGTTGGAGCCATTGCAACAGGTTCATTTTTGAAGAAGTTAGCTATAAGAACTCACGAAGGGGCTATACATCCAATAGCATACCTCCATATAATGGGGAGCATGAGCCTGCCAGGACACCACTTGTGCGTTTATATAGGAGTAGATATATGAAATAACAGTGTATGTAATGGATATATGGGTAAACAAACGTACATCAATAACATTAAAAGCCTATGAATACAAATACTTTTTTCTTAGTAAATTAATTGCGAAAATTTAATAAACCTCAAAGAAATAGAAAAAAAAAAAATTGTAGAAAAAAACCCGAAAAAATACAAAAAATAATCTAATCAAATCAATTAATTAACTTTATGATTAATCGGTAATCTAATCATGTTTTTGATTTTACCCCGGTAATGGAAGTATTTTTGAACAGTACTTGCACTTGCGACGGAAATAAAATTGTACACGAGGTCAATAAGATGAGTTTGACTTGCCGAAAGTATGTGCGTACCTACCTCCCAGTACAGGTTTCTACTTACTATTACCTATAGATATTTCTCTAAGGCATATAGGTACTTTCAACTAATCTTTTTTTGTTTGTTATTTCCAATAATAAGCCTTTGTATAGAAAAAAAGTATTTTCTCTCAAACTTTGTCACTTTACGTTTCAAGGTGCGTAGATTCCAAAAGTGCAATATCCTAACTTGATGAAAAAAATCCACATTTTAGCACATGGACTCCACTTGGGGTCTAGTTGGTCCTCTAGCCATCTCTAGAATCTAGCCAACCCGATCGCTTCACACGCATCAATGCTTTGAGCCAAAAACACGCTTTTTCCTCATATTTTTCTCATACTTTTTCTGTTTACATTGATTTTCACGTACAACCAATGCGTTACTAGCGAAGTGTAACTCCCTTGGTTTTCATAGCAGGAAAATCGTTCGCCATTTTTTGGAATTTTCCATTTTATCACAACATCTCATGATCCCTAAGCCATTGTAGTGTCAAGAAAAGCTGATTTGTTAAGCTATGTTATAAATTAAGTAACCATGATGGACTAACAATGTGAAAAGAAGGCACTAGGTGGTAGGCGGTAGGTATACCATTGAGTAGTAAGACTTGTAAGCAGTAAGTTCTAGACGTATCCAAAATCTATTTTTTCCCCATCAAGGGAGAAATTAAATTTTTTTTAAATTGTGGAATAGACAGGGCGTTATATATATACATATATATATTCCTTTTTTTTTTTTTTTTTTTTTAAGGTTCCCTCTAAGCCAGAACCTCAGCCCAAAAACATATCCATGTTGGAAAACCTTCACTATAAGCACACAGGCTTACCATAAAAATCATCTCATCCAAGTTTTAGTTCATGAAACGCTACTTTTTGGAATTTCCCATTTTTTCACAACATCTCATGATCCCTAAGCCATTGTAGTGTCAAGGACATTTGATTTATTACGTTGCTATAAACTAATATTGCTAAGTAGGCATCTGAACTAATAATGTGATAAGAAGGCACTGAGTACATGGTAGGTATACTATTGAGCAGTAGGTACTTGTAAGTAGTAGGTACTAGACGATGCGTAGACCAATGATCAGCTGATGGGCTCCTAAAGCTGACGATTTCTATCGTATTTAATCTCTTAATTAGAAATTAAGAGACGATTGAAATGATAGACTCATTTCTACTCAGCTGAGTGAGCTAAATTGCCTCGTGTTCATCCTAGGAAGTTGAGATTTGATCTTGAAACTGAGTGAGTGAGCTAAATTTTCTCCTGTTATCCCTGGGAAGTAGAAATTTGATAGGGATG
The DNA here is from genome assembly GCA_030762985.1 of Adelphocoris suturalis. NCBI lineage: Eukaryota > Metazoa > Arthropoda > Insecta > Hemiptera > Miridae > Adelphocoris > Adelphocoris suturalis. The sequence continues at coordinate 56,843,088 of CM061048.1, forward strand.
CTTTCTGAGACACTAAGAGATTATTGCAATTATTGGGTCTTTCCTAATCAGCTGAGTGCGCTAAAATCTCTCTTGTTCATCCTAGGAAGTTGAGATTTGATAGGGAGACTCCCTGGGGCATTAGGAATCGATTGAAATGACTGGCTCATTCTTACACAGTTGACTAAGCTGAAATGTCTCCTGTTTATCGTATTAAGTTGAGATTTGATAGGGAGAATCTCAGGAATTTTTTAAAATTTATTTCATTTGATAAGTTTAGCGGGCGGGCCCGATTCCATTGAAATTACTAATGCAATAATAGATGATCCTAACGGGGAAGGCAAAATCATACTTCGTATAATACTCTTTGAAAGTCTTAACTATCAAGAATACACAGCAAACCATAGTGTGTATATCTACATGACAATAATACTACACCTGGAAAATAAATAAATTAGTGAATGTTGCAATAGTCAAACATGTTGTTATAATAGTCGGCTTACAAAGACGTGGCTTCTGTGTGGCCCCACAGGAGAAATGTTATCCCGGATGTAGAAATGAGTCACACGGAAAAGTTTGCGTGTCGCTATTTCAATGTTGAGAGATGCGGTGGATTCCTGCAATTATGCGGAATCCCTTATTCGGTGTCGTACGAATTCACATCTTCTAAATCAATAATTTGCGAAGATGAAAATCAAGCTTTCTTGTGTGGAATTAAGATGAGATCACGCCAACTGCATCTGGCAATATAAACATGAAAATGTTATAAACTTCTGAATTAGTCAAATTTAGTTAATATGATATATGAAAGAAGAAACGCAATGATTCAGTTACATTTCATGTGTTGTTACCAAATTAATCTTCTTGAGTCTTTCTACATAAAAGCAAATTGGTTCCAAAAGTTTCATCGTGTCGCGCAAAAATCTGAAACCTCTGAAAAGATTTTTAATGATTCGCATTTTATTTTCAATAAAATGAGTGGCGTCCATCCATATCTTCATGTTGTGTTTCATATATCTACATGTTTATTGCAGAAAGAAATAACCACTGGTTTTGTAACGAGCTGATATAAATTATGTTGTCCGTAAGAATATCAAAATTTAAATTGCTCCACATTGATGGTAGGGTTTTGGAGGTTTTCAATGATGCGGAATCTGAATTTGATACCCTGCATGCGAGATTCAGACATAGAAGAAGCCCCTAAAATTTTTTCGCATTCCGCTCTTCGAGTTATGGTACTTTGTTTATAAAACAAATCCTGATCTAACGGCTGAATGGTACATAGAAAAATAATTCAACTTTGCAGAACAATAATTGGAACACACAATAGCATTCATAAATAATCAGGAAAACCTTCTGTATGTGACCATGTTATCAAGATCAGGAGAAACAGTGAATGTCCGAGCACCACCACTTTGGAAACGAACTGAACAAGTTCCAACTAGGAGGTTACACTGAGTTTTTCCACATGGAGTAGTGATAATGCATTTTGCCGGGGAAAGGATCCACAGTCGGTAGAAGTACAGTTTACTTTGTTATTTATGAGAAAGTGCTCAACTGTTGAGTCACCGCCGTCCAAGATTAGGAACAAGGGTCCAATGATTTGGCCGAGGTAAGTATTGACTTTGATAATTATTTCAAAGTCCACACTTATCCGATCTGAAAAACAGTTAATTCATCATATTCTCACAAACTCTGAGGAGATGAGAAAATAAAACGTTGAAAGATTTGATAAAATTCTGATTGTATAGCGAGAGTTTTAGCAAGAAAGCCATCTTGAGTTTCCTACTACTGTGCCCGTTGCTCTATTTCATAGAAGGGAAAAGTGATATTCACATGCAATTGTTGATAGAAATAGTTGAGTGCTAAGGTTTATATGATCGAGGATCGGCCGAACGGAATCCCATAACACGTACGTAAACCAACGCCGCAGGTATGATCGACCAGATATTATCAGGAAGGTATTAAATCGACCGTGCGCTCCCCGATAAAACTCAGGAGGCGGAAATCCGTAATTCATGGAGCCTTGGATGGAGGAGGCTGTAACGGTATGATAAACACTCAATTCGCAAGCCAAAGCGTTCTCTGTTATCAGCTGGAAATACGTGGGAGTCGCTGGTACCTCAGATGCGAGACGCATCTCATTTCTCCCCGGTAGGAGATACTGCACTTTTCTGAAGATACTAGGTGGCTTTATCTTTCACTGCATCACCACACAGTGATGTCAACGCACCCAAAAGCTATCAAAACTCGTTAAACCTTATCTTGGCTGGAGTTTTAAGCTTTTTTCATGTATTATAGTCATATGCTGACACTTTCCCTCCACATTTTAGATAAGGTTTGAATATGTACTTATGGTTTGGCTACACGTAACTTTTCAAGACTCTCAAAAGACAATAAATTAATGATCTTTGTACAATCTACGGAATTTATACGCTATGACTTGAAAGCTGATAGCCTTCATTCCAAGGTGATGAATATGAATGGAAGCGATGTGTTCGGTAGTAGGAAGAATGGATGTTGAACCGTAAAGAATATAAAGGGAAAGGGTATTTCGAAGTGGCAGGAGGTTGAAGAATTGCTGTTGTGAAAAAATTAATAGATTGGAAATTAACGAATATATAATAAAACATAGCGATAATGAATTTTTTCAAATAGCAGTATTCATTTCATTTATGATTGTTAAAATATTCCATTTAGTTGTATTCCTCACGCCTCGAAGGGGTGAAGTGTAGTTCACCGAGAAGGACATTACTATATTGCATGCCTCTCGCCAATTGGACGTTCTGCGCATTGCGGCATTAGAAATATTGTAACCTTTGGAATACTGCATAAGAATATTTAATTACACATCGTAGGTGAGAGAGGTTAGTGGCAATAATTTCAGAGTGTTTTACGTTGTTTATTTATACAGGGTGATTCCCTCGCAGATGCAAAAAAAAAAAAAAAAAAAAAAAAAATGGGTGAAACTGCATCAAAAATGGAGTAAAATGCCGCCAACCGCATATTTTTATCTCAATCCGTACTCGAGATATGATTTTTTAAAGGTTTTTTCAGGAATACCGTGTTTTTTCATTTTAAACTCGGATTTCTCCACTTTGCCTCATTTAATTTTAACTTTCAACCTCATTTTCGGTATCAGCATTAAATTTCCTATAAGAATAGTGTACTTAGGTTCTTAAAAAGTACCATCCAAAGGCCCTCACGTCAGCTCAAACATTGACGATTTTGAAAAAATAATATTTCTGAAAATCTTTAAAACTTTACTACTCTTCCAAAACGAATCCTGGAAACTGGCAAATCTCATGAAAACTGCTTCGTTTAATATGCTTTCCAAAGGTATTATCAATTTTACTTTTATCTTGTTATTTAGGGGAGAAAATAATGTTTTAATGTTAAAAAAATGTGGGTTTTTCAATGAAATTGTTGGTTTTCTCGAAAGATGACCCTCCATGAACCAACGAGTATGGGGTCGGTTTCTATGTATTTTTTCTCGCTGGATCAAATGGAAACTCTTGCAGATCTCTCAACTACGTTATAATCGAGTTTTACACTTTAATTAACTAGTTTTAACCCCATAACACACATACATTTAATCGTAACAAACAAACTAAACATTTGCGATTTTAAGTGTAAAACTCGGTTATAACGGAGTTGGAGAGATCTACAAATGTTACCATTCGATACAGCGTGAAAAAATACATAGAAACCGACCCCATACTCGTAGGTTCATGGAGGGTCCATCTTCCGAGAAAACCAACAATTTCATAGAAAAACCACATTTTTTAACATTAAAACATAATGTTCTCCACTAAATAACAAAATAAAAGTAAACTTGATTATACCGTTGGAAAGAGTATTAGACGAAGCAGTTTTCATGAGATTTGCCAGTTTCCAGGATTCGTTTTGGAAGAGTAGTAAAGTTTTAAAGATTTTCAGAAATATTCTTTTTTCAAAATCGTCAATGTTTGAGCTGATGTGAGGGCCTTTGGATGGTACTTTTTAAGAACCCAAGTACACTATTCTTATAGTAAATTTAATGTTGATTCCGAAAATGTGGTCAAAAGTTAAAATTAAATGAAGTAAAGTGGAGAAATTTGAGTTTAAAAAGAAAAAACACGGTTTTCCTGAAAAAACCTTTAAAAAATCATATCTCGAGAACGGATTGAGATAAAAATATGCAGTTGGCGGCATTTTACTCCATTTTTGATGTAGTTTCACCCAAATGTTTTTTGCATCTGCGAGGGAATCACCCTGTATAGTCACCAGTTTATATCGTCACATATAAACTACTTGATGTTCAGATTGGGTTCAAGAGCAGTATAGTGGGTAGTTTAAGAATATTATTTTGTAAAAGTACAATAAGGGATTTTTTAAAACGAAAATTCCTATCGTTGTTGGATGTCTTAAATTATAAAGACGAAACCTCACTTGCTACAGATTGCAATACTTAAGGTACAGCTGACTTTAATCGAACAAACTAGACGAACTCAATGATGACTTGTGCGTGCAGAATCCTAATGTGACGACCAGTATGCGGAAAGACTGCAGTAGCCAGTAATTTCAGATCTCTACTTCCAGCTTAATCAGGAGTCATGCGCAAATTAGAGGGCTTAAGCTATGTTTAAGCCAATGATAGCTGAAAGCGCACTTATGCAGTCAATATTAATGCCTCTTAATCATCAAGGGGTCTTGGATTTCCAGTCGAACGAGTACCGACTTCATTATCAGCTCTTCCCTTCAATCCGACTTCGTCGAAGCCCCTTTATCCGTTCCCGCAATAAGCCTTCATGACGTGCAGATATTTACAGGAAGATCCGGTTTTCGAATAGCGAATCACGAAATGTGGACCAATTTGCAAAAATTGGAGGTCGGATTCGATCTATGAAAAAAAGCGGAGTCGTTAACTGCAGACAGTAACTATACTGTAATTCAGCTAATTTGTTGATTCTTTTCAAGAGTGGTTGACATTATAAGTAAATGAAGACAGAAAAACTCTTCAAGCATCTAGATCGAACAAGGAGAGTTCACATAATTATAATCCATCTTTGATCTTTCTGAGCGTGAGGGACACCCACGAGTGGGGACAATGGATTGGCTCGGTAAACATTTGAATACTCCAAAAGTCTACAAAATTTGATTTATAAGCCCAAAATACGGAATAAATACTTTGAAAACCTACCTTTAATGATGGTCAAAAATATAGAATCCCGTGGAAAATTAGTAGTTCTGTGATGGACAAGTTCCCAGTCAATTTCCGAGGCCAATTGTGGGTAGTTTTAAAGCTAGTTCTCTCAGCTATATCATCTGAAGCTTACATCACTTTATTTAAGATCTGGTGTAATCTTCTCGTATCATGCAATTGTATGTCGTTCCCTAAATGTTTATTTGTATCAGCTGAAGATGAAATAAAAATCGGCCCATGGAGAAGGTAGATAAGCTTTCTGTTCTGACATACTTTTCTGACTCAGTTCTTTTAACCTGGCGCCAAGTTTATTCGCATCAAGTTGACTGGCAAAACTAGAATGCTTAAGACGTAAATCATTGGAATCATTGAAAGATGACACGATGATTTAATTCTCAACCTACAGGATGACAGGACGAGCTTACAAGAGACAGCTGGGGGGTTTGAAATAATACCATGAAGTATGAAATAATGAAGAGAATGGTTGTTACCGTACCCTACCATGACTAAGTTAGATATGGCGGTTAGGTACATGAACCATCCTTACTGTAAAGATGAGATTTTGATTGTCATGGACGCTCAGTTTCCTATGCCTTAGTTACGACACCGACCGCAGTGATAACAAAATATGTTTCAGTATCGGCCAGACGTGTAAAAGGATACGGGGCCGAGTACCTCAGAGTAAAAGAGAAATAAAATGTGACTGATCGGACGCTGAATATGACCGGAGCGGACCGTAAACCCGAAGGTTAACATCCATAACCCGCCGGAACTACCGCGCCTCGCGTCTAATGCGGTGCGGTGAGGTTTTATAGTGCCAGCACTATAATCTACATAGATCCACTTTGAGAGAGAGAAAGATGCATCAATGGTTTAGGCCCCCCGCCTTCACGCAGCATCCACTTCTCACGAAATACCCATCAAAAACCCTAGTAACGGTACCGGACTGAAGTATTGCTCCTAACCCTCTTCCACCTAGTGTTCCTTCGGTGGCTCGTAATTTTATAATGCATTTCCGAGAGCACAATTCATCGCGTTCGCGTTGCGGACTGAGTCATTCACGGGTTGGCGGTTCCATTCACCCGCTGAACTGTGCGAAGTGATTTGTGAATAACGACGTCGCTTCATGAGAAACTACAGTTCGAATGACAAAACAACCATCATAAACTGGGAACAGTTTTTTAATTTTCAGTTTATTTCGACCGGAACCCGACTCGGCGAATAGTGAATAATTTTGTCATTTCATGTCTTTACTTTGGCACATAAATGAAAAATGCGTTAACAAAAAACGTTTAGAAAAAAAAGCGGTACGGTTGGTTTTCTGATGATTTCTTTAGGACATTTACTTGACGATGCCCAGGGTCCGGATCAGCTGAGTGGCTCTTAAAGCTAATTTCTATGCTTTACACTCTAGGAAGCTGCAATTTCGTATGTAGCCTCCTTGGACATTTACTTGACGATGCCAAGGGTACGGATTAGCTGAGTGACTCTTAGAGCTTGCATACGAGTATGCAACACATACAATCTGCTACTAAAGACATAAAATGTCCCAATGCGTTGCAGACTCGTATGCAAGCGTTTCTCTGTGAACATTTAAAAGAGTTAACTATTTCCTTTCTTTTTGAATAACGGATACTTGAATAAATTTAATCCCTCAACTCCTATAAATATCCACAATAAATAACATAACTCCGAAATGCAACAAATAAGTCATTCATATTTTGCGCAACCTAAGTTATAATCAGAAAATTTATCCCGTCCCTATTTATCCTTAATTTTGTAAAGTAAATAACTTTCTCCAAATTCGTAGTGATAGTCATTTCTGAAAAATGACCGATTTCGGTCTTAAGAATTATTTTATGCTACCTAATTCTTGTACCTACGACGGAAAACTAGGGATTAATCCCTGAAAAAAAGCCCCTAATACGGGATAGCGGTGAATATAATATTTAAGAAGAACAATAAACGGTAGAAAAACGAGTACACCATAGAACTTCTCATCGACGGGAAATTGATTAGAATACCAATATATTACCATTTGAAATCATACATCATCTTAGACGGATCACAAAGACTCATCTCAAACAAATTTCCATTAGAAATATTCCAATATTGGCAGAAAATTTAGAAAATAAGGTTGAATCTCTGTGTTTAGAAAAAATAACGAGGAAGCATTGTGTTATTCATCTTGGAATGGATGAGAATACGGGAAAATCCGTTTCTGATGAAGTGTTTTAAGAACAACTTTCGGTGCTGAGAGTTCTTCCACAAAATATATCTTCAGGAAAAACCAGGAAGCAGTGATAGTGTTCTGGCGAGCTATTTACCTAAATCAAGAAAACCACTTAGGAACTTTCGTTATCTACGAAAGTAGCAATCTCGTAGCAATCAGGAACATTGGTGTACCAGTAGTTGGTCTCATCGGGTTGATATTGGTTGCGATCACGCATGCTATGTCATGTGCAACATTAAAGAAATTGCAAATCAAAGTATGCCAATAGGTACAGTTTGCGATGCGAGATTTAAGCAGCAGAAGAATCGAGAACAGGAACGTTTGCAGAACGGGCATTAAAGTGATGACATTCCCCTTCAGAGTATACCATCACCATAAGCACATGTAGTAAGGAACCAAAACTATTGACGTTTCTGTAGGAAGATACGATCAATATCATAATTTGAGAGCAATGGACAGCAAAAGATGCTTTCGTTAATTCCACGAACTCGTTCATCAGAGCGCACTATGCAATTAAGCGGGCTCGAGATAATAATTCCAATTATCAACTATTATAGCCACCTATCAGAAAATACTCCATTATGCCTTGTACGGGTCGGTTATTAATTTACCAGCTGGCATCGCCCAGGTCGAGTCATAACAGGGCGATAAATCTGATTTCACACCGAGGGGTAGGTTAGGTACGCCTTCTCCGTTTTGATTCAATTTCGCGCTCTTATTTGAACGTCATAAGGTAACCAAGCCGAGGGTTTATAATGCCCCATTAATAATAGGCTTTTAAAAGGCCTGACGCTAGAGGAAGCCTCGGTAACTCGGAGTCTCGGAGTAACCTTGACTCGTTAAGGTGTAATTGCACCTTTGCCCTCTTCACTTGGAAGTTGAGGGTGTCATGCTCGGTGAAGAGTGAGGTAGCCCGCACGGGAAAGTTAACTCTAACGTGGGTTACAGTTAGGGGTTAACAGGATTGTTTTATCCTGGTGGGTGGGCTAAATTGCTGTGATTATTAAAGCGAGTTGCTGCAGATCGATGACGCCAAAGAAACGTATTGTCATCCGACAGAAGGTACCTACGAAGTACGTACGTCGTACGTACATCTAGCAGATTTGATTCAAGTCCCCAGATTAAATAATGCCGTTGTAAAGTTCTTCATCAATAAAATCATAAAATATAATAAGACTGTCAGCCAGTAGATTACATTATTGAAATCATCCGTTTCTGTTCCTGTTTATTGTATCTAAAGACGTCGACATTGTTCAATATATCACTGACTGTTCATATACCTATGTTTGTCTGCTTTTCACGCGTCAAAAGTCATGGGATAATTAATGTGATTTGAAGAAACTAGTAGGATTAGTTCAACTTCGTACTTGTGCGACTTTGTTTTTCTGAATCTTACCCAAGTGGGGTGAATCATTGAGGGAAATGAATAAAGGAAATAATGGTAAATTATGAACTTGAGTGGAAGAATATATTTGATTCGTTTACTTACAATTATAGTCCATTCAGGGGGGTTTCAAGCTTGTGATATGGGAAGCATTTCAGGAGTTGATCTAGGTGTTTGGCCATAATGATCTAAATATTCCACTTTATTTATAAAGGAACCTTAAGGATCATCATTATTATTAAGGAACCGAATGATCCGAATATTGCGAGAACAGTTTGATTTGTGAAGCGGTGGTTAAATAATTTTAATAGCTAATTTTTATACTTTACAGTCTAGGAAGCTGTAATTTCGTATGTAGCCTCTTTAGGACATTTACTTGACGATGCCCAGGGTCCGGATCAGCTGAGTGGCTCTTAAAGCTAATTTCTATGCTTTACACTCTAGGAAGCTGTAATTTCGTATGTAGCCTCTTTAGGACGTTTACTTGACGATGCCCAGGGTCGGGATCAGCTGAGTGGCTCTTAGAGCTTGCATACGAGTCTGCAACACATACAAGTCTGCTACTAAAGACATAAAATGTCCCAATGCGCTGCAGACTCGTATGCAAGCGTTTCTCTGTGAACATTTAAAAGAGTTAAATATTTCCTTTCTTTTTGAATTACTGATACTTGAATAAATTGAATCCCTTGACTCCTATAAATATCCACAATAAATATACATAACTCGGAAATGCAACAAATAAGTAATTCATATTTTGCCTCGCATTCATCATCAAATGAAAAATGCAGATCTCACTATTCAATGAGTAATTGATTTTGTCACCTATGTTTTCAATAAGTTTTTAAACATTAATGTCCGTAATATTTCGCGCAAACTGTATTCTTTCAGCTATACTCCTGTTTTTATTGCAAATTCAGATTTTATCGGTTTGGATATTGGAAGGTATTTGTTGCTATTTTCTGAGCCATCATTGACTCGACGATCAGTCTACACCGTCAGCTCGACCGCTTAATCAGTACGCCACTGTTTTCACGAGACACAAGGGAAACAGCACGAATATCGGCCTCCGTAAAAATCATAACCGGCCTCGGTATAACATACCGGTCTCCATCTAATGATCGGCTTGCGCATAATAAATGGGCCTCTAATAGATCAGAATGATGTAACTACATATCTAGATTGGTGGTCTGCATGCTCGTAAGCTCTCATCCCAAAAATATAAAAATCTCCTGTATCAATCCTTCCAGTAAAATACGGATTAGTTGAACCAAAATATATGTTTTCCATGTGTCCCGTGAAAACAAAACAATTCATGGCAAAATAGTACTCAGTCATGCAGCATGGCGTATAGAGCAAATTTTCAAAGAAAAGTTTAATATACAATTAAATTAGGAACTTAAACCCTGATAATTCAGGCCAAACATGTTCTGAATAAAACTGAGGGGTCAGCCATGTGACGATATCGCAAAGAAAATTTCAGGACGCGCAGCACAACTCGAAAACTACAAACTTTTAGTCAATTGTGGATATTTTTCACGTAAAAATAGATTTTTCTCATTCATTTATGAATCGTAGAGATCTGGAAGTGGTCGCAATCGACTCAGCGCTGAAAAATACTTCGACTGTATCACGCAACTTGTCCTATTGTCAAAAAACCGACTTTTAAAAGCATTTTTTGGGCCACTTAATTGTAAATTTGAACCTGAAATTTTGGAGCGTGGGCTGGCCAATGAACTTGACCTGCTTTTTGCCATGACGGATTTTTCCGCGATGGAACGAAATTTTACTCCGTATTTTAAGGAAGTTATCTTCTGGAAAAACACCTCATAAATATATAGGTATGCATACATTCGGTATATAGCTATACTATACATACGATAAGATCTTGGATTGTGTTCTTTGATGTATGAAATGGATTCGTATCAAGTCCCCACCCCATTCCCCCAAAATTTAAAAATTTGAAGCCATCTAAATAGTTCTTTCTTTTCTTTTTAAATTTGCTAAAATGGTCTACCTACTGATAAGCGGTCAAGGCGTCGGTATAGACAGATCGTCGAATGCCATTCTTGTTCTACAGCATATCTTAATTAATTTTAGTTCACCATCTGATTAATTATATCTGATAATAATTGAAGTTATTCTTTATTTTCAGGCAAAGAAATCCGCGCCAACGGCGAGAGGTGAGTTTCAAAACTTCTCAAACCTCATAGCGAAAACCTTATTGAACAATATGAATCCAAAACGAGGCGTAAATGCTAATAAAATGTGTAAGTGTTAATAAGTTTAATGTATCGTTCAATAAAAAATAACTCTACGGCCAACGAAGCTTATTAATTTAAAACAAAACGTTATGACAGATATGTAGGAAAAATAAAGGTCTAGATCTTTAGGTACATTAGAATTAATAATGCCAATTCCTATTGAGTACCTATACACTGATTTTGCCCATTCCTCTCAACGATTTGAGGAGGCATAGAAAATAATGCTCATCTTTCCCAACATTAGTTTATTTACGTATGTGATCATAATATTTTATGAATATTATTACATAGTGACTCATTAGGATCGAGTCTTATATGTGTGATGTAAGATTCACATAAATATCTGGGCTTCATGTTTTAAATGTAAACTACGGAAAAATATATGCAAGATGTGAAAGCTCAGACACGGAGTAAAAGTTGTTCAGTAAAAATTCCTAAAATGTTGGACAATATTTTTCAAACTTTACTGACCGAAGATTGATGACCCGCCCATTTTTCATTCCGGGGAAAAGAATTGACCTTTTGAGCGCGCCTGCTCTCTGCAGGGTGGGGGTGGTACCGCCTGGTTTTGAGCAGGAAATAAATTCAAAGCTTCTCGTATCTTCATCAACCCCAACTCACAAACACCCTCGCATAAAAGTTCATTTTAATGCACGAAGAAGCCAGAAATCACTCGCTAGAAATATTAGAATTGGTTTCATGGCAGACGGCTGCGACTGGATGTTCTACTTTTTGGTTCAACTCAATAAACACGTAAGGCCCATGATATTTTTAAAAAAAGTCCTCTTCATGTAATATCACCGTATGAGTGAATTTCATAATATAATAATCGACATGAAAATATTGTTCCTAAAATCTGAGCACTCGAAGTATAAAATTCATGGCAAAAACTTGTTTCCAAAAAATATTCTGCAATACAAACCAACATTCAGATTTGTATCAAATTGGGCATCTTTGATAGATTCTTTTAGAAAATTTTAATGAGATCAGAGCAAATTTTCTGCTTAATTTTGGGCATAAATTTCTGAGTCCTCTAGTTCATCATAGTTAATACACTTTTGATAAGTAGCATTCTACTAATATTATCGTTTTCATAATATTATATTAACATAATATTATCGTTTTCAGTTTTTTTTAAAGCCAGTTCTAGCGCTTTTTTAACAAAATTTTTGAAATGTGAACACTTTACTGAGATTCTTATCTGCTATACAATAACGCCATGTTCTTTTGGGATTCTCGATTTTTTTTTTGTAAATCTTAGAAGAGTTTGCTTACAAGAGGTACCTTCTCGAATGACAAACATGTAGAAATGTTTACATCGATGACCACCACAAATTTGTATTACGGTAGTTGGTCACGAATTTTCATAACGAAAATCGGTTGCGAAATCACGTTACGGTTTCGTGAAATCTGCTCTAATCGACCTACGGTAGGGAAATCTGAAATGGAACTTGTTTGGGAAATCTTGAAACAACTACAAAGTGTGGATTCATATTGATCAGCTGAGGCCGAAAAATCGTAATTGCAAAATCGCGATACGATTACGTGATTTTTTCCTGACGGGACTTCGGGGCATCTAGAAAACAATTACAAAGTATGGAGGCGCTTTGATCACCTGAGGGACCTCTGAAGCTGATTTCTTTGCTGATCGACCTATGCAGCCTTTGGAACATCTGGAATACAACTGCAAGGCAAGGAGACGCACAGATCAGCTGATGACGTCGTCATAAAGCGTTTTATTTAGTAAGATTCTCTAGTAATTAAATCAGAGCGCGAAGCGTCGATCTTTTATTCACGTGAAAAAGCACTGAAATCCATGAATCGGTTCAAAAATTCTCCAAATAATTTCCCTGGAAAAAGTTTAGGAAAATTTGAATTATTAAATTTTTGGAGCTACTGCAATAGTTTCATTTTCTTCGAAAAATCTCTAAAATGTATAGATTACTTCCTTGATTACTCAGGGTTTTGAAACAATTTCCACTCCTTATTTAAGTAAAATATTTTGTGCTTCTAGCCTTGCATTGAACAAGAAAGTTAGTGGTGAAGTGGTGTTAGGTGGTGAGCTTCGGGGGGTTGTAAATCATGCGCAGGTAATTCCTCCAATTCTGTACATACTCCCCCCATTTACAACTCAGGAGAAGCGTGACTACCCTGACTATTTACTGGTAGAGGTATCAGCTTGACCACTGGTCGCTTGAGGTTTCCCTTTTGGGTCTTCAGCGTAACGACACGTACGATCCCATCTTCACCAGGATGAATGTCATGGACTCGTCCCATTGGCCAACATGACGGCGGAGCGTTAACATCTGTGATGAGGACCAGATCCCCAACTCTCAGGTTGTCTGGACGGTTCAACCATTTCGCGCGTGCCTGTAAGGTGCTTAGGTACTCAACCCTCCATCTCGTCCAGAAGTGTTGAATCCTCTCGCGGATAAGCTGCCATCGACTCAAACGGTTAGCAGGAACTTCCGAGAGATCAGGCTCTGGCAATGCGGTTAAAGGCTGACCAATTATGAAGTGCCCTGGAGTGAGGGCTTCAGGGTCATCAGGACTGTCAGACACAGGCAGAAGTGGGCGTGAATTCAACAGACCCTCAATTCTTACAAACATTGTTGATAACTCGTCTTGCGTATAAGTATGACTGCCCAATGTCTTGAATAAGAGATCCTTCACAGCTCTGACACCTATCTCCCAGCTGCCACCAAAGTGAGGGGCAGATGGTGGGTTAAAGCTCCACTTGATATTGAGATGTGCGGTACAGTTGATAATAAATGCGTGCGTCTCACCATTCTTCAACCATTCACTGAGTTCCTGGAGATAATTAGCTGTCCCAACAAAATTGGTTCCGCAGTCAGACATCATGCGGTCCGGAACTCCTCTTCTTGCGGTGAATCTCGAAAACGCATCAAGGAATGATTCCACTGACAGCGCAGTCACAAGCTCCAAATGGTACGCTCTGGAGGACATGCAAACAAAGATGCCTAAATAACATTTATGCGTAAAGGCCTTGCGGCGTGAAGTTTCCTTGCAGGAAAAGGGACCAGCAAAGTCCACTCCAGTTATGAGGAATGGCCTTACTCCGGCAAACCGTGAAGTTGGTAAGTCTCCCATGTATGGAGTGAGTGTTGCTTTTGAAAACCGGGTGCAAACGATGCACTTATGCTTGACCAGCTTTACGAGGTTTCTGGCCTTAGGTATCCAATAGCTCAAGCGTAACATCCCCAGAAGCATGGTGGGTCCAACGTGATGGTTCGCAGCATGCAGATGTCGCACTATCAGCAATGAAAAATGGCACTTAGCAGGTAAGAGCAAAGGATGCTTTTGATCAGCTGGAATAGGCGCCTTACTGAGGCGGCCTCCAACTCGAATCAGGCCTTGCCTATCCACGAAGACTGCCAAGCGACGCAGCTCCAGAGATAATGATTCGCGTGATGCATGGATGAAAACATCTGGATAATATGCATGCTGGATCAGTTTAATACAATGGTAATTAGAAGCTGTGACCTCTCCGGGGGAAAGTGGCCCAGAGGTGCGGTTATGACGAAGCCTCTTTGGTACACGAGAATTTGCGATGAACCGTTTGATGTAAGCAACAACTCGAATTAATCGCAGCCATGATGAGTGTCGTTCGCTGAACTTAATGAAGCCTTGACAATTGTCAACAGAGATTAATGCCAGCTTTGTGGTGCGTAATTCGGGTACTTCAATACCATGAATGTCATTGGAGAGTGGCCATTGGTCAACAGGGCCACATGCCCATGCGGGTCCAGTCCACCACAGCGGATGGTTTGCGAGTGCAGAGGGCAGAGCACCCCGAGACCCTACATCTGTGGGATTCTGGGTACCTTTGACGTGATGCCACTGATCGGCACACGTCGATTGCAAAATTTGCTGTACTCTGTTTGATACAAAGGTCTGCAAGAGATGTGGCATTGTCCTCAGCCAGGCAAGGACTATCATTGAATCTGTAAAGCAGAAAACATCAGTGATCCTGAGTTCATTTTTCAGTGGTTCCAACGACTGTAATAGCTCAGTGAGGAGTAGAGCTCCACAAAGCTCGAGGCGTGGGATGGTAACGATCTTCAAAGGTGCTAGGCGCGTTTTTGCCTTGAGAAGCGTGAGGGTGGTGTTAGTGCCTTGTGTGGCACGCAGGTATGCAGCCGCACAGTATCCCTTCTCAGAAGCGTCTGAGAAACAGAGGAGCTGATATGCGGTATCAGACTTAGGAAGCAGTCGTGGTATGGATATGTTTGATAGAAGATGCAGCTCAGCAATGTATTGCTCCCATGCGTGTTTGACACTGTCTGGGACTTCCTCATCCCAACCTAGATTGGCCTTCCAGGTTTCTTGCATAATGCACTTGGCGTAGAAGACAGCGGGTGCCAAATAACCCAGCGGGTCATACAGGCGTGCGATGGTTGATAAGATTATCCTCTTGGTGAATCCTGAAACGGGCTTGGAAACATTATAAGAAAATGAGTCTGAAATTGGGCACCACTTCATTCCCAGAACCTTAGTAGGTGTCATCTCATCAGCACAAAGATCTACTGATTGTGAGTTCGAATCTCCATCCCGAAGCAGTGAGGGGACGTTGGTGGCCCATTTGCTTAGCTCCATGCAGCCCCTGCCCAGAAGCTCGATGAGCTCGCGTTTTAAGTTTAGTAAATCCTGCTCACTATCACGTCCAACAGCAATGTCGTCAACATAAACGTTATTGAGCAAAACACTTGATGCGGAAGGGTAGCTGATGCCTTCATCATGCGCAAGCTGATGCACCACTCGTTGGGCCAGATATGGCGCACTTCGGGTTCCATACGTGACAGTATTTAACTGATACATTGTTACTGGTTTGCTTGGATCATTCCTCCAAGCGATCTGCTGATAGCATCGATCCTGAGGAGCAATCTCTATTTGGCGAAACATCTTCACGATGTCGCATGTAAATACATAGCGGTAGCGTCTGAAATTCAAGACAATGTTACACATGTCAGCTTGTAATTTAGGCCCTGTGAGTAAGTGGTCATTTAGTGATCCGTCAACAGAGCGGCAACTAGCGTCAAATACCACCCTAATCTTCTTTTCTTCCCCATTGATGCGGTAAACGGGATGGTGCGGGATTACATATTTAGGAGGAGCGGTTGCTACGCTCATGTGTCCTAAATCTTCATACTCCTTCATGAACTTGACATAGTCTTCACGAAGGTCGGGGTCCTTTGCGAGTTTGGCTTCAAGAGAGTACAGGCGTGTTAATGCTTGGTTGGTATTTGGTACAACCTGCGGGTTATCATTCTTGAATGGGAGTGAAACAACATACCTACCCTCAGCAGTGCGGTAATGGGTGTCGATAAAATGCTGTTCGCATCGTACATCCTCAGGAGAGGAAACAGAGGAATGCGAGGGTTCCTCAAGGCGCCAAAACCTTTCAATAAGATCATCAGTATCGGAGTAAGCCAACAGGGATACTGCATTGGGTTGACCACTCTCACAGAAGAGTCTGCCAATCACAGCAAATCCGAAGACTGTATCAATCAGTCGTGGTCCTTCATCAAAGAGAACAATAGGTGCCCCTGTCACCACCTCTGGATACAAGTCAGCACCTATCAAGAACGATATAGGTCCAGGCTCTGTGAAGTCAGGGTCACTGAGCTGGTAAGAACGATAATCTTTCCACATACTGGAATGGAGAGGCGTTTGCGGTAAAGGAGGCGTGATTGCAGGGACCACAACAGCCTCAGTCTCCAGGTTGCTGCCCCTACTGTCAACGTTGAATGACAGAGGAATTTTGCCCTTGATGTTATGGAGTGGGGAATTATTCACTCCAGATATGGCTCCCCTATATGGTTTGAGGATCATCTTGAGCTCAGCTGCACATTTGGCAGTGACCATGGTATATTGCGATCCGGCATCAAGCAAGCCTCTAAAGCGATGCAATTTGCCTTGTGCGTCCCGGATGCGGGCAACTACGGTTCCAAGGAGTACACAGGCTACCTCGGGAGACACACTTGTTCCAGTGAACCCGGGTGAGTTGGTTTTACCTGAGTCTGTGCCAACACCAGCGGTATTCACCTTTCCAGACTTTGGTGTTAAATGTAACGTGGTGTGATGCTTCCCATCACACTCTCGGCACACCCACCTAGAGGTACATTCATTGCTATGATGAGCTGGGTGCAAGCAATTGCGGCAACCAGAGAACCCTTTTAATGCCGTCAAGCGCTGGTGCGGGTCCATAGCCAGGTACTGAGGACATTGAGAAATTATATGAGGCTGCTTACAAATGAAACATGAAAAATCTGCATCTCGTGATTTAGATGCAGTCCCCTTCCCTCCTTTCTTGGCTGCGTGTGCCAGCAAGGCTTGGCCTTGTTTGCCAAACTTGTTAGGTGACATTGGAGCTTTACTCTGTTGCGTGGATTTCGATGCGTTCACTATCGGACTGGAGCTTCCAGTAATCCGAAGCACATGATAACGGTCTTGTACAAATTCCTTCAAAGTGTCAAACTGTGGAAAGGTAGTACCTACATTGGCCACCTCGAAGGCCTCACGTGTTTTGGGGTCAAGAACCCGAAGCGCTAGTTCACAGAGGAGGTAGTCCTCCATGTTCGTAATTTTCAGATTTTTCAAGGAGGAAATACTTTCTGATACTTGAGACAGATACGACTGAAGCGACTCAGCAGTGGGTTTTCCAGCTGGCACCTTGTAATTGAGAAGTCGCTCGAGATAAGAGGCCGCCAGCTTGCGTTTGTCATCAAAGATTCGCACCAAGGAACTCCAAGCCATCTCAAAATTGGATGGCGTGATTGGAATGTGTTTGATAGCATCCAGTGCGGGACCTTCTAGATAAGATACTAGGTACTGGAAGCGTTCACCATCTGTAAGGGTGTGCTCCTCTTTGATAAGGGAGCAGAACAGCTGCTTGAAGTTAGGCCAATCAGTCCAGTTGCCAGAGAAGCGTTTGATTTGGATCTTGGGTAAGATCGCCCTAGCCTTGGGTGCGGGTTGCATAAGGCTCGAGGAATTCATGGAGATATCCACAGGTTGGGCCGAAGGCTGAGGACTGAGTTGCAAGTGGTACGACTGACACTCGTAATAATACCTTTTTGCGTTTGCGAGAATGGTATCATCAATGGCGGAAGGGAAAGCAGGGTCAATCTCATATACTTCACATAAGTCAACTGCGGAATCCCAATCCTCCCTGAGCTGGTCATACAATCGCGTGATGGTGGCAAACATTCCCATGAAAAGTGGTTTGTCCGCAGGGTTGATTAATGCAGAAGCACCTTTGTTGCGTATTTGCTGAAGATCCTCAGCACCAGCATTGATTTTGCGTTTTAATTTGGCTAATTGCCTAACACCACTGTCTACAGTAGGGGGCATTATGATTTAAATTGATTTGTGTGTTAGATATTAACAAGCTATGATGGATGCTAAGTGCACGCAAAGAAATGCTTTAATGAATGAGTAGATAGTTTTGCAAGAACCACAACAATAAAATGATTCGAAAGGTATAGAAAAATAAATACCTAAATGGCAAGAGAAGGATGAGAACAATGATAAAATTAATAAGAAATATAGGACAATAAACTTATGATAAGAAATGACTAGATTAAGATGAATGACACAACACATATAACAATGAGAGACAAAATAGACCTCTAATATGATTAGATAGATTTAAAGAGGTAAAAGCCAATCTGTGGTAAGACTGTACTTGGAAGGATGCGAAAATAAGTCTGTGGTAAGACCCTACTTGCTTGAAAGCTTAAATTTATGATAAAAATCACTTGAGTGAAATAAGGTGCATGAATCTGTGATAAGAAACACTTGATAACGATAAGAGTGAATGAAAAGATCACAAATTAATAAGTAGAAAAAAAAGGAGGCATGAACCCAAGATAAAGACTGATAATAAAGATGGATCCTGTAACTTGAACCTGTGAAGCAGAAAGATGCGTGTACAGACAGTCCTTCTCAACTTGATAACTTTCTCAATGCAGGTCGCTAGTGGCGTTATGCTAACCACCTAGGATCTAATGAAAATTGATAATAAAATCCAGAGGTAGCTAGTACTATCCGTGCTCGAATCGGACCAAAATGAAGAATGCATGGGGCGGTACAAGTACGCTAACCAATTATGCAAATCGTCTTATGTAACTGAAGATAACCAATAAATAGGTCGAAACGTTGGCAGATTTCTCGTGAAAGTTATTATACCCAGATTAGCGTCTCATTTTCTAAACCTTACTGATGTCCAGGAAGCCCAACTCCATTCGATAATACGTTCACCGTTGATAATCAACTACTGAACTCAACAATTCTTATAAAAATTAAAAAGAAAATTCAGAGTTTGGCCTATATTAAAGAACCTTGGCATTGATTCTGAAAAGTTTTTGTGAACACCATTTAAAAAAATTAAACCTCATCAACATTTGTCGTTTCACGTTTCAATAGCAGTAAGAATAGAGTGGGGAGGGAGGGGGGGGGGAGTTGCCCCTTTTAGCGGTGCCGTCCGGAGCTTTTCCCCCAAAATATTAGAACCAAGTTCATAAAACTTAGGTCAAAAGTCCCTTATGGGGATAGTCGTGTATCTTCAGCACCTCTTTCGATTCACTCTGAAGGCTAAAATTGAAGTGTTGAAATACTAAAAAATCGAAAACCTTTAGAATTAAAAGTGTAGTTATGTCGTGAGATTTTGGTAGAAATCAGTTCAATGAATCAAATGTGACCACCCGAAGCATCACACCACTAAGAGGTTGCGCTCTTGGAGCGTCTAATTGTTGGGAGGAAAACAAAACGTCAACATGACTGCAAATGTCAAAGCGGCTTTGGCATACTTATAGTTATAGTATGAAACTACGAAAAAAAAAAAAAAAAAAAAAAAAAAAAAAATTCGTGGAAGTTGAACGATTTCTGACGAACGCTGTCTATTTTTCCCATCATTTTCGGCTAGTTAAAATAAAAAGGAAGTTGAAGACGAACGCTGTCTATTTTTCCACGAAAATAGAGTTGCAATTTTAGTCACTCATTATTTTTGTGGAAATAAACAATGTTTTTCTATAACTTCCGTTTTGCATCGGAATCAGTTTCCACAACTTCGTCGCGAGTGATTTAGTTAGTAGGCAGGAGTAGACTGCACTTCAGCTCGTTCAGCTTGATCTTATTCGGTTGTCCCGCTTCCAATTTCTCACCACTTGTACTAAGCAGATGCAGTTTCAAATAGTTCATAGTCATAATTTGCCATTGTGTTGCAATTGGCCGGAATATAATTTAATATTGCAGACAACGCAAATAGTTCAGTTCGTGACTTCACGACTTTCGACCGTAAAACCTTGAGTTCACGCCGCCTATATCATGAAATAAGGATGTTGAACCACCTACCCGCTTTGTAAGACAAGTTCTTCTCCGCTCCGCATAAGGAAATTCCATTTTTCACCGATAACAGCGTCCAATAAAACTTTTTTCCCCTTTTCCGCCGGCGTCAAGGGCGATTTGTGTAACAGGTGGCTCGTTTATAGCTCGTGAACTAAATCGAGTGACTTGCAGAGCTCCCGGGGCCCACGAGAAATACTGCCCGTGTAGATCCCTTATCCATCCGCGATGGTTTCTTGTCGAAGCACACTCTATAACCCTCATTATATGACGATAACAGGGACGTTTACTGCGGCATACTGAGCAGGTCTCCGGCCTTTATCTATGCCCTCCTCCGTCTTTTGAGAAATTG
Organism: Adelphocoris suturalis; assembly: GCA_030762985.1. Lineage (NCBI taxonomy): Eukaryota > Metazoa > Arthropoda > Insecta > Hemiptera > Miridae > Adelphocoris > Adelphocoris suturalis. Next base: position 56,863,848 of record CM061048.1, read on the forward strand.
AGCTATCCATCCTTGTCAGGAGGGAGCTCCCATCGTTTGAGGGAATGAGCGTCCCTGATCTTCAAATCACGCCGAGTTTACAAGGGAAGTTGTCTGAAGAAGTGCGGGTTCTTTTTGTCGTAGGTAGTTGGATACCGCTCTGCCATTTGTTGGCTCGGTCTCGTTCGTCATCCCTAATAAGAAGGCTTGGCAATCGACCCATAAAGATCAGAATTTACTATAATCCCATGCTCAGTATACACTCATCAATATTTAGAGCTCAAGTAAGACCATTAAATAGTTTGTACAAGTGGGGGAAGGGGGGGGGGGAATTGCAGTAGTGTGCGGCATATTGCTTTCTCGTATTCATGTCATGATTGTAGAGATAGGTGAAATGGTTTAATAGGGAAGATTTTGAATACTTTAATTGATAAATTGTTACGTAGGGGAGAACTTGAAGATATTGTTTATCAATGTAAATTAACTTGAGAGTTGAAGCAATGTATTTACAGGCTTTTTTAGATTATCCTTGAATCCTGAACCAATGAAAGCGATCAAAATTATATAAAAACGTCGGCAAGCGAGAAGTTTGAAGCCATAGCATTCACTAACACTTGTAGTCACTAGCATCCGTACAACAGTCTTCATTCTCGATATTTAATAGAAAGTTGAAATTGATCGGGTCGCTCGGAAAATGTGGCGAAACGTGGTGTTAATCATTAGTGAATAACAATTACTGATTGTTACAAGATTGTCGCGTTTGAGCATATGTAATGGCTATATTTATCCGGAAACAATCAAATTCATAATGTAAAACCCACCTACCTACATGATCTCTGAACCGTAGAAGTTGAAATTGTTATTCTCGGGTCGGCAATGATTACCATTCATAAAACAATCAAATTCATAGGGCGCCATCTAGAGTGTGACCTGCACAATCCCTGAAAATTTCATCGAAATCGATGTGTAATCCAGTATAGTGTTCAGGAAGGTCGCTGCCATACATATTGCTGCAGCATTTCCCATAAGTTGTAGAAGGAGTGCCATATGAAATCCGTCTTTCTTTGGTAACAACTCTTGTCTGTGTTACCCAGCGGTCCCAAGTTTTGGCATCGTAGATTGAGTGGGAATGAAATTTGACTCGAATTGACCCAAACCCACGTGTCGTTGTTGCCTCGATATGAATGAAGAAATTATCAAGGATCACTCAGCTGGTCTTGGTTGATCTTTAGTTGACTGTTTTCACACTAAGCTTCCAAACCTGCTGGATTTCAGATTACACCGGAAAAGTTGAGGGTCGTTAAAACAGGCTTCATTTCAAAATTTAGAATGAAAATCTCCAAAAAATATTTCAAGAATAGAATCGTATATTCGTTTGGAATATGAAATAAACTATTCCGATCAAAATTCCATTAAAAGCGTTTCTACTCATCAGTATAAGGAAGAATATGCTCGACGCAGTTTAAGCCTCATAATTCCATTTATATAAAGATATAGTTAATTAGTTGGAATAGGTAAAATTTTGATATAGATATAGTTTGTGACAAGGAACTACTTGTATTGCTGCTAAATAGCACCAAATTTTCTTACAATATTACCCTGATATTAAGGGGCAAGGAGGAAATAATAGGTACACAGATTTAAGGCAATAGTTTTCCTGATTTATTCAAGGAAGGAAGATATAGTGCTCCAGAGAAATATTACGGGAGTTCTAAATAACCTTGAGAGGAAGTTATCAAGTGTAACTTTACAGTTTAAATAGAAGACACCGCAAAGGATATAGTTAAGAGGACCAGTCCAGGATAGCGATTGGGGTAATCTATAGGTCTTTAGGATCTCTATATGAAAATCATATATGCGTTAATTAGACTGATGAGTTTGCTTACCGTATTCGGTGGGGCTGGAAAGGCTAATGAGAAAATCTCCTTTGAGCGGAGCTCGCGCTGTCGCGCGACTAGCGGCATCGCCTAGCAACATCGCTGGTTGCAGATAGGACGAGCCGCCACGATGTTACAAGTTCCAAGCACTATTGCATCAACTAGAACTATAAATTCTCTCTCCCAAACTTCCAACCCAATCGAATCCACAACACGAGATTTCCAAAACGATATCCGATAAGCCAAACCTGTATTTTTGACGGAAAGACATACGACTTTAGGATCAATATTTTCCCATTTCTATAAAATGTTACATTGTAACCTTCAGAAAGAGATGTGGGCATCGACTAGATTCGGAGGATAAACCTCCCTGTTCAAGCTTTATGTGGGAAGGGAAATCGCACTTACGGGCCACATCGGATATCAGGGGATAAATATCTTCAAGGTTAAATATATAACTCTGCCCGAGATAAATAATTATCGACGTAGGTGGGTTCTTTAATAGCGCCTAAGTAGCAGGCGATTACTGTGAATATTTAATCAAGCGAATCGGAAAGGAAGAAGGTATCGGAGGTGTAAAAAAAATCCGGTTTCGGGGCGCGGGGGTTGGATTTTAAGGTGTGGAACGACACCCAGTGATGTACACTTGGGCCAGTTTATCAGCTATGTTTTGTCCAGGCTAAAGAAAATAAACGGGTAGAAAAGCAAAGAACGAAAAAAACCCCAGAAAAATATACGATGGTTGTGAGATTTCGGGGATGAGGTTCATGTTTTACAAAGTGGGTTGGTAAATCTTTTTTGGGGAGGTGTCTCCGTCGGTATTAGGTTGCAGTTGTACTGTCACCCAGCTGCCTGCAATACTAATATTTTCTGCGGGTGGTTTCAAGCTCTTTCGTGCATTGCAATTAAGTTTTATGTGACGGGTTTATGTGATTAGGGATTGATGAAGATGGGAGAATCGTTGAATTTATTTCAAACTGCAACTGTGACGACGCCGCTTTCTTTGGCGTGGTAGAGATTCAATGCTTTTGATAAGCCAATGGAAACGATTTTATGTTTTTGTTTTCAAGCCACCCAAGTATACGAAATATTGAAGTCAATGGTGATGACGAAAAAAATACATTTTCGTGCTTTCAGAGTTCTGATGTGATATATACATACCTATGTGAATTTCATCAAAAGCAATGGAGCCATTCAGAAGAAATGAGGCTGAAACCTGCTTATATTAAATCGGTTCATAGATTATAAATAGGGTGGGGTACGTAGTTTCTTCGAATTCGTAACGCGAATGTGTAAAATTTCCCAGCAATCTCAATAGATCGGAGGGTTTCTCTATAGTTCGAGCGAAATGGGTCAATTGGGCACTGAGTGGAAATAGTGGATGATGGATTTTATGTTTCCACTTGCTGACGAATACCGGTGAATCGGAAGTGATAGAGAAATCAGGAGTAATTATTAGCCTAAACCATTCAATCCCTGAAAATTTCATCAAACTCATGGAAATTGTAGAAGTGGAACTGTGGATTGGATTGTGGTGCTTCTTACAAGGATATAAGGTTCGCGCATGCGAAGCAGCGACTAATTATACGATAGTGATGAAACTCATATTATGGGGTACCTAATCAAATTGTGACTTCCCAACTACACTCCTAAATTTGAGGAAGATTGGACGTATGAAGAAGGCCATGGAAAAATGAAGCTTGATAGATTTTTCGTTAGCGCATAAATCTATCAATTTTTGAGAAACGACATTGATAGGAAATCATCTGCAGTCTGGTTTGCAATTCCTTGAAAATTACATCAAAATCAAATGAAAACTGCAGAAATTAAGCGTGTTGCAACAATTTGCTGACACACACAGACCGATACGAAACCTAAGTTATTCACATTATACTCTACAACGTAAAGTGTTAATTTTGGATTTGGCGACAAGATAATTTTCATCTCCTTTCTACTCGGAAGCAATGTTGAAAGTTGAAAACAAATGAGAACATTGTTGCAAACAATGAAAAATTAAGCTTTTCGTAAGAGCGACGCGACGCACTTAAACCGCTCTAGCTACCTATCTACTTTTTTAATAAAATGGAGTGGGAGAAATGACTACATCCATTAAAAAAAAAAAAAAAAAAAAAAAAAAAACCAATTATTCCAATCTACCAATTATTGGATGCTTTACTCGCCTTTTTAGGTAACTAAGGAAAAGAATAATAATAATAAAAATGCAATAATAATAAGCACGCAACCAGCCCGAACCAGCAGCAGCAACCAGTCTCGAAGGGGGCAAGAGAGAGAAATTAATAGTTTGAAATTGGCCGCGATGTTCTTAAATCAATGGCTTTCAAACGATTGTGGTATCATAAAATTGTGGTATCGTAGAATTGTGGTAACGGTACTGTAATTCTCTCCAAGTTAATGAAATTGAACTGGTTTTTCTAATTTTTTCAACTCAATGTACAGGGTATCCCACGAGCTTCCCCACCCCTCCCACCAACTTCTAAAATCCCTATTTGTGGGGGTATTTGACAAAATTCTTCATGATTTATTCCAACAATCACAAATATGACCACGTTGCGCAACGCGCAATCGCAACCGTGCGCAATCAACACCAACTTTGTTTTTTGAATGGGAACCCCCTTTTTAGAGCAGATTTGAATTCTACGCTAAATTTCATGATTTACTGTCTAACTATCGAATTTGCGCAAAACATGGATTCTGATAAACACCGTGTGGTACATGTTTTCATTTATCTTTCCAACTCCGATTCACATGGTGCCATCACTTTCTTCATTTGACTCGAGTTTAGCGGAATAATGACCAAAATTAGGTTATTTTGCGTGAAAAAAAAAAAAAAAAAAAAAAAAAAAAAATCATCTTTATAGGCGTGTGTTAGCACATGAAATTTCATAATTTTCAATTTCCTTTCCCTTCTCCTTTCTCAACCGGGCTGGGGACCGGCTACGATGGAGTTAAAATGAAATAAAATCGAACTCTATTTTTAAAATTTTTTTTTTTTTTTTTTTTTTTATATTAAAAATAGCATTTGGTGGGAGACAAGCATGGAAAAAAGGACTTTAAAGCAGTTGTTCAAAATGCCCGCCTCCTTGCAGCAACAAAGCTCCGCGCGTCGAAGTCATTGCTCGTTGCACGCATGCGCCTTGGAACCACCTTCAAGCACGTTTCTTCCTTGAAATTCCTCCACTGTGGGAATGGGTGTGAAATTTCATGTGAAAACACATGCCTAAAAAGATTATTTTTTAATGCAAAATAACCAAATTTCTGCCATTATTCAGCTTAAATCGAGTAAAATCAAGAAACGAATTGTGAATCAGAGTTGAAAAATTCATGTACCATACTTGGGGTTTACCTGAATCCATGTTTTCCGCAAATTTTGGTAGTTAGGCAACTTTGCGCGCTTGCGGAATGCGTTGCGCGCGGTCAAAAAAATCGAGTGAGGGTCGTGAATTCATGAAATTTTGAGTATAATCCAAATTTGCAAATAAAAACGGGGGTTTCCATTTGAAACAACAAATTTGATGTTGATTGCTCACGGTAGCGCAATGCGCAACGTGGTATATAATCCTTCAAAAAAAAAAAAAAACCTGAAGATTAAATTATTTTTTTTTTAAACACCCCCACAAATAAGGATTTTACGTGGGAGGGGGGGGGGGGGGGGCTCACGGGACACCCTGTATTAGGTGTAATGTATGACATAGTTCCGCAATAAACTGTAATAATTAGATATCTGTAAAATGTTATGCGCTCAAGCGCATCAAGTCTCTGGTACATTCCATACACTCCTCATAATGGGCGATAATAATAACAGGGTGTGGGCTGGCCTATCGAACGTATAACAGTAACTTTTACCTCGCAACCCCTGATTCCTCTAGATATATCTTATTCATTCTAGTTGTGCAATAACGTGAGCTAACGAACTTGACCGTGTGGCCCCAAGTTGCCTCCAGGGCTTCGGCTATGCCGAATTTAACCGAAGATAAACCGAAACTCCAGCCCGCTATATCCAAATAACGCAACCTTGCATAAAAATCAAATTTGTTATCGACGCAGGTACGGCTGTTTATTTTAGTTCAACCGGTTCTGTAGAAATGTCGTTTCCAAATGATAGGGGCCAACTAAAGTCCTGATCGCAGCTTTACAGTGAGAAACTTCCTCCTGCTTTACAGACGAGCGTCAGACAATTTCTGATTCGTTGGTTATCTTAAATCGTCAGTAAATCTGGAAAACATTGATAACTAACATCCAATTTTTGCGTTTTTTTAAAATGTTTTGTAATGTGAAGAACGTTGGCACGATTATCTCCATTCAACTCAATTCGGCATCCAATACCTTTATACCAATAAATATTTACCTACCAATTTATTTTTCCGCTAATTATGACCACGTTTGTATAAATAAGCAAATTTATAAAATGATTGCTGGTCAATAAGTATAATCCAAATAGAAGAAAACAAGATTTGAGAGAAATTCAAGACTAAGCCATCGCCAGGTGTGTAGAGGAAAAATTTGGCTATTACAATAATCACAATCTCAAATCTGTTGATAGGAATGGGATGTAATATAATTATTATTTATGATTGGAATTATCTAACTAGTATAATATTAATTTATTCTATTTGGAATTAGTCATATCTTATATAAAGTGGCAATCTTGGGTTTCTTCGGTGACCCGAGCATTTCGCCATCGCATATCTAGAAGACGGGAATGAGGTTCAAGTTTGGTGAGGAAATAAATTCAAACTAGTTCAACATAGTTGGGAGAATCTTCACAAATCGTTGCTGAGCTAATGAAGGATTTTGAAACATATTATAGGTTACTTTAAACACCCTACAAGTACTTTGCACTTCAAATATACACACCTCCGAACCCGTACCCAAATGAAATGTATAACTGTTTTACAATGTATTGTATAAGTATATGGCTATATTGTATATATATTATCTACAAATCTGTGCTTCGACCAAACCCAGATCTCATAAACATACAAAAATTATTTATATACTACGCTACACAGCAAGGGCTATACATTGCAATATGGATTTATGATAACTAGCATCTGTTATCTGTGGGTTGTGACAACTGTTATCTATTGAAATAATGAATTGTTTTGGTTTTTTGCTATAGATGTAAAGTTTCTATGTATTGGAGCTTTTACGTTGAGCAAAATTTATCGTTCAACTTATGAATGATGGTTAATAGTATCGTTACCACGTTAGGTAACGTATGAAGTACAACTAGGGGAGATTTAAATCACAACGCTGAACACGTTAAAATGAATGTTTATTTGTCTTGATTCATAGGTAGTATATAATGTTTTTGAGGTTGGTCTTTGTAAAACGTTGATTCATCCCTTAATTATGTGCTTGACATTCATTTCCCGCGCAATAATTCCATAACAATATTGAAGAAAAGAGCCAGATTTAATAGGCAAAATAATATGGTTTCTAATATTTTGAAATATACCAATAAATTTCCTTAACAATTGCCTGATCGCTGCATTTTCCTAGAAACTTAATTTTTAATGGGAAAAAAAGGGTGTCAATGAAGAACGTGGTATATTTCCAAGAAATATAAAGTTACAATGTAAGATCGATTTCAACGATTAGGTCATCACCACAATAAATATAGTTATTGTTTGTCTGAAGAGTTTAAACGTTATAACTTATAGTACATAATAACTATATAATAAGTTATAGAACGAAATAACTATATTGGTTGTTTGTTATCCATACTTCGAAGTCGGTGTAACATTGTAACTCTAAATTTTAACGAAATTGCCGCAACCATTTTTATATGCTCGCGGTCTCCAATCGCTACTGAAAACACTCCAATTATAACCTCTGTAAAATTATTCCTAAGAATTTGTTTCCTCAGTTAAAAATTTAATATAGCACATGCCCATTCAGCGATTCTATCTTCCAAAAATACACTGAGATTTCCGTCGGTTAGGCTCAGCAAGCGATTCGCTCGCGGGTATGTTTCCGAAATCTCAGCTATAGGTTAGGCTCAGCAGGCAATTGCTCGTGGGTATGTTTTTAGGAATACTTAGTAGATTACCAATTTTTGTTTTCGCATTATAACAATATATAAGAATTTCAAACCCCTAAAAAATTCATTTAATATACAGAATCCTAGATCTTCTCGCAGGTTACGCTCAGCAGGTACTCCTGCTCGCGGGCATATTTCTGGAAGGGCTAGTAGGTAGCCACTCTCTCATTTAACAAAAAATATCGTCACACCAAATGAGGAGTTACAGAAAAAAAGAAATGAAAAATGAGAAAAAGAAATGAAATGATCTTTTTCCAACCTTCTGTAACTCCTCAAAATAATATTACACGCGAGTGTTTTCATTTTTCATCAAAACTATATATATATATATATATATATATATATTATATATATATATATATATATATATATAGAGAGAGAGAGAGAGAGAGAGAGAGAAACATAAGTACTGAGTTTCTTAGACTAGGAAGTGACAAGTGTTTAGGAGCGTCGTAACAGAAATTGACAACGTTTTTCATTAACTTCCGTTTTCTTTGTTAAAATGGTAACAACTTCGTCGCGAGTGATTTAGTTCGCTTCATTTTTATTCATCTTAATTAGACTGATTTTCTTTTGAAACACCTCTTGCTTGGAAACGATCCGTGAAGGCGACTACTCACGAGAGAAAGTGAACCGAGGTAATTAGTGAATTTGTCCGAAGGTACATAACGAACGGAAGACGTATAGCCCTCCTTATAGAGCGCTGCACTGGTTCTCCCTATTACCATTGATTAAAGACAGGGCAAATGCATTATGCGCATTCCCCCCTCAGCGCATAATGGATGCAACGATAGGTCCCATATAGGTTTCTTGTTTATAACGAGCCCACCCCGCCCTCTTATCGGCTAACCCGACGTTGCCTACTCACTTCTCCGCTAATCTTCGATCTGACAACCAGCTGTACCCTTAGGGGGGGAACACTTGCTTCGAGAATACAACTATGAATGGGCAAAATGCATTACCCACGTTTACTTATAACTATAGTGTAGGGGCGACGCCAATATCGGCGAAGTATTTTCAATAACGAGCCGCCGTGAAAAACGCCATCCAAGTTGGGTGGACGCATACGCCGCGGTCTCCCGCCACACAGAGGGACCGAACACGATTCTTGCTGATAAACTATGTATTTCTGTAATTAATGTAATTTCTTATAAGAAATATTACGCTGATTTAGAATATATCCCATGTTCCTATACCCCCACAAAAAAAGTATTTCCTTATTTTACGCCTATAATCACCGCTCAGTATTTCTTTTGTAACACAAACAACATGTAGAAACTTGATTTCTTAATTTCTGCGTCGATTGATTACCAGGAATTGTACAAAATATAGGAAAATAGGAAAGTTACCTCTGGCTGGAAATCATATACGAGAGTCGAGAGACGATAACTCTCTTTGATTGAGATAAAAATTCCGTTCTTGCGCCAAAAAATCAAGCTTTCCAAAAGAATGGTTGAGTTTGTTGGCCAATACTTTTTGAGCACATTAATCTTTAAAATGTCAAAAAACGTACTTAAAAAATCACTAAAAATGGCTAAAAACTGTTAACAATCGTTAAATTTGTATTTTTTAGCAGAATTTTAGTCACAAAAAGTTTATCAACAACGAAATAGAACATAATAACATTTACGCACAGTATTATTTAGAAAATTATTTTGAAATTTCATTATTATTGACTAATAAAGCAATAAAAACACCCTAAAAAAGCTAAAATTTCCAAATCTTCTTTTATTTGCAGAATATTATTTTGAACGAGTTTAGTTGGCATAAAATTGGTAGTTAATAGTATCTTTGAACTCATAGTGCAGTAATTTAAAACAGTGCTACAAATTTCAAAACAATGTAACATTATAATAGGTATAATACGATAATTTACGGAAATTTGCTCATAAGATCAAGCTGCATGACTGGAACTTTTTTCATAGACATACCATTATAGTGAGTGCGTTCTAGAAAGGTGCAGTTTAGTGGATAATTACCTACATGCATTTTTGGGAAGTGAACGGAACGAGGTTTCATTCTATAAGATGCATCACACAAACAACAACAACATACCATATTTTTGGCTTGCTGATTGTAAAATGGTATTTGGGGATGCTTAAGTGATACTTGATCCTAGTTTGAACTCAAGAGTGCACGATTCCTACAGATGGGAAGACCCCATTATGACGGGTTTGAAAGGAAAATAGCAATTGCACTCATGTGAATTACATGAATGTTAGGAAGGGAGTTTCAGAATTCGCTCCATCGGTATATATTGCAAACCCAATGTCTGCAATGATGTTTTCGTTAGTGGTGTAAATCCATTTATTATGAGTGCGTCCTTATGCGGTTAGTAGAATCAATTATGATTAATAGATACTCCGAAGCAGGATTGATGGAAGAGCGAACTCGGACGTATGTTGGGCTAAAAAATCCATTTCGAAGGCATTCAAACTAATGAATACCACAAGAGTCAATATGAACTTCATATCGATTTACACGCTGGGCACTGAAAGAAGGCAGCGGACTATAAAATGGTCCTCGAACCTTTCTAGGAGACGAGTATGAAATTCTATTTAACCCATAAACTATCAAGTTATATCTCAAACAACTGCCATATACGGGGGGTTTGGTCTGGATTTATGGAACCAGCTATCCCCTTTTCGGACGTTATGACTCCTCAATCACGGCCTTCGCACACCTGGAAAGATAACGTGTTTGTTAATCATGCGGAGAGCAAGCTGTGCGTAGAGCGATAAAACGGGTTGGGAGACAGTTTGGGGTACATGGGTTTAAAATTCTTGGTTCATCAAGGCTGAAGTGCAGCATTCACCATAATTTACGACTTAGTGCCATTACACACAGAAATAATCATGAATAGAGACATATATAACTGTATAACATTATACAAAACACAACTGCTACTTCTTAAAGTGGGAATCATGTAGAATCATGAATAGAATTGTGAAGGGGAGGGGGGTTCGTTATTGGGTATGAATCCCAGAATCACTAGAATGTTTTATGTTCACCAGAATAGATTCGTTCATTGATATTCGAACATCTATCAACGCCGCCACTTCAACCGCTTCTCAGCATACAATTTGGTTTTCGCTTGGCAGTTTTCTATTTTGTTCAACTAATCTGTATGTCACTAAATGGATTAATTTAGGATATTTTTTCTTTTTTGAGATGCGAGCTTGGTGAGCATCCATACCACCAATCTATACACATTATTCTGATCGATTACGTAGGCCTTTTATAACACGGAGACGGGTTACAAACACAGAGTTACAGTTACGGATACAGTTTATAATGGTTTATTCAGATAACAATTTTTATACCGTAATGGCGTAACAATAGGTGGTCGACACAAACAAAATGGCGTAATAATAATTGGTCAAGGTGGTGGTATAGCCAGATCATCGAGTAATAATTATTCATTGATTGGTTTTGATTTTCGTTAAGTTAAACGATATTAATGAAAAAAATATGCAGATACTTGCACAAAATCGCTAACTGAAATTTCGTGGATTTAAGAGGATTTGATTGAAACCAAAATGTGAAAAATATTTTCCCAATTAGGGAAAACTTTTTGAAATGTTAAAAATGTCTTAGGGACTAAAGATTGGTGCTACAAATACATTGTCACGAAGAACAGAGACACTATCAAATTTTAACTTCCTAAGAGTGAATAGGAGATGATTAGGCTCACTAAGCTTATCAGGATGATGCCATAGATGCTTCCTACCGAATTTCAGCTGATTTACGGCTTTGTTACTAAGGTACGGCTCCATGCAAAACTGATTTAGGTATGTAACAAACTTGCTAAGCAATGTTAACATTAGTAGTACGTTTACATGCAGGTAAATAATGTATAATAGCCTTCGATTTTGTTATTTAAGGCCAATGATATATTTTACAGTAAGTAACATATGAACAGATACTTTTATTTCAAACTAAACACCTTTTACAACATTATGCATCCTGATTGTGGTAAAACCGATCATTTAAAATCTTCTATACTTTTGTAGAAGAATTAGCTCCATTGCTGACTTCAAAAAGATCTGCTGTATTCATTGTGACTAATCCAAGGCCACTTTAACCCGTTTCTGCAGTTACTATAATTTAAGCAGTTACGTTCTATAATTTCTTGAATTACTCTTAATTTATCTCGTTTTATATTTTCAAGTCGCTTTAAATAACTTAGTTATTCGACTTGTTACGGAGGCTATTATATTGTCTCGTTTATTACAATCCTTGAAAGCCTAGAGATTATTGTCTCTAGGGGCAGAAAGTTCCCACCAGAGGCATAATTTTCTTCGTTTTATTATGAAAATAATTATTTTTTAATAATAGATATATATTTTCAAACAAAATTATTACATAGATTCATCAAAATATGAATTCGATTGCATTTCATGAAGTACAAATTGTGCCGGAAATTTGACCCCAAAAGTAGCAAAAAATTAGCTGAGTGAGCTAAATTATTTTCTGTTCACCCTTGAAGTTGACATTTTATAGGGAGCTTCTTTGGGACAACAAGAGACGAATTAGGTGGCATACTCCGAAGCAGATGGATTAAGCATGTTCCATGTTTTACGAGGTTTGGGATCCGTGGAGCCATAAAACCGTTCTGCTCTTGTGGAATTTGGACTAATATCTGTACCTTTTAGTTTTCCTATACAGGGCGTATTTCAAGAAGATGAAAATACTTAAGGGGGTTAAACTCAACCAAAAATGTAGTTCAACGCTCAACCCAATCTGCTGCAGAGACATGTCGTTTTTAAAGTTTTATCGAAAAAACTTCTCCACTTTACTTCAATTTATCTTAACATACGACTCCATTTTTGGAATTAGCGTTCATTTTTACATAAGAATAGTGTACCTTTTTCCTTAAAAAGTACCATCTAAAATCCCTAATTGCCATTCAAAAGTTTACCGTTTCTGAAATAGTAACATTTCTTAATATACTTGAAAGTTTCTTACATTTCTTAGGAAAAAAAAGCTGCAAACTGCGATATCTCATAAAATTTGGGAAATTTATCCAGTTTTTCAACGGTGTGCTTGAAATTATGATTACCTTCCAATCTCATGGAGAAATCCAAGTTGCAGTGTGAAAAAAACGTTAGTAGAAAGGAAGGACGACTGGTAATAAATTCTTATAAAAGTAGGTAACGTAACGTTTTTCTAAATCTGTAACTTTTCTAAATCTCTATTATTTATAAGAATGAAACTCCGTTTGTTTGTTTGTCTGTCTGTCGTGTCTATGCACGGCCAAAGTCTTGCACGGCCAAACGGCTTAGTGGCTTGGGGTTTTCCGATAGGGTGTATAAGTGAATTTGAAATTTCTAATCCCACCCTGTATAAAAATTATGACTTACAAGAATCATTGTGTATGAACTCTTTCATTCCCAACCGTTCAAATCACTGTCTTCACACTCCCAAGGGCAGTATCGTGTATTTAAAGTCATCCATGTAAAGATCTGCAATGTTCCATAATGTTAGTTTTCCGATTCTCCCTCAATATGGAATATAATATTAAAACTTGATAATATAGTTTGAATTGTAAATTAATAAACTCATTTAACAGAAATAACGTGTTTTTTCATCTTTAATGGATGCCTCATTCGGTACATTCTACTCTGCACTGGTGGTATTGCAAGTTAATATTCTTCACATTTTCTGTTAGACTGGCATCTAGTTCTGTTTAGGTACATTTGTATGTACAAATATTGGAATAGGTCCGAGAGCAGGCAGTCTAGAACAAACTGAACACGATTCCACAACATTTTAACGTGTCTCTATAAAAAATTGCAGTCAAGCGAAAATTCTTCATTATCACCATCACCATTGTTAAGATCAGTACCTAATTACGAACCATAAATGGTATTTTATTCCAACTAGTAACTTGCAACGGTACCTACGTTTCGATCTTAGTGACATCGCAAGTCACGTACTCCCAATATCGCCTAGATGTGAAAGGCGACACATAAACCATCATCATTCAGTGACGCAGGATGATTTTTTCGAACTCTTGTTATTAACAATAAATCAATTTTTACGACCCCTGAATCATCACAATGATTGTAATCCTGAGTTTATTCCCGTCTGGGCAATAGATACGCATAAGCTGATTGACAGATCAACCTACTGATAAAAATTCGAACGAGCAACTTCGGAGAATCAACTAGCGAAATATTTTTATGAGTCATAAAACTTGAGAAATGTCAGCACCACCGTCGTAAGTCAATAGGACAAAAACATAATGGTTTGTGAATCATCTTAGTCAATATTGTACCCGTCCACGACCCGTTACAAGCACAATTTTTTATTCTCTCAATCTACATATTCGTGTGGAGACACCTACAACACAGAAGAGACCTAAGTGACACAATTCCCATTATTCTAGATTCTAAAGAACAACACCTCGAAAAACTAAATTTGATTCATATAGCTGTATCAATCTACAAATCCTCAAAATCACGAAAAAACGCAAAACATAACATAAAATCGGCAACACTTTAATCAGAAATTGAATTAAATTAACGTCAATTCTACAGCGCAGAACATATTCTCTTATACAAGACGAATCATTTACTCCTATAAGAAAGACCCAAAATTCGTTTTATATTCGAGCAAGACTGAGAAATGTTTTTGAAGATTGTGGAAAGCATTCATGCTGTAAATGTTGACCCAAATTTTGCTTACTGGACCTATAGAATAGTGGCTAACTACTAAATATAGTACCTTTCTTCAGGAAATTCTAGGGCGTGAAAAACGAATAGAAATATTGACATTTGAGTATGAAACTTGCACTGTGATGCAACTGCATTCAAAGTAATAGTTTTCTGATAATCCAAATTTTGGCTCGCAGAATTCTTCGTGGATACAAAAGCGTTGTTTATTTCTACTAATGCTTTTCCTTGAAGATTTCCGAACAACAGAGGCCTCGTGTCCACTGCCGGTCAGGCTGTTCTTGAAACATTCATAAGTTTACTGCTTTTTGATGTAATATTCAGAGATTTAGTGGGTTTGAACTAAGACGATCTCTGAATTGAGCTCTGAATTGAACACAAGCTCTGTTTCTGAATTATTGCCAAGCGCATGCGTAAATGGAAAACAGGATCTCCCAAAATTTGTAACTGATGGTACTCTAATATGAAAATTCTATATGGTCCCTAAGATTTACATTGTCTTCTAAGAGGCGGTGGCAACACGCTCCAACTAATTTTATATGTTTGCTAAAATTCATCAAATTTTATAATCAAATGTTTGCTAGTAATGCAGTCCAATAAAACTCATGCACAATAAACAAGAAGATCCAACAAGTTCTGCTTTCTCAAATACAAGAAAGCTTAAGTGTCTCTTATTGGTAAACTTTTTTCCTGTCACTCGTTAGCCGTAATCAACGAAGATGAGTATTAATTTAATACTAGTAAATGTTCAAACCAAACTTACCGTTATCAAGACTGTGAAGTTCAGTTTCAATTATCACATAAATATTTGTCATTAATATAATTAAGGACATGAATGCCTTCTGATGTAATGATGAGAGGCTGAATAATTATCATAAAGCTCAAAACTCAGTAAAAGGTTTGCAGAAAAATAAAAATTCAGTATAACTCACTGTAATTTGTTTCGTGTGAGGTTCTTTGCGCGAAATCAAGGAAATGCAAAAATATATCCGAAATGTAGAACGCATATTGGGGCGAAATGCGTTTTTTCTGAAAGAGCAAAGTTACAAGCGATTCTCATAGGAAATTTTGCGCTGATTTTGAATATACACACCAAATACACTTTCTGGCAATTAAAAAATTTTTTTTTCAACATTTTTAGCTACATACATATCCCTTAAGCTTCGCTAGAAAAGTTTTTTGGTCCAACAGAAAAGTGACAGAAAATTAAATTTTGATTTGAAAAAAATTGAGGGCTATCACCTCTTTACCATCGAACAGGTAACTTTCAACGGCCTTCGGATGGATCGTGCGGTGGCGCTACCAAGTACCTTTGATCGATTTCCATTGTTGAAATCCACACCTGGTATTTATATGAATAAAATATTTCCATTCACCCTAAACATTTGGCAAAATAGGTAGGTGTGCGCTTTCGCAGTTATAAGGGGTTTTCGGTCACGAGAACCCCCTCAAGTCCTAATTTGTAAGTTGGTGCGTAAAGCGTTTTAGCTGTAGCTTTGTTGGGTCGAAGGCACCCAGGATCATGACTCCTTTATTCAAATTCACTCCCCAAAGCTTATTTGCATCTCGGGCTTATAATATATACCCGAGCAAGTGTGGTTTAGCATTTCAAAAAAGGTATTGTTCGCCGGGGTAGCATCTCGCGGTCCCGAGCCATATTTACGAGCGCATTTCCCTTTTTCTCGCAAGCGAGCATGCGCCTTGAACCTGGGGCGGACGAAATTAATTGCTGGCGCTGCGGGGTCGCTCGCTGTGGTTTTAATTAACTTTGAAAGAACTAATTAAAATATCAAAATAAAACCCGGGCAGGAACCTTACGAGGATGGAGTGTGGATGGGAAGAAACTGTTTCGCACTGGATGATAGTTAAAAAGTCCCAGTCATGAAGCATGATCGTATGAGCGAATTTTCATAAATTTCCGTACTATATTTTGTTAAATTGCTCCGAAAACTCAAGAATTTAAGTAGGAAGGAATTTTAATACCAATTTTATGGCCAAAAAACGCGGTCTAAATAATATTTGGCAATACAAAAAAGAGTTAGGATTTTTGGTTTTTGGTTTCTTTTGCAGTTTTATAGATTTTGCAGTTAATATTAGAGAAATTTGATTCCTTTTTTCGACATAATTTTGTGCAAAGGTTTTTTTATCTGTTAATTATTGTTCGTTTTGTATTGGCTGAACCTTAGCTAAAAATTATAAATTTAACAATTTCTGGCCGTTTTTAGCCCATTTCGGTGATTTTCTTTGTACATTTTTTTGAAATTTGACCAATTTAATGTGCTCAAAAATTGTTGGCCAACGAACTCATCCTTTCGTTTAGAAAGCTTGATTTTTAGGCGCAAGAACGGGATTTTATCTCAATCCTAGGAGAGTTGTCTCGAATGACACACACACACACACACACGTGCACACACACACACACACACACACACACACGCACGCACACATTGATAAAGCGCAAACTTTAGGAATCGTTTCAAAATGCCTCAAAACGAATTTCAATGATTTTTCAAAATCATTTTTTCAAATATTTCAAATATTTCAAAAATTTTGATTTTACAATTTTTCGAGCCATTGCAATAGCTTCATTTTCTACGAAAATTCGCTAAAACTCAAATTCCCGCTTTCGTTTTAAAAACTGTTCGAATTTTATTTTTGGTAAACTTACTTTTTAATCGGAGGATAGGAATGGTAACTACCTGTATAACACCTTCATTTTTAACAGGTTGTATACTTGTTCTTGTCAATCGTAGCTAGCTGCGGATTGCGCCTTGTTGGGATCTATATTTATTTTTGTTCTAAACACAGAGCACAACCACAGGTTTCGGGGTACCTAAATTTTCTAATAATATATAACATAACAATTCAACTTTTTATGAAAACATGGTAATACACAATCATATTGACTACGGCAAGCTTGGACGTTTAACACTGCTTGCTGTTTTTGAGTCCAGGCGCGATACTGAATACGTTAGCAAGCGCAACACACAATTGGGGCTGAGCAAGTTTCATTTCTGCATTTATTTGTAGTCAGGCAAGTAAGTAGCCCTCATTCGCATAAAAAGATTTGAGTTATGAAGGAATTAGTAGCATAAATTTCGCCGGCAAAGACTGAGTTGGGCATGGCATGTAAAAAGAACAAATGCAAGGCTACGTAAATGTTATCAAGCTTCCAAACTGATGAACTTTACATTGTAGTGGTTTACTACTGATGATGATGTGGAAATAACAACGTTTTCTATAACTTCAGACAACAAGAACACAACACCACTTTTTGACTAATTTTATGACTGTTACGTTTTAATCTCAATAAAAGTAGATTTTTTTTTTCAATATCTCTAAAAACAAGTCGTAATCTCATTTTATTTACAATGAATATTAATTCATACCTGCTACTACAAAGACTACTACATGTAAAGCCTAAGCCTACGGAATGGCTAGTCATAAAACACTTCAAATACCTACAAAATAATCGTGCATAGTTTTTCTCGTAGTTTTCGTTCGTGCTTATTTTTTCACTCGATCGTGTCAACCACTAAAAATGAACCCATATTCGTCGGAGGTATTTTCATCGCATTGATGTGATGGTAAGCAGAGAACAAGAATATTTCGATTGATGGAAAAAGGTGGAGCAATCAATGAATCATTAGAATCAATGCACATTTCGGGCATGATGGGTTATAACTAGAGATGAGTCGATACCAAAATTTATCGATTCCCGATACCGATACCTAAAAAATCGATTCCCGATTCTCGATACCGATACCATCGGCGCATAATACCTAACTTACCTATAGGTGAAAAACAAAAATTCCTCTTGAACTAGTAGTATATTCAAATTTTTTTGTACAACATTTGCAAATGAGGAAATTTTTAAATAAAACCAAAACATGGATAATAAAACCTTTATTCTCCATCTGTTCTACTTAAGGTTTTTGTTTAAAAAGACCAACATTTTATTTCTGTCTGGGTCCAGACGAGTAGTTAATTTGATTTGTGCAAATACAAAATTTGATATTTTTTTGTTATCTATCAAGTATCAATTAATAGGCAACTTTTATTGCCTAGGATTGATTTCTTTCTGAATAAAACAAGTTAAGCAGACTGACTTGGTTTTTTAGTTTTTCGTCGGTAACTGTAAGGTATTTCCAAATAAGACTGGCTCTAGGCTTTTATACTTGGAAAACATAGCTTAGTCTAATGCTTCTGTTGTCACAAACAAAATAACACAAGCCTCCTTGTAAACAAAGTTATAAATGTAAGTTGTGTTTTGGACAATTCATGTTTCACAACTGCTAACTTCACACAACGGTTGCGCGGTACAACCATCTTCGTTTTTAGATGGTTGCAATAGCGTAGTGTAATAAAACGCCCATCACCGGGCGGTATCGGTATCGGCTTTAAGCGATCGATTCTCGATACCGATACCGATGCCTAAGAATCGGTGGTACCGAGAATCGGTATCGGGAATCGGCTCATCAGTAGTCACAATTTGACACCCTGTCGTAATTCGGTATGTAGAGTACATGAGTTGTGGTGTTATATACATTAGAGGTGAATCTCGCCCCTGTATCTCGGTTTGGAGTGGGGAGATCCCCCAGACCGATTTGTGTTTAAGGCCAGGAGAGCCTCAAATAACACGCACTCAATTGGTTATTTCACCTTGATAATATTATTTCAAAACCAGTTGCTTGGTATGGAAATGATATTTTAATAATTATTCACCGTTAATAATTATAGTATACTTACTTTCGAGTTCAATTATAGTTTTTATACTCTTTAATTTGTGATGGATGCAACCATCAAACTGTGATTTTGGATTTCAGCATTATTCATTCGATGGGTCTGATTCGGATGTTGGCTAAAAGCAGCCGTATTCAGATGATCTTATTTGAGTTTCATCGCATTCGCATTATAGGTAATTTCTGCATACACGAACGTGATGTCTTTCTAACCCTGGCATCCAACGAATAAGTCGACCAGAGTCGAATTACCAGATCCGAAATTACCCGAGAATCGGTGTTCAATTAGGAGTTCCGTATCATTTTCAACGTGATCGGATAGTTTCAGCGCAAACTTTGGTAATAAGACTGATTCAGTCATTCCGAGTTGTAAGGAGTATCTACTCTGTGGTGTATATTACCTACTCAGAACGTGAGAAGCTTTAGGTTATCCCTGGGAGCGACATTTTTTTCTGGGCCGTTCGTGACCTCCTCTACACCTACTCCTGTTGGAGTGTCCATTACATTAGCCGCGTCCTGGGAAGGAACCCCAAGTCGGAAGAACCGGGGAATCCGAGACGGCGCGGTTGAAGGCGTAGATGTCTTATCTCGCGAGCCGCGCTGTCGAATGCTGTTTGCCCTGAGTGCTTTAACAGTACCTATGCCGTGTAACAGAGTTATCACCGTCGAAGCTAACGGGACCTGCTCTCCAAACTCCTCAAAAAGTGCATGAAAAGTTGAAGTAGCCTTGAAAAACCGCTCGAATCACATACTTGACTCCTAAGTGCCTGCTGTCGATTAAAAAATCATTGATTTTGCAGTCAGGGGCTCAAACGGTCCGCTGACATTATCATAATAACCGGATCCACGAGTGCCTCCGTGAAAATGAAAAAAATCTTTCAACGTTTGAACAAATCTTTTTATTTCCAAAGTTTTTATTCGATTTCGACGCAATTCTCATTGATTTGCAGTTAATTACGAGATGATACCCGTATTAATTTCAAAGTTCTCAAGTTGAAGGTAGCCTCTGCACGAATTGATGAAAATCCTATCGCCAGTCTGCTTCTACTTTCAAGATTAGGGGAAAGTCACATAATATGAGATACTTTTTTCTTAAATGGGCTCGATCATCTTTCCGCTGCCACATTAAAATTTGATCAAGAGCACTTCGTAAGTCAGCGACAAAGTTTTGTTATGGACCCGTAGAACACGAGAGTGCCGTCAAAATTGCCGTAAGATACTGTATTCGAGGAGAAATCAGCGAGAATATGCGGGAAATGACAAAAAAATGCAATCCCCGCTCTGGTTTTTTTCTGCATTGGACCCAGTAAATTTCGACGGTTTTTGCTCGGATTGGTCTTAAAATGTTCGTTAAAGTTCCAATTTGGTCCCATTTGAGTTTCGAGGCATAAAATCCTTTTCTTTTTCAATTTATTTTTTAAATTTATTGTAGTGATCGAAAATGTAGACGAAAACGTTGGTTTCGAGCTATCGCTCTTCCTATTCCGTCAAAACTTTGTACCTTCCTAGGTCTGAACTTAGTCTTCGAACCTCTTGCTCTCGGAAGGTATCCCGTTTGCCCTTCTACGCGGATAAGTGGCATATCTTTATTAAACCTAATTAAATTTTCGTGGTCCCAAATGGAAAACGGAGCAAATTATAACTCAGCAATTTATTATTTTCGTTTTGCCCCTTTTATAAGACTTATTCATTTATTTATTTTTTGCCATTCCCTTGAGATTGTCTATAAAAAGGGATTGTAAGCAATTTTCAAAATTTTCACCCCCACCCGAACCTTGGGCTGTAGGTCTCGATGGTATGGGGACTATATCCAGTCGCATCTATACATCCCACACCGAGCGAGAGAGAAAACCCACCCCCTAGCGAGCGAAGCAAGCAACATCCCCTACACATTTCATAATGTGATAATTTGATATAATCACCCTTAGTGATCCACCGTTTCCAATCATTCTACATGTCCCTCTCAATAGAAAAGACCATCGATCTATAGAGCCATACCGAGCGAGCGAAGCGAGCGAGAAAACTAGGCTATAAATAAATAAGTTACAGAGTAGAGAGAATGTCTCCTTACGCAGGGGTTTTATTTAAATTATTCCAGTACCTATAAAAATCTGTCCTCATTGTTCCAATCGGTAGGTTGCACATTGGATTCGATAAAATTGGATGGTACCCGTTTCGATACACCAAAACGGGCTAAGTGGTAGGCTGTGTGAATCAAGCAGGTAGGCAAACAACGTTCTTATCAGATCCACCTGCGCCTTCGAGTGCCAGAAGGAGGAAAGCACCTCTGAACTTTCAAATCGTCAAAACGTGTCGGAATCCGAAACGTGACCCAACCGTCGTTAGAAATGATAAGCAACGGGTTTTTGGAAGAGAAAAATTTGACAACTGAAAGTTCCATGAGCTATTATTGATGTGACTGTCAGGAAAATGACAACACGCAACGACGAATTTTAATTTCTCGTGAACCAGGAGAACTGGGAATCAGTTTCTCGTCCCCCGCGTGCCTTGTGGGTAGGATTGTATCGTTTCGATGTAGAATGATGGTACCTCCTACACCGTGGCCCCGGACCCCATTGCACGTGATTTCCAACACAATTACCTACGTAGTGACGAGGCAGGCCAGCGTTCCCCAATTACCGTCCTAATGGATAGATGGAACATGACTCTAATGTAGCCTTGAGGCTCAAGCGTGGGCGGCTACACAGAGCTCTGATCTTAGCTCTAAACTCCTGAGTCCGTTAAAGGACCACCCCTTAAATTCAACTCCTCCATTAAGCTACATTATAGGGCTTCTGTGTTTGGGGTACCGTTAGCTGTACACAATACACACGCGAAGACAAAAGTTCTTAATATTAGGTCACATTATTTGAGTGAATAATTATCATAATGTTCAAATGGGTTTCGACTCAGATAATATCTACTTTGAGTACAGTTACTGTGAAACCTATATCATAATATTGTGCTTAAAAATAGCTTGTAACGCTTAAGGAAGTTTATCAAGAGAGCTTACAACATTTTTATAGTAATATTTCCCCCATGTAGTGAGGTTATGGATAGTATATAATTATGGTTGAAATTAAATTGTGCACCAAACACATTAGCGACGGAGTATTTATGAAATATCTCCATCAATTTTTCTGAAGTCTATATATATTTCGTGAAAAACCTTGTCAAATCCTTGAAAATGTTTTCTTATGAAAGCAATTTTCAGTAAAAATCATTAGAGTAAAAATTAATTTGACCTCAAATTTTTTTGAGGGACTTGATGCTGTATGAAACAATAGTAATTTTGCTCATTTGATGTGAGTCTTTAGTCTCATTTCATAATTTCTGAATTTGCTTTTTAATATATTCGAGGAGCTGACATGGAAAACCAGTTAAGTCCAAAAATCAAATTTCATAGGAACTCCCTCTGAACTCTTATCAGATTTGTTTGGACATAATCTCTTCCCATGCAAAGGTCACACATTTATTCAGGGTGCGATCTAGCAAGGCCGTTGGCGTGACTGTTTACGTGTACTTCGACGAAAAAAATGTTCTTTAAATTTTTGGACTTAACTGCTTTTCCATGTCAGTTCCTCATTTATATGGTCATCATTTGTTACTTGGCTCAGCCATTCGGTACGGCTGGCAACCACCTAACTTGCTCAGGGTGTTTGATGGATGTGGTGAAGGGGTGAACCTCAATTACATCCTAAAATAAAGAGAAAGGAGGACTTGTGAAGAGAGACTAAGACGCGATAAGAGACGCGTGTGCTCGAATGGCAGGACTGGCGTGGAGTGGAGTGGCTGCAGAGTCTCCGGACTTGAAGTTGCAGACCTCAATGTACATGGGGTGTGGCATAGGGAAAGGCTAGCTTTGTGTTTGACAACCGCGGTGTAAACGTTGACGCTGCCTCTTGTGCCCACCTCGAATGGCCATTGCCCAGATCGCTGCTAATGCCAAGCATGCTGAGAAAAACATGACAGCAAGAGGACCTACGAGGCTCATTCAACCCAATTGTCTGGACCTGTGACGGGTCACTGCACATAGAATTTGACGGGTTTCTGAAACAAATGGCATCAATGTTGGCCGTGAAGTGGTCAAAGCCGTATTCTCAAGTCGCCGCTTGTACGCAAGTAAAAGTGCAATTTGCCATCATTCGTGTAGTAGCGTCGAGAATCAGGGACTCAAGACGGGACGTATAATTTTTGGGCTTGGGGGACGGTGCTGCCCTGAAATCTGGGGACAACGAATGAGGGCCCAAAAAATAATACATCAACCACAACACAACAAAAAATAAGACTTGAAACCTGAAAAGATCTATCGAAATTCGACCTATCTGTATACCTTAACAAACCAAAACTGATCATCTCATAGAAAATTTGGCACTATTAATAACGGAGTCCTTATTATTATTATATTATTTTTTTTTTTCACATTGGACCTAAAGAGAGTTATGGTCGTATTAAAGTCATTAGGCAGAAAAAGAAAACATTAAAAATGTGGTACTTGAAAACTTAGTGTGTAAAGAAAATTCTCCGGGAGGAACTGTTTGTAGCGAACTAGTTGTAGAATCGATCTCTGAGTTTGGTCCTTTCTTTCTGGAATACCCTGCATAAATCTGATACCAACTAAGAAACTTCAGCTATTTTATAGCCCATTAAAGCATCAAACTGAAATTAATCAAGACATCGAGTTCGGGGCAAGGGCAGAAGATTCGAGAAGAAGGCGTGCCCGCAGCGTCACCACCCTTGCGTGAGTGATTCCATCTGTCGACCCGCGCTAATAAGAAATGGGCTAATGGAACCTGCTAGCCGGTCCGATGACACCTTGTTGAGTCTGAAAATTCGCTTCTCGATGATGAACGGACCGAACCAGTTTTTAAGGTTCCATTAAGCGTAATCGTTGCGAGTAGGATCGAATAACCTGTTTCCACGACGAAATATATGGACGGCAGGGGGCGGTTAACTTTGACGTTTTTCATCACGAAGATCCACTTGCAGATTTAGACAGGAAAACGTTTTGTTGTGCGCCTCAAGCAGTTGTGATTCATCGGGGGAAAAACAAACACTAAAAATGATGAATGGGTGATCGGAGCAAACAAATTCACAGCTTTATTTTTCATAAGTACCCTTTCATGCTGATCTTGATTAGTGATGGATTGAATACGTTGAGACTATGGGGCATAATGTGCAGGTATCGTCAATTCTTGCTCCGAATTAATATGGCCTGCCACTAAGAGCGTTGGGGAGCGATGTACCGTGTAAACATGGTTGTTAAGTGTTTCAGTGTAGTTGATACCTTTCGTTGACTCTTTGAGTTGCATCTTGTGAAATGTGAGTTGCATTATGAACTGAAATGCTCCACATTAAACAATCTGAACTGAAATAGCTATATCTGAAACAGCTGATGTGAAAATGTCTGAGCTGCTAACGTGTCTTCCGAAGGCCGGAGATGTACCGGACTGGGCGGGACTCAGGCACTTTGACCTTCGGCTCCATTCATAAAACTGCACCGCTCCGAAGGTTGATCACCGTCTGGAAAACGGGCGATAAATACGGCTCCGCGGAACCGTAGCAGAATGTTCGGAGTTTAAAGCCCTCTGTTACAGAAAAAAAGAATACGGTTTAACCTTTAACGCTGTACGTTCTTCTACGATTAGCAGGAGACCTCCTGACCCCGGGGCTCCGATACTACTACGCCGGGGCTATTTATGATGTGGGGACCTTTATCAAGGTTGGTTCTGGCTCAGCTCACACGGCTCTGCGCCATCCGCTGATTCTATTAGCGAAAACCCATCTCGAAGCCTCCTCTTATGGAGTCACGACAATACCCACGGCACCGCCTCTAGCTCCATATGGTGCTCTGAGGTCCTATTTGTGAAATATGTACCTTCTATATAGCGGGGAGCGCGGTATGATTCCGTATCTGCGAAGTTGCGGTTCTCGCAACGAGTATTCGAGTTAGTGATAAGTTATTAAACCTCCAAAGCAGTAGCTCATTCCCCAGTTTTAATTTAATATTTCTAATATATCACTTTGTAATTGGGCGTTTTCCCGTGAAGCTGCGAGGAAAATAGATATTCCGCATCGTATATGTTTTTGCTTCTGGGTCTACATTGTTTGCGGAAACATTGTTTTAATTTTACACATGACAAGTGCCTTACATTAACGTACCAGATTGACCATATCAACAAAAAAAGAAGATTTTTAAGATATGGGGCATATAAGCTCCCCTCAGGATTCTGTTGATTTTGAAGTCTTGGAGAAGTGGTTGGGCATAATGAGTCCTATGCGTCACCATTGTGTGGCGAATGTCTCCTTTTTCCATCAGCTAGTGGTGGGACTGGTGAACTCACCTACACCACTTTCTATGGTTAGTTATTTTATTCCACGCCCTGAACTGCGATCGGAAAATTTATTTTGCGTTTTCCTCCGCTAAGTACCTGTATCACTGCCGGCTCTGTAGATTGCGCCAACCGATGAATCATGCTATACGTGTTCATCATGCTATAAGTGTTCCGATCTTGACATCTTCCACGATTCCCCGTCTTCTGTTGAAAATAGTATACTTGGTGTTGATTATTTATACCTGGACGTTATTCTATTATTTTTCTATTTTAAAAATGTTGACATACCTACCTGACATACCATTTGGCATACATATTTTTGACATGCTTATCATTTCATGAACTCAATTTTTAGGACGTCCCTCTGAAGCTAGGCTTTGTCAACAAAGGAATGACCAATTGGATATGGTCCAGAGGGTGTGGAACAACCCAAGCATGAGAAAAATAACCGCATGCAAATCCATTTCAGACCATTCTTAGACCGAATCCCCTAGAAAACCCGTAGGTAAATATGTCTGTGTGGGGGTGAGTGTGTTTGTGAGAAATTTTGTTGACGCTGCCCAGGCCACAATTATCTACTGATTTTCGAGATGCTTTACATGTTTGACCCCAATTCTAGTCTAGATATGCAGCAAACTAAATTAAAGTAAAGTAAATTTTGAATTTCATGAAAGAGGGGGAAGGCTGAATAAAACTTGGAGCTAAAAAAAAAAGAACATTGAACATGCTTGTATTGCAATGATAATGTAAAGCAGAACTCGGTCCTCACAAAATTTTATTGCAGAAAATTATAAAACATTATTACCGATAACTACCTTCAAAGGAAGTATTCTTGTCTCATATTATCTTCTATAATAAAAATGAATGTGCATATGCCTCTTGTCTTTTATGTGCAGGCGTACCGTTCGCCCGATGGAATGAAACTTTTTCCAACTGATTCCTTGCACTCTCGGGAAGGTCATAGGCTTTCGGAATCTTCCCCAATACTACTCCTCATCGTCAAACTGACCGTCCTTCGCAACGGGTAAATACAACGGGATATCAGAAAACTTTACTCTAAAACGGTGGTACTTGTTGATATGGCAACTACTTGGAGCAACATTACACGGCAACTGGGTATTTAGAGATGATGTGAACCAGGGTCGAACTGACGATTTGTTTTCCCGGGTAATCTGCTAGTTATATCTGCTATTTATAGACGGTTGTTTTTCGGTTCGTTGCTATAGAAACGTCTTCGTATCCAAATTACAACATATCTCGTGATTATTATCCGCCGACTGTTTCTCAAGGAACGAAGGAAAATCATATGTCCACTACTTTGGGGTCGAATTTTCGCAACACAAAACGTAAAGATTTTGGGCAGTTAGGTACGTCATTGGTAGAGCATGTTTCATGCTAAAATCACGATTTGCCAAAAAAATTATAACATTCCCAATTCAAATCGATTTCGCTCAAATTTACAGATAGCAAAAGAAATCTTTGACGGTTTTAGAAAAAGAAAATTTTAATTTCATTTTTCAAATGATCATAGTACCTATATTGGACGGTTTTGTCCGCTCCAGATGAAAAACCCATACCTCTGTTCCTCTCGATTGAATAGTTGAAAATCAACTTATTGAGTTCACATAGCGAGATTTAATGATCTCTAAAAAAAGGGCGAAAAAACACTTGACCGAAGCAGGTGATTATCGATAAATACATGAATGATTGAGTCGATGTAAAGGAATTGATCGGAGAAAAGGAAATTATTAATCAAGCAAACGAGACCTGCCGACTAACTGTACTGGTGAAAACTTGGCACTCCCTTACAGAACGTACTTGTTACACCTAGAATTTCTTGCTCATTATTGACCGTCTCATGCTTTTAATTGGTGCCTATTATTGCATTCTTTCTTGAGGAGCCGGTCCCATTTAATCGATGCTATAAAATGCAATGCAAACTGGATCAGATGGCAATTACGCTCAATACAGAATGTGAAAAACTCAGAATCTAGGGAAGAAAAACAAATTGAAGTAAATATTTTTTAATTAGGAAGGTTGCAATTAGGGCTTGTTTTGAGTTCACATTCGGTCAGCAGTTACGTATGGTTGTTACTAGAGAGTTTTTGCAGTTTTCCATCTTTTTTTTAACTTTTATTGCAACGGATCTGACTTACATTACTACAATACACTATTCAGGACCTAAGATGCATAACTTTGTCCCTTGTCTATCGAACATATCACATTTACTTCCTACACAAGCTCATGCGGTTTCAAACGCTTAAGGCATCGAGTTAGATCTTGTACATCCAGGAGCTTTACAGCTTCCTCATTCACATGATCTTTTAGTCTGGCAAGTTGAGCCGTTGCTCGCTTTTTTATCACCTCATCCACACCGTCAACTTGAAGTTCACGGTGGAGTGCCTCATTTCGGAAGTCGCATCAGTGATACATCGTAGTACAGAATTCTGGAAACGTTGAATGATCTGTCTGTTGGTTAGAGCTGTGCAGCCCCACAACTGCGCTCCATACATCCAAACTGGATCGTCGGCCGATTAGCCAATACATCCTTATAAGTTTCAATGCGAGCTCTGTCCTCTTCTTTTTGACATGTTCCTTCCACCTGAGCCTGGCGTCTAGCGTCATGCCCAGGTATTCGGCTTTATTCGCGTAGGGAATTGCCACGTTGTTGAGGAAAGCAGTGATGTAGTCAATCTTCCGGTTGGTAAAATCAACGTGCACCGACTTGGCCTCATTCAGTTTGATCCTCCATTTTGTTGTCCTAAGACTGTTTTCCATCTGAGTCGTTTAGCTGAGTCGTTGTACAAAAAGAGGTTTTTCTAGCGCAAGCAAACCAGAAGCTAACCACTGAGTCATACTGTACAATTGAATGAAATGATTCAAAAGCCACACTATCGTGACTGCACTTCTCCAAATCTTCATAATTAAGCCCGAGTCATAGATTACCTAACGCGTAATATATTCTTTTTCTTTCATTTTCTTTTATATTAGCTACAACTTTATCAACCCATGTGGTTTAATTTTTTTTCACCTAAAATAGATGTGATAGAAGAAGGAAGGGAACTCCCTGAGTGCTTTAACAGTACCTATGCCGTGTAACAGAGTTATCACCGTCGAAGCTAACGGGACCTGCTCTCCAAACTCCTCAAAAAGTGCATGAAAAGTTGAAGTAGCCTTGAAGAAACCAGCTCGAATCACATACTTGACTCCTAAGTGCCTGCTGTCGATTAAAAAATCAGGGATTTTGCAGATCAGGGGCTCAAACGGTCCGCTGAGATTATCATAATAACCGGATCCACGAGGCCTCCGTGAAAATGAAAAAAATCTTTCAACGTTTGAACAAATCTTTTTATTTGAAAAGTTTTTATTCGATTTCGACGCAATTCTCAGGGATTTTCAGTTAGTTACGAGATGATACCCGTAATAATTTCGAAAGTTCTCAAGTTGAAGGTAGCCCCTGCACGAATTGATGAAAATCCTATCACCAGTCTGCTTCTACTTTCAAGATTAGGGGAAAGTCACATAATATGAGATACTTTTTTTCTTAAATGGGCTCGATCATCTATCCGCTGCCACATTAAAATTTGATTGAGAGCACATCGTAAGTCAGCGACAATGTTTCGTTATGGACCCGTAGAACACGAGAGTGCCGTCGAAATTGCGTAAGATACTGTATTCGAGGAGAAATCAGCGAGAATATGCGGGAAATGAAAAAAAAAAAAAAAAAAAAAAAAAAAAAAAAAAAAAAAAAAAAAAATCCCGCTATGGTTTTTTTCTGCATTGGACCCAGTAAATTTGACGTTTTTGCTCGGATTGGTCTTGAAATGTTCGTTAAAGTTCCAATTTGGTCCCATTTGAGTTTCGAGGCATGAAATCCTTTTTTTAAAATTTTTATAATTTTTTTAAATTTATTGTGTGATCGAAAATGTAGACGAAAACGTTGGTTTTCGAGCTATCGCTCTTCCTATTCCGTCAAAACTTTGTACCTACCTAGGTCTGAACTTAGTCTTCGAACCTTCTATCGCGGATAAAATGGCATATCTTTATTAAACCTAATAAAATTTTCGTGGTCCCGAATGGAAAACGGAGCAAATTATAACCCAGCAATTTATTATTTTCGTTTTGCCCCTTTTATAAGACTTATTCATTCTATTTATTTTTGCCATTCCCTTGAGATTGTCTATAGAAAGGGATTGTAAGCAATTTCAAATTTTCCACCCCCACCCGAACCGTGGGCTGTAGGTCTCGATGGATGGGGACTATATCCAGTCGCATCTATACATCCCACACCGACGAGCAGAGAAAACCCACCCCTAGCGAGCGAAGCGAGCAACATCCCCTACACATTTCATAATGTGATAATTTGATATTATCACCCTTAGTGATCTACCGTTTCCAATAATTCTACATGTCCCTCCAATAGAAAAGACCATCGGATCTATAGAGCCATACGAGCGAGCGAAGCGAGCGAGAAAACTAGGCTATAAATAAATAAGTTACAGAGTAGAGAGAATGTCTCCTTATGCAGGGGTTTTAGTTAAAATATTCCTGTACCTATAAAAATCTGTCCTCATTGTTCCAATCGGTGGGTTGCACATTGGATTCGATGAGATTGGATGGTCCCGTTTTGATACACCAAAACGGGCTAAGTGGTAGGCTGTGTGAATCAAGCAGGTAGGCAAACAACGTTCTTATCAGATCCACCTGCGCCTTCGAGTGCCAGAAGGAGGAAAGCACCTCTGAACTTTCAAATCGTCAAAACGTGTCGGAATCCGAAACGTGACCCAGCCGTCGTTAGAAATGATAAGCAACGGGTTTTTGGAAGAGGAAAATTTGACAACTGAAAGTTCCAAGAGGAATCTATTATTGATGTGACTGTCAGGAAAATGACAACACGCAACGACGAATTTTAATTTCTCGTGAACCAGGAGGACTGGGAATCAGTTTCTCGTCCCCCGCGTGCCTTGCGGATAGGATTGTATCGTTTCGATGTAGAATGATGGTACCTCCTACACCGTGGCCCCGGACCCCATTGCACGTGATTTCCAACACAATTACCTACGTAGTGACGAGGCAGGCCAGCGTTCCCCAATTACCGTCCTAATGGATAGATGGAACATGACTCTAATGTAGCCTTGAGGCCCAAGCGTGGGCGGCTACACAGAGCTCTGATCTTAGCTCTAAACTCCTGCGTCCGTTAAAGGACCACCCCTTAAATTCAACTCCTCCATTAAGCTACATTATAGGGCTTCTGTGTTTGGGGTACCGTTAACTGTACACAATACACACGCGAAGACCAAAGTTCTTAATATTAGGTCACATTATTTGAGTGAATAATTATCATAATGTTCAAGTGGGTTTCGACTCAGATAATATCTACTTTGAGTACAGTTACTGTGAAACTATATCATAATATTGTGCTTAAAAATAGCTTGTAACGCTTAAGGAAGTTTATCAAGAGAGCTTACAACATTTTTATAGTAATATTTCCCCCATGTAGTGAGGTTATGGATAGTATATAATTATGGTTGAAATTAAATTGTGCACCAAACACATTACGACGGAGTATTTATAAATATCTCCATCAATTTTTCTGAAGTCTATATATATTTCGTGAAAAACCTTGTCAAATCCTTGAAAATTTTTCTTATGAAAGCAATTTTCAGTAAAAATTCATTAGAAGTAAAAATTAATTTGACCTCAAATTTTTTTGAGGGACTTGATGCTGTATGAAACAATAGTAATTTTGCTCATTTGATGTGAGTCTCATTTCCAAATTGCTGAATTTGCTTTTTAATATATTTGAGGAGCTGACATGGAAAACCAGTTAAGTCCAAAAATCAAATTTCATAGGAACTCCCTCTGAACTCTTATCAGATTTTTTTGGACATAATCTCTTCTCCATGCAAAGGTCACACATTTATTCAGGGTGCGATCTAGCAAGGCCGTTGGCGTGACTGTTTACGTGCACTTCGACGAAAAAAATGTTCTTTAAATTTTTGGACTTAACTGCTTTTCCATGTCAGCTCTCATTTATATGGTCATAATTTGTTACTTGGCTCAGCCATTCGGTACGGCTGGCAACCAGCTAACTTGCTCAGGGTGTTTGATGGATGAGGTGAAGGGGTGAACCTCAATTACATCTTAAAATAAAGAGAAAGGAGGACTTGTGAAGAGAGACTAAGACGCGATAAGAGACGCGTGTGCTCGAATGGCAGGACTGGCCTGGAGTGGATGGCTACAGAGTCTTCCTTTCGAGGGTAGTGATGGTGGTTGCAAACCTCAAGGTACATGGGGTGTGGCATAGGGAAAGGCTAGCTTTCTGTTTGACAACCGCGGTGAAAACTTTGACGCTGCCTTTTGTGCCCACCTCGAATGGCCATTCATTGCCCAGATCGCTGCTATACCAAGCATGCTGAAAAAAATATGACAGCAAGAGGACCTACGAGGCTCATTTAACCCAATTGTCTGGACCAGTGACGGGTCACTGCACAGAGAATTTGACGGATTCCTGAAACAAATGGCATCAATATGGGCCGTGAAGTCGTCAAAGCCGTATTCTCAAGTCGCCGCTTGTACGCAAGTAATAGTGCAATTTGCCATCATTCGTGTAGTAGCGTCGAGAATCAAGGACACAGGACGGGACGTATAATTTTGGGCTTGGGGGACGGTGCTGCCCTGAAATCTGGGGACAACGAATGAGGGCCCAAAAAATAATACATCAACCACAACACAACAAAAAATAAGACTTGAAACCTGAAAAGATCTATCGAAATTCGACCTATCTGTATACCTTAAAAACCAAAACTGATCATCTCATAGAAAATTTGGCACTATTAATAACGGAGTCCTTATTATTTTTTATTATTTTTTTTTCACATTGACCTAAAGAGAGTTATGGTCGTTTAAAGTCATTAGGCAGAAAAAGAAAACATTTAAAATGTGGTACTTGAAAACTTAGTGTGTAAAGAAAATTCTCCGGGAGGAACTGTTTGTTGCGAACTAGTTGTAGAATCGACCTCGGAGTTAGGCCCTTTCTTTCTGGAATACCTTGCATAAATCTGAAACCAACTAAGGATATTCAGCTATTTTATAGCCCATTAAAGCATCAAACTGAAATTAATCAAGACATCGTGTTCGAGGCAAGGGCAGAAGATTCGAGAAGAAGGCGTGCCCGCAGCGTCACCACCCTTGCGTGAGTGATTCCATCTGTCGACCCGCACTAATAAGAAATGGGCTAATGGAACCTGCTAGCCGGTCCGATGACACCTTGTTGAGTCTGAAAATTCGCTTCTCGATGATGAACGGACCGAACCAGTTTTTAAGGTTCCATTAAGCGTAATCGTTGCGAGTAGACGCTCGGATCGAATAACCCGTTTCCACGACGAAATATATGGACGGCAGCGAGGGCGGTTAAATTTGACGTTTTTCATCACGAAGATCCACTTGCAGAGTTAGACAGGAAAACGTCTTTTTGTGCGCCTCAAGCAGTTGTGATTTATCGGGAGAAAAACAAACGCTTAAAATGATGAATGGATGATCGGAGCAAACAAATTCACAGCTTTATTTTTCATAAGTACCCTTTCATGCTGATCTTGATTAGTGATGGATTGAATACGTTGAGACTATGGGGCATAATGTGCAGGTATCGTCAATTCGGGCTCCGAATTAATATGGCCTGCCACTAGAGCGTTGGGGAGCGATGTACCGTGTAAACATGGTTGTTAAGTGTTTCAGTGTAGTTAATACCTTTCGTTGACTCTTTGAGTTGCATCGTGTGAAATGTGAGTTGCATTATGAACTGAAATGCTCCACATTAAACAATCTGAACTGAAATAGCTATAACTGAAACAGCTGATGTGAAAATGTCTGAGCTGCTAACGTGTCTTCCGAAGGCCGGAGATGTACCGGACTGGGCGGGACTCAGGCACTTTGACCTTCGGCTCCATTCATAAAACTGCACCGCCCCGAAGGTTGATCACCGTCTGGAAAACGGGCGATAAATACGGCTCCGCGGAACCGTAGCAGAATGTTCGGAGTTTAAAGCCCCCTGTTACAGAAAAAAAGAATACGGTTTAACCTTTAACGCTGTACGTTCTTCTACGATTAGCAGGAGACCTCCTGACCCCGGGGCTCCGATACTACTACGCCGGGGCTATTTATGATGTGGGGACCTTTATCAAGGTTGGTTCTGGCTCAGCTCACACGGCTCTGCGCCATCCGCTGATTCTATTAGCGAAAACCCATCTCGAAGCCTCCTCTTATGGAGTCACGACAATACCCACGGCACCGCCTCCAGCTCCATATGGTGCTCTGAGGTCCTATTTGTGAAATATGTACCTTCTATATAGCGGGGAGCGCGGTATGATTCCGTATCTGCGAAGTTGCGGTTCTCGCAACGAGTATTCGAGTTAGTGATAAGTTATTAAACCTCCAAAGCAGTAGCTCATTCCCTAGTTTTAATTTAATATTTCTAATATATCACTTTGTAATTGGGCGTTTCCCCGTGAAGCTGCGTGGAAAATAGCTATTCCGCATCGTATATGTTTTTGCTTCTGGGTCTACATTGTTTGCGGAAACATTGTTTTAATTTTACACATGACAAGCGCCTTACATTAACGTACCAGATTGACCATATCAACAAAAAAGAAGATTTTTGAGATATGGGGCATATAAGCTCCATATTCCTAAGGATTCTGTTGATTTTGAAGTCTTGGAGAAGTGATTGGGCATAATGAGTCCTACGCGTCACCATTCTGTGGCGGATGTCTCCTTTTTCCATCAGCTAGTGGTGGGAC
Source organism: Adelphocoris suturalis (assembly GCA_030762985.1). NCBI lineage: Eukaryota > Metazoa > Arthropoda > Insecta > Hemiptera > Miridae > Adelphocoris > Adelphocoris suturalis. The sequence goes on from CM061048.1 coordinate 56,898,320, forward strand.
TGGTGAACTCACCTACACACTTTCTACATTAGTTATTTTATTCCACGCCCTGAACTGCGATCGGAAAATTTATTTTGCGTTTTCCTCCGCTAAGTACCTGTATCACTGCCGGCTCTGCAGATTGCGCCAACCGATGAATCATGCTATACGTAAGTGTTCCGATCTTGACATCTTCCACGATTCCCCGTCTTCTGTTGAAAATAGTATACTTGGTGTTGATTATTTATACCTGGACGTTATTCTATTATTTTTCTATTTTAAAAATGTTGACATACCTACCTGACATACCATTTGGCATACATATTTTTGACATGCTTATCATTTCATGAACTCAATTTTTAGGACGTCCCTCTGAAGCTAGGCTTCTCAACAGAGGAATGACCTATTGGATATGGTCCAGAGGGTGTGGGACAACCCAAGCATGAGAAAAATAACCAATGCAAATCCATTTCAGACCATTCTTAGACCGAATCCCCTAGAAAACCCGTAGGTAAATATGTCTGTGTGGGGGTGAGTGTGTTTGTGAGAAATTTTGTTGACGCTGCCCGGCAAGCTTGGACTGTATCATAGGACATTTCAACTCTGATAGCTGTTTGCCCAAGCGCTGATGCTGAATACGTTAGCAAGCGCAACAAGTAATTGGGCTGAGCGTTTCATTTCTGCATTTATACCTCAATTTGGAGTCCGGCAAGTAAGCAGCCATCGTTCACATAAAAAGATTTGAGGTATGAAGGAATTAGTGACATAAATTTCGCCGGCAAAGACATGGCATGTAAAAAGAACGGATGCAAGAGTATATAAATGTTATCAAGCTTCCAAACTGATGAACTTTACATTGCAGTTGTTTGCTATTGATGATGACGTGGAAATAACGTTTTCTATAACTTCAGACAACAAGAACACAACACCATTGCTTGACTAATTTTATGACTGTTACGTTTTAATCTCAATAAAAGTAGATTTTGTTTTTTTCAATATCTCTAAAAACAAGTCGTAATCTCATTTTATTTACAATGACTATTATTTATTCATACCTGCTACTACGAAGACTACTACATGTAAAGCCTAAGCCTACGGAATGGCTAGTCATAAAACACTTCAAATACCTACAAAATAATCGTGCATAGTTTTTCTCGTAGTTTTCGTTCGTGCTTATTTTTTCACTCGATCGTGTCAACCACTAAAAATGAACCCATATTCGTCGGAGGTATTTTCATCGCATTGATGTGATGGTAAGCAGAGAACAAGAATATTTCGATTGATGGAAAAAGGTGGAGCAATCAATGAATCATTAGAATCAATGCACATTTCGGGCATGATGGGTTATAACTAGAGATGAGTCGATACCAAAATTTATCGATTCCCGATACCGATACCTAAAAAATCGATTCCCGATTCTCGATACCGATACCATCGGCGCATAATACCTAACTTACCTATAAGTGAAAAACAAAAATTCCTCTTGAACTAGTAGTATATTCTAATTTTTTTGTACAACATATAACTTATACTTACAAAAAATTGATCCCAATACATTTGCAAATGAGGAAATTTTTAAATAAAACCAAAACATGGATAATAAAACCTTTATTCTCCATCTGTTCTACTTAAGGTTTTTGTTTAAAAAGACCAACATTTTATTTCTGTCTGGGTCCAGACGAGTAGTTAATTTGATTTGTGCAAATACAAAATTTGATATTTTTTTGTTATCTATCAAGTATCAATTAATAGGCAACTTTTATTGCCTAGGATTGATTTCTTTCTGAATAAATCAAGTTAAGCAGACTGACTTGGTTTTTTAGTTTTTCGTCGGTAACTGTAAGGTATTTCCAAATAAGACTGGCTCTAGGCTTTTATACTTGGAAAACATAGCTTAGTCTAATGCTTCTGTTGTCACAAACAAAATAACACAAGCCTACTTGTAAACAAAGTTATAATTGTAAGTTGTGTTTTGGACAATTCATGTTTCGCAACTGCTAACTTCACACAACGGTTGCACGGTACAACCATCTTCGTTGTTAGATGGTTGCAATAGTACCGTAGTGTAATAAAACGCCCATCACCGGGCGAGAATCGATCGCCTAAAGCCGATACCGATACCAATGCCTAAGAATCGGTGGTATCGAGAATTGGTATCGGGAATCGACTCATCAGTAGTTATAACTTGACACGCTGTCGTAATTCGGTATGTAGAGTACATAAGTTGTGGTGTTATATATATTAGAGGTGAATCTCGCCCCTGTATCTCGGTTTGGAGAGGGGAGATCCCCCAGACCGATTTGTATTTAAGGCCAGGAGAGCCTCAAATAACACGCACTCAATCATCAAGCCTGGTTGGTTATTTCACCTTGATAATATTATTTCAAAACCAGTTAAACGGTATGGAAATAACATTTGAATAATTATTCACCTTTAATAATTACAGTATACATACTTTTGAGTTCAATTATAATTTTAATGCTCTTTAATTTGTGTTAGATGCAACCATCAAACTGTGATTTTGGATTCCAGCATTATTCATTCGATTGGTCTAATTCGGATGTTGGCTAAAAGCAGCCGTATTCGCATCTTATTTGAGTTTCATCGGATTCGCATTATAGGTAATTTCTGCATACACGAACGTGATGTCTTTCTAACCCCCGCATCCAACGAATAAGTCGACCAGAGTCGAATTACCAGATCGGAAATTACCCGAGAACTGGTGTTCAATTAGGAGTTCCGTATCATTTCCAACGTGATCGGATAGTTTCAGCGCAAGCTTTGGTAATAAGACTGATTCAGTCATTCCGAGTTGTAAGGAGTATCAACTCTGTGGTGTATATTACCTACTCAGAACGTGAGAAGCTTTAGGTTATCCCTGGGAGCGACATTTTTTTCTGGGCCGTTCGTGACCTCCTCTACACCTACTCCTGTTGGAGTGTCCATTACATTAGCCGCGTCCCGGGATGGAACCCCAAGTCGGAAGAGCCGGGGAATCCGAGACGGCGCGGTTGAAGGCGTAGATGTCTTATCTCGCGAGCCGCGCTGTCGAATGCTGTTTGCCCTGAGTGCTTTAACAGTACCTATGCCGTGTAACAGAGTTATCACCGTCGAAGCTAACGGGACCTGCTCTCCAAACTCCTCAAAAAGTGCATGAAAAGTTGAAGTAGCCTTGAAAAACCACTCGAATCACATACTTGACTCCTAAGTGCCTGCTGTCGATTAAAAAATCAGGGATTTTGCAATCAGGGGCTCAAACGGTCCGCTGACATTATCATAATAACCGGATCCACGAGGCCTCCGTAAAAATGAAAAAAATCTTTCAACGTTTGAACAAATCTTTTTGTTTCCAAAGTTTTTATTCGATTTCGACGCAATTCTCTGGGATTTTCAGATAGTTACGAGATGATACCCGTATTAATTTCAAAGTTCTCAAGTTGAAGGTAGCCCCTGCACGAATTGATGAAAACCCTATCACCAGTCTACTTCTACTTTCAAGATTAGGGGAAAGTCACATAATATGAGATACTTTTTTCTTAAATGGGCTGAGGCCAGCCAAAAACAATTGCCACATTTGGTTTTCACTATTACCGTTCATTTACATCCCCTATTTAATTTTTTACATACAGATTTCAATAAATTTTCATCAAAATGCTTGAAAAAATCAACTTACGACATATTTCGTGTTTTCCCAATTTGGCAACATGTTGGCCAATTGAGATACACAGCGTTCCCAAAATGGGACTGTCTCATACCTATTAGGACAACCGTAATTAGGAATTCCAAAAAAACAAGAAATTTATAAATATGGTGATTTAATTCAAATAGATTAACCGAATTAACTCAAGTCTTGAAAATATTGTTAACCTATTAGTTCCAAATATTTCCAAAAATATTAATTGTAAAAATAGTAATGCAAGTGTGTAAATTTGTATATAAATAAACCTGAAGTAGGCAAGTTCATAAATTAAATTTACGATTTTAAAATTTTCTAATCCCCCGAACCAGCGACAAAGTTAAGATTTTGGATCCATAGAACACGATGGTGCCGAATTGCCCTGATGCTGTATTCGAGGAGAAATCAGCGAGAATATGTGGGAAATGACGAAAAAAAAAAAAAAAAAAAAAAAAAAAAAAAAAAAAAAAAAACAAAATGCAATCCCCGCTATGGTTTTTTCTGCATTAGACCCAGTAAATTTCGACGGTTTTTGCTAGGGTTGGTCTTGAAATGTTTGCTAAAGTTCCAATTTGGTCCCATTTGAGTTTCGAGGCATGAATTAATTTATTTTTTATTTATTTTTTTAAATTTATTGTAGTGATCGAAAATGTAGACGAAAACGTTGGTTTCCGAGCTATCGCTCTTCCTATTCCGTCAAAACTTTGTACCTTCCTAGGTCTGAACTTAGGATAAGTGGCATATCTTTATTAAACCTAATTAAATTTTCGTGGTCCCAAATGGAAAACGGAGCAAATTATAACTCAGCAATTTATTATTTTCGTTTTGCCCCTTTTATAAGACTTATTCATTTATTTATTTTTTGCCATTCCCTTGGGATTGTCTATAGAAAGGGATTGTAAGCAATTTTCAAAATTTCCACCCCCACCCGAACCATGGGCTGTAGGTCTCGATGGTATGGGGACTATATCCAGTCGCATCTATACATCCCACACCGAGCGAGCGAGAAAACCCACCCCTAGCGAGCGAAGCGAGCAACATCCCCTACACATTTCAAATCACCCTTAGTGATCTACCGTTTCCAATCATTCTACATGTCCCACTCAATAGTAAAGACCATAGGATCTATAGAGCCATACCGAGCGAGCGAAGCGAGCGAGAAAACTAGGCTATAAATAAATAAGTTACAGAGTAGAGAGAATGTCTCCTTACGCAGGGGTTTTATTTAAATTATTCCAGTACCTATAAAAATCTGTCCTCATTGTTCCAATCGGTGGGTTGCACATTGGATTCGATGAGATTGGATCGTCCCCGTTTTTGATACACCAAAACGGGCTAAGTGGTAGGCTGTGTGAATCAAGCAGGTAGGCAAACAACGTTCTTATCAGATCCACCTGCGCCTTCGAGTGCCAGAAGGAGGAAAGCACCTCTGAACTTTCAAATCGTCAAAACGTGTCGGAATCCGAAACGTGACCCAGCCGTCGTTAGAAATGATAAGCAACGGGTTTTCGGAAGAGAAAAATTTGACAACTGAAAGTTCCAAGAGGACTCTATTATTGATGTGACTGTCAGGAAAATGACAACACGCAACGACGAATTTTAATTTCTCGTGAACCAGGAGAACTGGGAATCAGTTTCTCGTCCCCCGCGTGCCTTGTGGATAGGATTGTATCGTTTCGATGTAGAATGAAGGTACCTCCTACACCGTGGCCCCGGACCCCATTGCACGTGATTTCCAACACAATTACCTACGTAGTGACGAGGCAGGCCAGCGTTCCCCAATTACCGTCCTAATGGATAGATGGAACATGACTCTAATGTAGCCTTGAGGCCCAAGCGTGGGCGTCTACACAGAGCTCTGATCTTAGCTCTAAACTCCTGCGTCCGTTAAAGGACCACCCCTTAAATTCTACTCCTCCATTAAGCTACATTATAGGGCTTCTGTGTTTGGGATACCGTTAACTGTACACAATACACACGCGAAGGCCAAAGTTCTTAATATTAGGTCACATTATTTGAGTGAATAATTATCATAATGTTCAAGTGGGTTTCGACTCAGATAATGTTTACTTTGAGTACAGTTTCTGTGAAACTTATATCATAATATTGTGCCTAAAAATGGCTTGTAACGCTTAAGGAAGATTATCAAGAAAAGTAGTTTGGTTATGGATAGTATATAGTTACGATTGAAATTAAATTGTGTACCAAACACAATAACGACGGAGTATTTATAAAATATCTCCATCAATTTTTCGGAAGTCCATAAATATTTCAAGAAAACCTTGTCAAATCCTTGACAATTTTTCTCTTAAGAAATCACTTTTCAGAAAAAGTCATTGAAGTAAAAATTAATTTGACCTCAACTTTTTTTGAGGGACTTGATGCTATATGAAACAATAGTAATTCTGTTCATTTGGTGTAAGTCTTTAGTCTCATTTTCGAATTGCTGAATTTGCTTTTTAATATATTTGAGGAGCTGTCATGGAAAACCAGTTAAGTCCAAAAATCAAATTTCATGGGAACTCCCTCTGAACTCTTATCAGATTTTTTTGGACATAATCTCTTCTCCATGCAAAGGTCAAGGACCGGGAGGACCTAAGGCCGCTGGCTTGACTGTTTACGTGCACTTCGACGAAAAAAAATGTTCTTTAAATTTTTGGACTTAACTGTTTTTCCATGTCAGCTCCTCATTTATATGGTCATCATTTGTTACTTGGCTCAGCCATTCGGTACGGCTGGCAACAAGCTAACTTGCTCAGGGTGTTTGATGGATGTGGTGAAGGGGTGAACCTCAATTACATCCTAAAATAAAGAGAAAGGAGGACTTGTGAAGAGAGACTAAGACGCGATAAGAGACGCGTGTGCTCGAATGGCAGGACTGGCCTGGAGTGGAGTGGCTACAGAGTCTTCCTTTCGGAGGGTAGTGATGGTGGTCCGGTCCTGGTTGCAGAACTCAAGGTACATGGGGTGTGGCATAGGGAAAGGCTAGCTTTGTGTTTGACAACCGCGGTGTAAACGTTGACGCTGCCTCTTGTGCCCACCTCGAATGGCCATTCATTGCCCAGATCGCTGCTAATGCCAAGCATGCTGAGAAAAACATGACAGCAAGAGGACCTACGAGGCTCATTCAACCCAATTGTCTGGACCTGTGACTGGTCACTGCACAGAGAATTTTACGGGTTCCTGAAACAATTGGCATCAATGTTGGCCGCGAAGTCGTCAAAGCCGTATTCTCAGTCGCCGCTTGTACGCAAGTAAAAGTGCAATTTGCCATCATTCGTGTAGTAGCGTCGAGAATCAGGGACTCAAGACGGGACGTATAATGTTTGGGCTCGGAGGACGGTGCTGCCCTCCAATAGGGGGACAACGAATGAGGGCCCATAAAACAATAAATGAACCACAACACAACAAAAAAAGAACACTTGAAACCTGAAAAAATCAACCGAAGTTCGACCTATCTATATACCTAAATTAACTAAAATTGATTTATCTGATCATCTCATAGAAAATTTGGCACTATTAATAACGGAGTACTTATTATTATTATCTATTTTTTTCTCATTGAACCTAAGGAGAGTTATGGTCGTTTTAAAGTCATTATGCAGAAAAAGAAAATGAAAAAATTTGAAATGTGGTATTTGAAAACAAAGTGTGTAAAGAAAATTCCCCAGCAGGAACTATTTTTTACGAACTAGTTGTAGAATCGACCTCTGAGTTTGGTCCTTTCTTTCTGAAATACCCTGCATAAATCTGATACCAACTAAGAAACTTCAGCTATTTTATAGCCCATTAAAGCATCAAACTGAAATTAATCAAGACATCGAGTTCGGGGCAAGGGCAGAAGATTCGAGAAGAAGGCGTGCCCGCAGCGTCACCACCCTTGCGTGAGTGATTCCATCTGTCGACCCGCACTAATAAGAAATGGGCTAATGGAACCTGCTAGCCGGTCCGATGACACCTTGTTGAGTCTGAAAATTCGCTTCTCGATGATGAACGGACCGAACCAGTTTTTAAGGTTCCATTAAGCGTAATCGTTGCGAGTAGACGCTCGGATCGAATAACCCGTTTCCACGACGAAATATATGGACGGCCGAGGGCGGTTAAATTTGACGTTTTTCATCACGAAGATCCGCTTGCAGAGTTAGACAGGAAAACGTCTTTTAGTGCGCCTCAAGCAGTTGTGATTCATCGGGGGAAAAACAAACGCTAAAAATGATGAATGGGTGATCGGAGCAAACAAATTCACAGCTTTATTTTTCATAAGTACCCTTTCATGCTGATCTTGGTTAATGATGGATTGAATACGTTGAGACTATGGGGCATAATGTGCAGGTATCGTCAAATGGGGCTCCGAATTAATATGGTCTGCCACTACGAGCGCTTGGGAGCGATGTACCGTATAAACATGGTTGTTGATAAGTGTTTCAGTGTAGTTAATACCTTTCGTTGAATCTTCAAGTTGCATCGTGTGAAGGGAGCCGTATTATGAACTGAAATGCACCCAATTAAACAATGTGAACTGAAATAGCTATAACTGAAACAGCTGATGTGAAAATGACTGAGCAGCTAACGTGTCTTACGAAGGCCGGAGATGTACCGGACTGGGCGGGACTATGAGGCACTTTGACCTTCGGCTCCATTCATAAAACTGCACCGCTCCGAAGGTTGATCACCGTCTGGAAAACGGGCGATAAATACGGCTCCGCGGAACCGTAGCAGAATGTTCGGAGTTTAAAGCCCCCTGTTACAGAAAAAAAGAATACGGTTTAACCTTTAACGCTGTACGTTCTTCTACGATTAGCAGGAGACCTCCTGACCCCGGGGCTCCGATACTACTACGCCGGGGCTATTTATGATGTGGGGACCTTTATCAAGGTTGGTTCTGGCTCAGCTCACACGGCTCTGCGCCATCCGCTGATTCTATTAGCGAAAACCCATCTCGAAGCCTCCTCTTATGGAGTCACGACAATACCCACGGCACCGCCTCCAGCTCCATATGGTGCTCTGAGGTCCTATTTGTGAAATATGTGCCTTCTATATAGCGGGGAGCGCGGTATGATTCCGTATCTGCGAAGTTGCGGTTCTCGCAACGAGTATTCGAGTTAGTGATAAGTTATTAAACCTCCAAAGCAGTAGCTCATTCCCTAGTTTTAATTTTATATTTCTAATATATCACTTTGTAATTGGGTGTTTCCCCATGAAGCTGCGTGGAAAATAGCTATTCCGCATCGTATGTTTTTGCTTCTGGGTCTACATTGTTTGCGGAAACATTGTTTTAATTTTACACATGACAAGCGCCTTACATTAACGTACCAGATTGACCAGAGTAATAAAAAAAGAAGATTTTTGAGATATGGGGCATATAAGCTCCATATTCCTCAGGATTCTGTTGATTTTGAAGTCTTGGAGAAGTGGTTGGGCATAATGAGTCCTATGCGTCACCATTGTGTGGCGAATGTCTCCTTTTTCCATCAGCTAGTGGTGGGACTGGTGAACTCACCTACACTACTTTCTACGGTCAGTTTTGACATGGATATGTCTTTTGGCTGGGGGTCAAGGAATTTTTCGCGACACTTTTTATTCCACGCCCTGGACAGCGATCGGAAAATTTATTTTGAGTTTTCCTCCACCAAGTACTTGATTCATGCTATACATAAGTGTTCCGATCTCGACATCTTCCACGATTCGCCGTCTTCTGTTAAAAATAATATACTTGGTGTTGATTAAATTATTCATACCTGGACGTTATTCTATTCTTTTTCTCTTTTAAAAATTTTGACATACTTTTAACATGCTTATCATTTCATGAACTCAATTTTTAGGACGTCCCTCTGAAGCTAGGCTTCGTCAACAGAGGAATGACCTATTGGATATGGTCCAGAGGGTGTGGAACAACCCAAGTATGAGAAAAATAACCGCATGCAAATCCATTTCTGACCATTCTTAGACCGAATCCCCTAGAAAACCCGTAGGTAAATATGTCTGTGTGGGGGTGAGTGTGTATGTGAGAAATTTTGTTGACGCTGCCCAGGCCACAATTCTCTACTGATTTTCGAGATGCTTTCTATGTTCGACCCCAACTCTAGTCTAGTTATGCAGCGAACTCCGGAAATTTTGAATTTCATGAAAGAGGGGGAAGGCTGAATAAAACTTGGGTTTTTCGATAAATCCTGTCGACGCTACCCAGGCTACAATCCTCAATCGATTTTCGATCAGAGGTCAAGAGTTTCACATTTTATCATGAGAAGGGATTATATATAGTGATATATCGTGATGTTTTAACTATTCTTAAACTTCGTCGATTTTCGTGATTTTTTTTGTACAACTGTAATACAGAATAACTATAATTAAACAACAACTATAATACAGGCGCTGGAGGAGGGGGTACATCCAGTAAAATCATGACCTATTGACTATTCCAAGATCATGAAAAAACCAGACATAGGAAGATTTCTGTAATGCATGCATTACTTACCAATATGGTTTTATTTGGATTCCTAACAACACTGTATTTTCAAAAATATTTTCGGATCTTCACCCCGATACCATGCACATCAGAAAATGTTAAAAAAAAAACACATGCCATACAAGGGAACAAGCCCCCCCCCCCCCCCCCCCCCCCCTTCAGATCTTTCTGCTTAGAGTCAACGGCTCAAAAAAAAAAATAAATAAATAAATAAAAAAATAAAAAAAATAAAAAATAAAAAAATAAAACATTGAACATGGTTGTATAGCAATAATTATGTAAATCAGAACTCGGTCCTCACAAAATTTTATTGCAGAAAATTATAAAACATTATTGCCGATATCTACCTTCGAAGGAAGTATTCTTGTCTTATATTATCTTCTTTATACAAAAATGAATGTGCATATGCCTCTTGTCTTTTATGTGCGGGCGTACCGTTCGCCCGATGGAATAAAACTTTTTCCAACTGATTCCTTGCACTCCTGGGAAGGTCATAGGCTTTTGGAATCTTCCCCAATACTACTCCTTAATCGTCAAACTGCCAGTCCTTCAAAACGGGTAAATACAGCGCGAAATTGGAAAAATTTACTCTAAAACGGTGGTACGCGTTGATATGGCAACTATTCGGAACAACATTACATGGCAACTGGGTATTTAGAGTTTAGAGATGATGTGAACCAGGGTCGACTTTAATACTATTAAAGTCGGCCTTCAGTTAACCCATACCAAGCTCAACCGAAGTGAGGGTGAATTATAGTAGGTAGTAGAGTAAAAAGTAGTTGAATGTTTTAGCGCATTGTGGAATATTTTAACTGACGATTTGTTTTCCTGGCTGCAACGCGCCGGGTAATCCGCTAGTTATATTATAGAAACAATCAACGGTTGTTTTTCGGTTCGTTGCTATAGAAACGTCTTCGTATCCAAATTACAACATATCTCGTGATTATTATCCGCCGACTGTTTCTCAAGGAACGAAGGAACGTTGCTAGCGGAAAATCATGTGTCCGCTACTTTGGGGTCGAATTTTCGCAACACAAAACGTAACATTTTTGGGCAGTTAGGTCATTGGTAGAGCATGTTTCATGCTAAAATCACGATTACCCAAGAAAATGATAACATTCCGTATTCAAATCGATTTCGCTCAAATTTACTGATAGCAAAAAAAATCTTTGACGGTTTTAGAAAAAGAAAATTTTAATTTCATTTTTCAAATGATCATAGTACCTATATTGGACGGTTTTGTCCGCTCCTGATGAAAAACCCATACATAGGAAGATTTTTTTCTAAATTTCCAATATGGACTGGAAACTTGTTCTTCTGTTTGTACACTACCTCTGTTCCTCTCCATTGAATAGTTGAAAGTCAACTTATTGAGCTCACATAGCGAGATTTAATGATCTCAATAAAAAACGGCGAAAAAACACGTGACCGGAGCAGGTGATTATCGATAAATACATGAATGATTGAGTCAATGTAAAGGAATTGATCGGAGAAAAGGAAATTATTAATCAAGCAAACGAGACCTGCCGACTAACTGTACTGGTGAAAACTTGGCACTCCCTTACAGAACGTACTTGTTACACCTAGAATTTCTTGCTCATTATTGACCGTCTCATGCTTTTAATTGGTGCCTATTATTGCATTCTTTCTTGAGGAGCCGGTCCCATTTAATCGATGCTATAAAATGCAATGCAAACTGGATCAGATGGCAATTACGCTCAATACAGAATGTGAAAAACTCAGAATCTAGGGAAGAAAAACAAATTGTAGTAAATATTTTTTAATTAGTTAGGTTGTAATTAGGGCTCGTTTTGAGTTCAAATTCGGTCAGCAGTTAGGTACTACTAGAGAGTTTTTGCAGTTTTCCATTTTTTTTTTTTTTTTTTTAACTTTTACCTATTGCACTGAGTAATCTCACTAACAATACGAATCTGACTTACATTACTACAATACACTATTCAGGACCTAAGATGCATAACTTTGTCCCTTGTCTCTCGAACATATCACATTTACTTCCTACACAAGCTCATGCGGTTTCAAACGCTTAAGGCGTCGAGTTAGATCTTGCACATCCAGGAGCTTCCTCATTCACACGATCTTTTAGTCTGGCAAGATGAGCCGTTGCTCGCTTTTTTATCACCTCATCCACACTGTCAACTTGAAGTTCACGGTGGAGTGCCTCATTTCGGAAGTCGCATCAGTGATACATCGTAGTACAGAATTCTGGAAACGTTGAATGATCTGCCTATTGGTTAGAGCTCTGAAGCCCCACAACTTCGCTCCATACATCCTAACTGGCTTGAGTACTTGATTGTAAAGAAGCAGCTTGTTACCAATGGTCATGGTGGATCGTCGGCCGATTAGCCAATACATCCTTCTAAGTTTCAATGCGAGCTCTGTCCTCTTCTTTTTGACATGTTCCTTCCACCTGAGCTTGGCGTCTAGCGTCATGCCCAGGTATTTGGCTTCATTCGCGTAGGGAATTGCCACGTTGTTGAGGAAAGCAGGGATGTAGTCAATCTTCCGGTTGGTAAAATCAACGTGCACCGACTTGGCCTCATTCAGTTTGATCCTCCATTTTGTTGTCCAAAGACTGTTTTCCATCTGAGTCGATTAGCTGAGTCGTTGCAAGAAAAGAGGTTTTTCTAGCGCTTTGCAAACCAGAAGATAACCACTGAGTCATACTGTACGATTGAATGAAACGATTCAAAAGTTACACTATCGTGAATACAAAACTCCAAATCTTCAAAATTGAGCCCGAGTCATAGATTACCTAAAGCGTAATATATAATTTTTCTTTCATAATGGAAGAAGTACCTATTAAATTACCTTCAACTTTATCAACCTATGAGGTTTGATATTTTCACTAGAAATAGATGTGATAGAAGAAGGAAGGGAACTTGGAAGGTTAGGTAGTTGTTAAGACAACATGGAAATTCGCCTTGGGTTAGGAAAATCTCTTTCGGGAACTTCATCATGATCAACGATCAAGATGTACCTATATTATAAATATGTACCTACCTGTACCTATTACCTCCATGTGTACGATACTTTACACTTTTTTCCCTTGGACAATTACGTTTTATTATTGAAAATAGCGAACCATATTTGAAGATGTGGATACCTGCTAATACGCGACAAAGGGCGAAGACAGCAGTTTCTGTCTGTGTCTATCCCTACCCATTTCATCAAAATCGATCTATCAGTATCGGAGCTTCGTCTTTAACAGTCCAATTTCAGGTTTGACATGTGTGATGGTTACCTCAATCAATCAATCAAACAAATTTTATTGTAAAAAATCATACATGATTGTTACAAGGAGTTCGTATATAGACAATGTATGGTAAATCAAATTAGTTCTCAAGTTGATTAAATTGAGGTAGGTACGTTACGTTGAAGAAATTATAATGTGCACTGTTAGAAAAAAGAAAGATTCCTTTGCGATTGCAACTTGCAACTATGCAACCATTTATTGATTACAATATCGAATACCATATACATAATATAAATTCCTATACTGTAATTGATTACAATGTGCAACTAATTAAGATTCAAAAATTAATAAGAACAGCTTTTCTAAATTTATCAGCATCAGAGACCTGACAGTGAATTGTAACACAGTGGTAATACAGTGTTTGGGAGATCTTCAAGATGATCCAGAACCTTGACATGTCAAACCCAGAGCATTTGGACGCCAGGCATGTTTTTACGAAGACGAAAATTCCACCACTAGCGCGCCCGTGATTTATATCTCTCGATGCCTTAGAACTACATAAAGCATGAATATTCAGCCAGTATGGACTGCGTCGAAAGATCACCATCATTGTGCCACGTCTCTGTTAAGCAGAAAACGTCATAGTTGAGGATGTCAGGCTCATTGGAAAGTGCTTTTAATTTGCCGTTATTGTTCCAAAAACAGATCTTCAATTTTCTAGTAGGAAAGGTTGAATAGGTTTTGTTATAATTCAGCTTCGCCGAGAGAGAGGAGTGGGATCTATTAACATCATCTTGTATGGCTGATTGCTATGGTACGATACTAACATCCTTCTTCTTCTTTTATTCCCTTTTAGGCGGTGTATTTAGACTACCCCGACTTCTTTTTCTTGTATCCATTTCACCATATTGGGATTTCTGATGGTTACCTATTTCAACAAAATTAGTAGTATGCCATCCTGAGTACCCAAATACCTTCGAACAAAATCGGACTGATGGTAGATCGTGAAGCTTTAGAATCCATTATAAGGTAGGTATCAGCATAATTTAAGTGAGGATGATTACTACAAACCAACCACCTTTTTTGAAAATCACGAATTTTACAATGTCATGACACCTTACACCTTAGATTACACCAACCTACATGTATCATAGAACGATGTGACAAATGTGATTGCATACAAAAACAAACAAAGGCTAGATATTTAGGATTAATTTTTGATCAACATATGAAGTGGGAATCGCAAATTCATGAAACAAATAATAAAATTAGAAAATTGATTTACGTGTTTGCAAAGATCGCAAATGAAGTAAATGATAAGATTAAATGCTGTATTTATGATGCTTCGGCTAAACCAATTTTGTTATATTGTCTTCCTGCTTGGAGTGGCGGATTTAAAACAGCCTACAACCCTTTAGTTAGTTCTCAAAAAATGATTGTGAGGACAATAAATAGGGAGGGCTATTCAGCTCCTTCTGAACCCATTTTTAAAAAACTAAAAATACTCCCGTTTAGAAAACTTGTTAAAGTAAGCCAAATAACTGAAATTATTTAAAAAAAACAATTTATGCTCCCTAAACACTAACTAACAACTAGGAGCAAAGAAGTTGCTATGCTTGCACTTCCTTTTCAACGGACCACTCTGGTTAAAATGAATTATTTATATAAGGGTGCAAGAAATTTCAGCGAGCTACCTAAAAAGATATGGAAAAAATCTTGGAGGGGAGGGTAAAACGAATTTACTCATTCCTACACGAAATTTATTCATGAGAAAATATGCAAATGGTTAATTATTGCAGAAAAATATAGAATACAAATTAGCAATAAGAATGTAATATTAAATAAATAAAAATAAGAAGATAAATGATAATATGTAAATAATAATAAGAAATAGAAGTATTTTATATCAATTTTTTGTTAATTTATAGATACTTAGAAAAAGACTTCTGGACTCTAGACCCCGCTGCGAGCTTTATGCTCATATGGGGCTATAATTTCTATTAAAAGTTGTATGAATTAAGGGCACTTGGTACCCCAACAAAAATTTTTCAACCTTTTTTTCTTTTTTTGTCTTAAATAAAACTAGATTCATTCCTGAACAAGGTAATATAATGCATATAATATTTACAAAATTCAAATGTCTCACAAATTAACTTAGAAGTTGCCCGCCTCATAGTCCACTGCCCCTGCTTCTTCAAATTCAAACAGCTAGGGAAAGTCGATAATATCCAAAATACTGGTAGGTACTTACAAATCATAATCCAAATCCTAATTTCTTCTTGGAGGAAGATAACCAGCTTGAGTCGCCGGATGAAGTGCTAGGAAAAAGAGGGGTTTCAGAGAAAGAAGTTCCAGAAACGGAAGGATCATAGGAAGCCAAAGGATGAGAGCCGGGTGAAAGACTTGAGCTGGATGGTAAGTGGCAAATTTAGGACGCAGAATCATCTTCACGCAACTTCTTGGAGAAATTCGCGATATGGTTGACCTTCTTGAATATTCTTTTACTTTTCGTCATTGCGTATAGCACTAAAACTATACGGACTAAACGAATTGCGGACAAACCGAACACGGAATGATGCACGGACGAGTGGAAACGTAAACAACATAGAACAACAGAACATTTTATCATTGTTATCATCTTATCATTCTAGTTGGTTGGTATTATGCTCTGACTGTGTGAAGTGAAGTCATTGAGGTTACCAACTCATTCACACATATTCAAGTCATATTAGTTCACCAAAACGTCGCAAAAGCGCGAATATCGTTACTTTTTCGTTTTATG
The DNA here is from genome assembly GCA_030762985.1 of Adelphocoris suturalis. Taxonomy (NCBI): domain Eukaryota; kingdom Metazoa; phylum Arthropoda; class Insecta; order Hemiptera; family Miridae; genus Adelphocoris; species Adelphocoris suturalis. The sequence goes on from CM061048.1 coordinate 56,914,437, forward strand.
GCTCTCCTGAAAAGTAGCATATTTTTGCGCATCTTGGGATCTACTGAACCGAATTCATTTTTCTTTCTTTAGAAAGTTATCTCTCAACCTACTGCATAAATCTGAGGGAATAGTTTATCAAAATAAGTTATTGTAATTACGGGACAGATAATCGAAGTTACCTCAAATACCACCAATATTTCCAAAATTTGCTTCGATATTGTAATGCGGCAAATTAATATTTTTTCAATATGATTCCGCAGATCTTTAGATCTTTACAAGATCTATCAGTTAAAAAAAAGATCATTGAAATCGGCCCAACGAGTGCCGAGATAATGGGTCACGAATTTTGCCATTTTTGGGGGGGTACCAAGTGCCCTTAACTTATTTTTACATTTCAATTTTATAATTTCATTTTTCAATTTATTGTACTGAATATATATGGAAATAAAAAAAAAAAAAAAAAAAAAACCTTGAAATAGGAACAAACAAAAATTGAATCTAGCATTATAGGTTATCGTCATGGAAGGTTACATGCCTATTCAGAGCTGTATTCGGCATCCTTTGAGCTTCTAATAGGATTTCTCTATTCGTATAACGAATGGACCGCTAACCGTTAGCAATTTGAGTGCATTCGCAATGCTCCATTCCTATTAGCGAATTTTTGAAGAAAATTAAGCCATTGCTCTCGCCTCAAAATTTGTAGAATGTGAATTTTTGAAAAAATTTTATTCAGAAATCCGTTTCAGGCTATTCTGAATCATATTCTGAAGTTTAACGCATTTTTTAATGTATGTATGTATATATGTATGTATATATGTATGTATATATGTATGTATGTGTCATTCCAGACGATAACTGTCCGTAGAATTGTGCTAGAAACTTCAAACAAATTTTAAAATGTTAAGGACACAAAACGAAAGTTCAAGTTCGTTGGCCAGCATGATCGGATTACATCTTCGGGATGAAATTTTCAAAAATGTAGTCAACAATTTCAAAATAGCCTGTTTTTTGCGATTTGTTGTGCGAAATAATTTTTTCAGCATACTAACATGTGGTATATTCGGAATCAGCGTAAAATTTCCTATAAGAATATGTATCAAGTTTTCAAAAATTTCAAAGTTGAAAAATCAGTCAAAAATCGAAATAATGCCGTTCGCTAGTTGTAAAAATCGGTAATATTTGCATGAAACATCTTAAAAAATTCGCTCATGGGGTCATGCTGCATGACTGGACTTTTCGTAGTTCCTCCCACTCGACTACGACTCAGCGTTGCAAAAACTCCCTACTGATTCGCAGTCGGACGAGTGGATTAAGTTGACACTCATCCTGACAGCCGAAAGTTTCTTATGACTCGCAAGGATGCAGCAAAAAAATCCGATCTCGATAAAATAACGATGTAAACAAGATTTCCGGAAACCGAAAGTGAAACAACCGGGCGGGTTCGGCAGGGCCGGTATTTTTATTGGCGTCCGCCCAGGTTTTTTCTCCCCTGGAATATCAACAGGTGCCGTTTTAAATATTCCGAACCGACGACGCTAATGTGAATACATTTCCGTTTGAGTGATAATCTTCGTCAGGGATGTGTTATTAATGCTTCACCGTCTGGAGTCTGCAAATATCCTTCAAGTTATGGTGATTCTTGCAGAGCATTTCGCTAACTACTCGTAACCGCCGTATTTCATTGCATCGAACGGCTTGAGACCGGGATAACCTTGCAAATTATGCAAAAATTCAAATCAATCTTCATTGTTTTAAGTGTTGAATCTATATAATTAGTATTAGCGTACATTTCTCTTGAATATTGGGCTGCTTTCCGTTTGGGTTTATTATCTTCAATAATGAACCTTTGTAATCGACAAAGGAAAAACTTTTTAACCCCCCCCCCCCTAGAATTTGTTGTTTCTCGTTTCAAGATATGTAAAATTAAAAAAAAGGTGGGGGGGGGGGGGGATCTGTTCATGTTCCACCGTCCGCAGCTTTACTCTGAAAGTACTGGATTAAAGTATATGAAAATTGGGTCATAAATCAAAAATGGTGTCTAGTTCGTTCTAAAAGCTTGGCATCGCTTTTGATCGTCCCTAAATGGTAGAATTAAATGCCTGAAATATTAATGAATCAAGTTTTTTGTTGTTGTCGTTAATAGGAACATTATCCTAAAGAATCAAAAGAAATCACCCGGATCTTTTTACGTTAAGCCGTTTGCTCTCCCTAAATTCCAGAATTGTAAAAAAAAGCTAATCAACATGGTGAAAACCACCTTATATACTTCGACGATCATATCAGCTGATATAATTCCAATGGAATTCGGGCTTCGCGAAGTAGAGTTAGTTATAACTCTTGTCACGTATATATGGACATATGAAGCATAGGTAGCGGATTCATTCATCTAATCTCATTAATTTTCCGTTTATGGGTACATTTACTTTACCGTATCATTTACCTATGACGGTGATGGCATACATACTTAGATCTGAGGGACTGGTAAAGTAGATATGTTATGTATGGGAAGTTAACGAAGAAAGTTACGAAATTATGAGCTGCAGTGGCAAATTCGTTTGATGGAGAAGCTTCGATGATGCGTATGATTACTCGCTCGATAAACTGTTGCATAAGCTCCTTACTATCGTTTTGCCAGTGGTTGTGAACACTTGGTGACAGTATATTGATTCTATGGTGTGAATCTTCAGTGTTGCATCTTTGAGAGAAATTTTTAGTTGTATTTATTATCAAACCATAGCTGTCAGTTATGATATAGAGCATGTGTGGATTAAAATTGAATTGGAGACGCAGTGTGAGTATAACGTTGGGGGCATTTGCTTCGTTCAATTGGGCTGTGGAGGTAATGAGTGTAAAATCGCTCTGTAACTCAGTGGCCAAAGTAGCTATGTATGATTCATGGAAAAATGTTCTTAGATTTATAATTGGAGACAACGTGTATTCATTAATTATCCATAATCGTTCTAAAGGATTCTTGACCAAGCGTGCAGACAAGTTGCCTTTGCCCTTGTAGAACTTCCTTCCTTCCTTTTTTCCTTCAGCCATATCTCAATCTGCAATGTAAGATAGAAACAACGTGTGTATTTAATGGAATGTCTATGAAATATTGAAAGATCTAATTTTGAGTAATCTGGTGGTAGTACTCTTACCATGTTATTTTTCCGACGTTATTTTTCACCTCGTAGACAATATTAGAGAGTTTTTGTATTTCTCGTATTTTTATTTCTCGTAAACACGAAAACAAGCTGTTAGAGCAAGCACGATGAATGCTAACCTTTTTCCGTCGATTTCTCGTAGCGTTTTCGTAAGCCCGAGAGGAAGAGAACTCTTACAGAGACGTTAACGTGACTCTTGTTCACTGCTCAAAGCTCAATTGTCACAGTAGACAACTTCCAAAATATAACATGACTTAAGAAACAACGACCACTACCTCATATGAAAACGATTCAGCCGTGAAGAACACGAATCTTTAAAACGTGTAAAATGAACCTTGAAACAAAACCTTGAAAATGAAAAAGCTGAAATCTTCGACAAAACGTCGAAAGCAAGAACAAAATGCCACTACCTATTGCCTTTCTGGTTGAGGTGCAGGGAAAAAACACGAAAGAAAGACAAATACAAAGGTTAAACCAACAACTAAACACGGCACGGGGAAAATTCGGCCGATTTTGTCGGGTGTGTATGTGTATCCTTGCCTACTGTATGAGAGTTGCTAAGTTATTCCAGAGTGTTATCCTAGAGGAAGGTCAAGTTTTCGTCTCGTAATTATGATTCCGAAAAAGCTGAGCACGAGTAAAGCTGACTCTTCCCGTTCTGAAAAGCGTTTCCACGTTACGAAAACCTCTTCTCGTTTCGGAAAGCTCATTTTCGTATACTACGAGAAAATGAATACGAGAAGTACAAAAACTCTCTATTTAGCTTTCCCTATTTCACAAAGTATTTCAACTTTTTAGCGATTGTAACGGAATCACAAAACTCATTTTGCGAAACTCACATGTCAACCGTGACCAGTCAATCACATGGTTTATAATATACTAGAACCGAGTGGGTAGGTACCAGATGAATTTACTGTCTAATGGTAAATACGAGGGGTTGGGCGGCCAGGGTGGATAGGTAGGTACCAGGCAAAATTTTGCCAGGGGAAGAAATCCTAGAAGTTGGGTTACGCGGCAATACCCATGTAAAAAATTCGGAATGAAAGTTGCGAAAATACCTTGTGATTGTGTGGTTACTAAACCCACTCATAATAATAAGGCAAGACAATGCCTACTTCCTTTAAAAGTGATTCGTGTAAAGACATTAAGACCTTCTTATACAACGATTTCTTCTTGTTGGAGACAATTTGCACTGAGTAATTTCAAGAGCTCGAGGGCGCACTTCCATTTGTACTAGTCCTTCAGTCGTTTGCTGACCGCGGCTTTTCGATGTTCCTCTGTACCGGGCCAGGGTGGATGTCCATTTTAAATTTTACCATTTGTGTCGTTCTTTTTTATTGATTCAAAAATTGGTGTTTGAACAGTATTTGCAGTCTGTAGGTATGTTCCTGCATTAGTTTTGAACGCCTGCGCTGATTTCCGCATTTTTTAAAAATTTTGTTCAGTAGCGTTGTGCGCTAAATATAGCCATTTTACATTTTATTTCGTATGTTTTATTGATTCAAAAATTGGTACGTGAACAGTATTTGCATAACGCTTCCTCATCGATGGTTCAACGTCACCGATGGATAATTAACGTTCCAGGATCGCTGGCTGATCGGTACTTGTCTTTCCAGGCTAAGGCGCATTTCGGATATTTTTCGGATCCAAAGATTTTTAGCTCATATTAATGGATAACATTCTTCAGCAAAATTTGGTGCTCAAATTACATGTTCTATTTCTTATTTGATACACTTTTTCGGGTAATATTCTGCAAAAACATATAAATTTAACAATTTTAAGCTTTTTTGCCATTTTTATTGATTTTTTTTCTAGTACATTTTTGAAATTTTACTAATTTTTTGTGCTCAAAAAGTGCTATACAATAAATTCATCTTTTCTTTCAGAATGCTTGTTTTTTTCGCGAAATAAAGGATTTTTTAAATCTCAATCATAAGGAGTCTGGAATGACACATAAACATATACACGAAAAAGTCCAAACTTCAGATATCGTTTTAGGATGCCTCAAAACGGATTTTTAGCAAATAAATTTTGAAAAACTTTAATTTTAAAAATTTTGGAGCCATTACAATAGCTTAAATGTTTACGAAAATTTGCTAAAATGTAAACGTAATGTTGATTTTGTGAGGGAAAAGCTAACTTCCCGAAAATGATCACTGGGTATCACTATGGTGGTTTGAGCTATTAATCAGTATGTATAGCTGTCATATACAAATGCTGTCTAATGACAGGCTGGCTCAAATAAATTAAGAAACTAACACCTCTAGAATGAGTGACATATGCACTGCTGCCTATACCGAAAACCCTGCCCTTTTTACGAAGGTCCCATTCGAGCAATCAGCTAAAGATGCAGCCTTGGCCCGCGCACCGCAACGTCTATTACCGTCAAAATTATACAGTCGGGTTATAACTCAATTAGAGGGGAGAATTAGACATTCCGCTGAGTCATAATTTATAGATATTCCCGATGTGGGCACTGCCTACTGCCTTGGCCACGAGCGAATGAAAGGTTACTCCGCGGTATCAAATTCTTCTCCAGAACCAGTTAGGCTGTCGGATCGGCGTTGCTTTGAAGTTTACATTGTGCCGTTAAAGCGCTGATTAATCATTTCTTGCATCCCAAATTTCCTTTTTTAAAGCTCACTATGGATGTATAGCGGGGGCCGCATGACAAGTTGCGACTTTCTCAGCTCAGACAATGGAATCTAGTAGAGCATATTTGGGCAAACGAGGTTATTTCTCCTGAACCGTAAGGGGAAGGATTCTTTAGTCATGATGCTAGGTGTGAACTGGCGAATTCGCCATTGCTACGAAGCTACTGGTTGGTTGATATACCTAGATTGAATGATTTTAAGTGTAAGGTTTACCATTACGAAAATGACCAATAGCATTAAATATTTACTGTGCTCATGGCGTATTTATTAAAATTTTTAATAAACCCTTTAACTTAATCTACTATTATTATTTTTTATCACATTTTTATTACATCTGTAGGGAGGAAGAAAGAGTAAAGACTATTAATGTAGCGCAAGGCACCATTGAAACCGCCACCTGCGCACAGATTGGCACTGAAATATTTAATCCGGATCATGAGTTGAAGGTCATGAGATGAAGCTGCTGATTTGTACTGCACGCGGAGCATTTAAGGTGGGTGAGCACGTCTTTGAATTATTGGATGAGATTTCATTAAAAGAGATTTCATTAAAAAATAGAATTTTGTAAAAATGGTAATGATAGTAAAAATTTTCATTACAAAAAATAAGTCCCCATGACTTATGACTAATTATAGACCGGAAACGAGAGCGCTCTATCGGCAAAAAGCTGCGTAATCCGCTCCTATTTTCTTCTACGAAATTCTCTCTGGTGACCACCTTTCTCCGTGCGTTGAACGTTTGCATTAAGTTTTCAGGCACCAAAAATGTGTTTGATGACACTCCAGTCATCCCAATTGAAAATTGCAAAAGAAGAATGATTATAACTTTTGATCAAAGTTGTTATTAAACTAAGATAATGGACAAATTTCATTTCCACTCAAATTTCAAAGTGATGTGTCGTTGACTGAACTCAGGAAGTCTGTTATCATTTAAAACGTGATTTTTCGACCACATTACCTGCATTTTGTTTGGAAAAAGGAAAGAAAAGCGGAAATAGAACGTGGAAAAAACAACGTTCTTCACTAACTTTCGTTTTCTTCATTGACATGGGTGTCTACAACTTCGTCTCAAGTGATTCAGTTCGTGTAGAAATTGTCGTGAATATTTAGGATATAACACTGAAATACCTTTTATATACTGTTGATATGCGTGAATATAATTCATTACAGGATGCGATAAATGATGGAGGTACTGAAGAAGTTACGGGAAATTATAGCCACAATACCGATTTTCTATCGTCAAACACACAGACTCATTCGAGGCAAGAATATCGAGATTTCCACGCAAGATCGAGAATTTCAAAGAACCACTTATACAACGTCGAACTGAAAGTGATCACCAAACATGGTATAGAATCATTTGGAAGAAGATTCAATCATAGAACTTTGAATTCTGAAGGAGAAGATAAGTTTGAAATTGATGGTATTAGGCTCCGAGGAATTGACTGCTCTGAATTTAATGAAATGCAAAGATAGATAAAGGAAACGGACCATAATGAACGATTTTGGCCTAGAGATGGTTTGGGATGAACGTCACACCGCGGAGTGTCGCGAATGCGCGAATCTGGATTTATTTTGATTCAAAATTCTTGTTCGGAATACGGTTCAATCTAAATGTATGTATGTTATAACTACTACCAGGAATTAATATCGTCATAATTTATTATGTCAGACTGAAATGAAGCTACGTTTCGAGTTGGAAAAAATATTTAAAAGTTTATGAGAGGAAAAAAGAGAGGAGATTTTTTGTATATTAAGAATGTTGAGTATTTAATAACAAAGAAGAATAAAGAAGAGAAACAAGATTTACTACAGTGGGTAGATGTTCTGTCCGGACCAGACAGGGTCCTTTCCCTGTTGGTGTACCTGAGGCTTTACAAGGAGCTGTGATATTTCTGGACTGTGATATATTTATATGAATACATCTAGTCATAGCTTTATTTAACTCATGTGTTTAGTACAGGGTGCGGCAGAGAGGACGGACGGTTTTAAAAAAATCATAAAATAGGTTATTTTTACTCAAAATAAAAATTTATTGATGCAATCGGGTTCACAAGGAAATAGTATTTGAGACAGTCAATTGCGAAAAATCACATCAGGTATGTGGTTCTTGGAAGTTCGCGTAGACTCTCTCCAACATAGCGCTACGTCGAAATGATCACCAACTTCTTTTTCCCTGAATTACGACGGCAACGTGTTCCAACCCGACGTGTGTGGTTCCAGCAGGATGGGGCGACAGCCCACACAGCCAGAGCATCAATGGACGTTATTCGCCCTCTCTTCCCTGGTCGCCTAATTTCCAGGTTTGGCGATGTTCATTGGCCTCCTCGGTCCCCAGATTTATCCATATGCGATTTTTTCTTATGGGGACACCTCAAGGCTAGAGAGCAAGCCCCAAACTCTGGACAAATTGAAGGACGCAATTCGCGTGGAAGTCGTCCAAGTTGAGAGAGCTATTTTGGAGAGAACGCCCAAGAATGCCTCCAGCATTGCATCAACAATTTGGGCCACCTCATGCCTGATGTGATTTTTCAAAATTGACTGTCTCAAATTCTATTTCCTTGCGAACCTGATTGCATCAATAAATTCGTTTTTGAGTAAAAATTAACTATTTTATGATTTTTTAAAAACGTCCGTAGGGGTTACAAAGTGGTCGAAGCTTTTTTCCTTGTGGCAGAGCGTGGCAATGCATTGTTTTGAAGGTTATTATTTCTCCCCCTCCGATCTGCGGTGAAGTCCGTGATAGTAGTCCGTTTAGTGACGGAGGGTCAAAATTGCCCTCTTTAAAATTAGGCGGCAGTGTTCCTTTGAGAGCTTGTGCTATACCGCTAATGGCCCTTCCGGTTGAAATCCGGCTTAAATTTAGAAGAAAAAACCATCCATAATATCAACTACCTTAAACCGCGTCCTCGAAATTTGATCACTTGGCGATGACTATGTGGATAACAAATCGATCCATTAAATCCGCCATCTGGTGCCAGCGAATGACTCCAAGCTCCAAAAACACGGAACGCTATTTCGCTGGGGCGGATGAAGGTCAGATATAGACAGCGAAGAAACGCGATCTTGTTCTGGTCGCTCCTTCGCCGTGACCCTCTTAAAAGCTCGGATTCGGGGAACCTGCCGCCCTCAGGGTCAATTTCCCCGACGTCGATCGCCGACCCCTCGGGAGAGATTGGATCAGATCACTCAGAAAGCCTCCACTCCCAGCATCGGGCGAAGGCACCGGCTAATAGCTTAATAAGGCTCGAAATGTCAAGTGGAAAGAGTTCTTCCCATTTATTGCATTGCTATAGTGGCTCCCTTTTACAAGTGGCAAGTTGGAAACCGTCTCCGGGTATAATGGTATCATTTGATCGGCAAAAAGGTCACTGCAGTTTCCACAATTCCAAGCAAATTATCGTAATTCAGCTCGTTTTTGCAGTTAATTTTATGTAATTGCTACCCGTGAGTGATTGCAGGTATTCCGATACATATGTGCACCACGCGGTTTCATATAAATATCCGTTATTAATGTTCATAATTTACATTGCTAACATACAGACACACGATATGGACGTCAGATTTGTATACTACAAACCTGAAATGCTGCAAATTATTACACAATGGTTGTGTTAGAAAGCCCTTCTACGCAGATCATTGGTCTATAATTATTAAACCGCGTATGTAATATATGATCAGAACATGGTGCATCGTGGCTCCAAGAAGGGTCAACACTTTTACAGGTTCAAGACCCCACAATTTTACGCTCAACAGTAAAGATGTTTGAAAAACGGGAAAATGATGCTTGAAGTTTTTTACGTTAGCGCATGCGCAGAATGGAGTAATGATTTGAGAAAAATGAAATTGGTAGGGAACAATCCACAGCCTAACCCACAACATCCCAGGAAATGTAATCAAAATCTGATAAAAACTAGACCTTGTTCTTGAGAGTACACTTTCACGCATGTGCAGGAGCTAATAATGATACAATCATGTTGAAATTAACATAGAGTAATCAAACTATTGTCCCCAAACTATGCACCCAATTCAAGTGGGATTGGACGACTAGGGCGTAAAAAAATTATGCTTTAAAGAATTCATGTTTGCGCATGAGCAAAATGATGAAATGATTTAAGAAGTATAAAATAAGAAAAAATTATACCCATTAATAGCACAGCTTAATTCTTTTTTAAGTGGTAGGTGTATTGGAAACCGTCTAACGATAAAATATTATAATTTGATTCGCAGAAAGGTCACTTTAGTGTCCTCAATTCCAAATAAACTATTTTAATTCAATAATGTTTCCACAATGTCGATAAAATCGCTTCACTATTCTGGTTACTGCTTGAGAGAATAGTAGGTACGTGACAAATGAATATAAATAAACATATTCATTCTCACTGATGGCTAGGTCTCGGCACAAGAGATTCATAAATATGTCTGAAACGTCAGGGAATGAGCTGTTTTCTAGTTAATACCTAAAACACTGCAGACGGAACTTGTTTTCAATTTATTCAGCCAAACATCTGCTTGTTAGACATGAATACACACATCAAACACTGTGCGGACATCTGTCTCCAAGACAAGATAGTAGGGTAAACCTGTACACTTACATTCGAACGCTCATTAAGATTGACGTCATCACCCTGGAAATGTTTTTTCGCATAAAAACGCACGAAAATAACTGAGGTATGGTTGATTTTAAGTTGCAACCCGGCCTATCCTGAAGCTTCACGACCATGGTTTTTTTGTTCCTTTTTTTCTTTCTAAAAAGCAGGCATCGGATAATTTTACTGCGTGTGTGCGTTCCCAAGCGAAAAAACGGGATAGGCCGGTTTAGAGCTTAAAATCAACCACACCTCAATTATTTTCGTGCGTTTTTATGCGTAAAAAACAGCTCCAGGATGACGACGTCAATTTTAATGAGCGTTCGAATTTAAGATCAAGATTTTCGGATAGTCTTGATATTATGCGAAAAACGTCAATCAAAGTTTAAATAAGCGAGAGAATTTTTCGTGTGGGCGCAGTAAATGCGTGCGATGGTCAGGTGATTTTTCTCGACTGACTCGACCGACCCGAATTTAGGGATGAGGGCGGTCCAGCCTCTTAAAAGGCCTCTGTATTTGGTCAGGAGAGATCGGTAGTCGAGCAGTGCTATGTATAAGGAAGAATGACGAGAGAAGAGGAATAGGTGAAAGCTTGAATTCCACAGCTTATACTCGAGTAATCAGATCAGGATGGAAATACGCAGAGCTTCAGCGCCTAAAATAGCGGTCTCAGTTTTATTACACCGGGCTACAAGTTTGAAACACAATTGAATGTTCTATTATACAGTGCTGATTGACACAACAAGGGAGTTGGATGCACTCTTTAAAATGAATTCTATAATAGAACTGGTCGCTGGTGTTCAGTTTGGTTTGCTTCTTTACATTGCGTGTCTGATTGAACACCACATTTTTGCAATCCTCTCTTTATTTAGATTCAAAATAAAATTACCACTAATGACGATAGTAATCAATACGATAATAATCAATAATAACAATGCGTTAAAAATGGTAACTATTGAGTGTCTATGAGACTAGATAAATTTTGACTTTCGCAATTACATACCGATTTTTCCATTAATTTTTATAAATAAACATTCAATTATACATAAGGGTACATTACCGAGAGGGAAATGGACGTGGATACATTACTTAAACCTTAGATTAATCAGGGGTGCCCCCCCCCCCCCCCCCAACTAAAATATTTATTAAATAGGTAATGTAAATGATTCACTGATGTGATAAAGAATGTTGTATTTCTTGTTTTGCAAATGTAAGTAATTAATTTTTAATTGACACCACTCTCACCACGCACACCCAGTGCGGCGCGGCAGTGTCAAAGGCATTACCGCTGTCATTATGGCACTCACAACGCATGCGCACAATACCTGTTTCTACAACATATTATCCAATAAAGTAATTCGAATTGAAAACAGCTGACGCTAGCAAATTGTTAGTATAAATCTTATTACTTGTTCATAAAAAAATTTAAAAAATACTCATTTTTCTAACCCCCCCCCCCCCAAAATTTTAACGACGCAGTTTGCGTCGTGACCACATTACCCCCCCCCTGTGGGCACCCCTGGATTAATGTTTTGTGTAAGCGTATAGTCAATGAGGTATTCTGGCGAATCAGCCACCCGCTTCTATTCCTTATTTGGTATCAATGGTAGGTACAGAAAATGTAGGTATATACGTGGAAGATGATATTTCAGGAAAAATAATGCACTCCAAATTTCGTATTGATTTCGTATTGATCCGGTTCGAAATCTTACATTAATTTGGTTGTTTGCAGTCTGCGTTTATTTCGATGTCACAGTCGTAACTATACCAAGTAAATCAGAATCTCTGTGAAATGTCATGAGATTGAATTGACTCAAAGAAAAATAACTTAGATTGGACTCTTACTCGTATCATTAAAATTGCATTACTGGTAACGTTGGGGCTTGCGCGAACGTTAGTTATCTAAAACACAACATTCCCTAAATTTAATATCTTAATTTTCGTTAAAAATTGAAAGATAGTTAAGGGCTGAGATTAAAATATCTCCATGCACACGCACGGACTTGAAAGTTAATTAATTTTTAGCAAAATTAATCTGTCGAATTTATTAAATATCCAAGAACTGTTCATGTTAGTAACTCCCAAGGTAACCAAGGTGGTTACGTAATTTCCATGGAATAATTGCCGTCCCTGCACAATCCACTTGAAATCTGTTGAGGTATAGAAAAATTAAAAATAATGACGGTTGATACAAGAAAGGCAGGAGATTTCTAATTATTTTCTTATTGGCTACAAGCTCTGTATTAATCTCTGATGAATGGAAATGATTTTCTATTGAATGAGTTCTAGTGATTAATCTATAATGGATATTACGGACCATCTATACTACAATAATGATGCCTTGTATATTTATTCACGGTTAATACGAGTTACATTTTTGAGACAATGTCTGAAAAAGCCGTTTTTCCTGCGGCATAAAACATCTATATTAAAGTGATATAGAAAAACGTTATTCTAAGTCACCCCGATCTACACTACATCATGACCAAGAAAACTTTGTTTACCTATTACATTGTGTAACGAATTTGAAAACATTATTGGAAGGTAGTTTGAAGGCATTGTACTTGCATTTTTGAACCTCAAATTTGAGAAAAAATGACCAGGGTTTTCGGAACATTTGCTTAGTAGTCTAAAGTTTGCTTTATGTATATTAATTTTGATTGGTGTAAACGTCTAAAATATTTATATGGTAAAGAATATGAATAAGTGACACTAATAAATCCATTTTGAACTCAATCTTATATTTCTTCGATAAAAAAAAAATTAAATTAGGGCTTCACTCAAAATAAATCAAAAGTACGTGTGAGAGTAACAAAAACAGTCAGTTACATGTTAACACCATTCCACAGTTCCAGGTATCGACATCCCCCGCAAACGATTTGCAACTAACTTGATAGGTTGTTGCTCGAGGAAGCATTTTTCAATTTGAACCAAGGGACATTGTCACATAGGAAGTTCAATATTCAAACTCGGAACATAAATGAAGATCAGATCTTATTAGGAGCAATTCAGGTTTTCTGATTAAAGTAAACAAACTCCTCGCCGCAAAAGCAAATACTGGCCAATGGGATGTCATAATTGCCCTTTTTCCAGACGCAAAAATCGAGTTGTATAATGTTATAGGCGCACAATGTTTGCTTGTTTATTCTTACTTTACACCAATTATTTTGTGAAATATAATGTTGCGAATTGTTAATCTGTTTAAAATCACAAAATACGCGTTATAATCGTATATGGTACGGAATATAGTTTTGGAAAATTACTTGAAGATCCTTGAAACGCGCACCATATGGCTCGTACATCATTGGAAGCCTCATATGTTTGAAAATGTGTAGGAATGGTAGCACGGTGGACGGGGGAACCCGAGATAGAGAGCAGGAGAATGAACTTGAGTTGACGGGCGCTCCAAGCAAACACGACGGTCTCTTGTTACACGTAGGAGAGTTAGTTCTCCTGGTAGGTAGGTAGGTAAGGTACCTTCCTTCCTACTCCAGTCCGTTCGCAGATGATCTTCGCCAACTTTGCCTTGTTATGCTGTGCGGATCTCGGCTCTCCCCTTCACTTCTCCCTTAACCGGAGCCACTTATATCTGGTATACACCGCAATATCGCCCTTGAGGATCATTTGTTTCGTCTAAGGAAGGTAGGTAAGTGAGCAAAATATTTCCGTGCAAGATTACAAATAGCTAAACGCTAAACGTCCAACTAGAAGACACAACAAGGTTTCATTCTTTCGTCTGAAGACATGACACATGGAACAAAGGTTGTGATACTGAGAATGCCGAAAAAGCTGAACGATTTTTTAAAACAGGTTTTTAGGATGGTTTTTATGAATGATTCGCATCGGTCAATTGAGGTTTCCAAAGAACTACGAAAAAGAAACTATAGTACTACAAAAATGAAGATGGAAATGATTAGTCTCCAAAACGATGAGGGGCTCCAAACTGGCTAAGTTTGGTGCTGCCCATCTCCCTAGAAATGAAATTGTCTAGTTTAACGAGGGGTATTGGTAAATAAAACGGTACTCTTAGGATTTATAACACATCATAACTAATAGGGTTTAAAGACAAACAATCTTCACTACAGAGGAAACAGCATGATCCTTTGATTCTGATTTACTTTAATTTGAATAAGTATCCTAAATTGGTCATACGTTGAATTAATGATTGATGGAGGCGGTTCAAGAGATAATTCAATTCATTCAATCTTACTTCCTACTCCAGTCCGTTCGTTAATGATCTTCGCCATCTTTGCCTGGTTATGCATTGCGGATCTCGGGGCCACTTATATCTGCTATACGTCGCAATCGATCAACCCTGAGGATCACTTTGTTTGGTCTAAGGAGGTAGGTAAGTGAGCAAAATATTTTCGAGCAAGATTACAAATGGCTAAACGCTAAACGTACAACTAGAAGACACAACAAGGTTTCATTCTTGCGTCTGAAGACATGACACATGCCACAAAGATTATGTGATACTGAGAATGACGGAAAAGCTGAACGATTTTTTAAAACAAATGCTTGATATTACTGCTAAATAGATCCGCATCAGTCGATTGGGGTTTCCAATGAACAACGCTAAAGAAACTATAGTACTACAAAAATATACAAAGATGGAAATGATTAGTCTCCAATACGACTGAGGGGCCATCTCCCTTGAAATGAAATTGTCTAGTGCAACAAGTGGTATTGACAAATACAACGGTGCTCTTAGGATCCATAACACATCATAACTAATAGGGTTCAGTTCCTCAACCTCTATACTCATCTGTGAAATTTAAAGACAAACGCTCTTCACTACAGATGAAACAGTATGATCCTTTGATTCTGATGTACTTTAATTTGAATAAGTATCCTAAATTGTTCATACGTTGAATTAATAATTGAAGGGCTTCAGGTACAGTTGGCGTAAGTGCCATGAATACCAAAAAAAATTATTGACATTTGAAATTTAATTTGCTTGCCATTTTTACAAAATGCGTTCTAAACAAATAATTTTTGTTCTCGTAATTAATTATTGTTGAAAGGTATCTTATTTATAGCTCAATTTGCTTCTAATGCTTTTCCCAAATATATAAACAAAATTTATACATATTTTGATTGCAATCCTATGAAAAGAAAGGGCCTAAGTGCCTCTTCCTTTTACCGCCTGCCTAACTGCCATAACCACCTACTTATTCAAGTTTTCCACAAGTAAACGGTTTAAAACATTGTTAATGATTTTTCATCTTAGCAGAATTATCTGGGGATGTGGATAAAAAAAAAAGATTTTTTCACGTAGTTGCTGCAAAAAATTTTTAATAATAAATTATAAACATTAACATTTATTTTATGATTAATTTTTTTTAATAGTACCTAATTTTCAAAGACAAATCAGTCTTAACATTTTACCTAATTTCAGGAAGGCAGTCTAAAAAAAAGTCTCAATTTTATAAAAACATGATTGGTAACGCACAAACTCTAAACAACAGATCAACACAAACAAATTAGGAGGACATAATAGAAAATGTAAGTTCATTGCTCACTAAATGGTAACTCTTTTTCAAACAATTAAAAACAGGTAGGTAACATGGTTTTCTAGTAAATAAAATATAATAAAGTAAATAATGTAAATGAAACCGTAAGTTACATTTTATTCTGTCAAACGGTAAATTCTTAGATAAAAGTAACATCAAACATGTTTTTAATTTATTTTAAGGTAAAAAATACAACTTATTACGAGCCATTTTAGATAGTGATAAGCCTCAACAGTAAAACTATGTCAATTCTTCCTAATAAACTTTTTATGGACCTCATCCGGTAAATAGCCAATCATGCTTAACAGATCGTTAAGTAGTGTTAATAGAAGATAAGGTGAGAGCTCGCAAGTAAAATAACGGAAGAGTAACGAAAAAAATAAAGGAAGAGTATTTATTTGCATCTAATCAAAATTTGGTTTAATTAAGTGTAATTAAGTTACTCCAAGGCCTGATAGGATCAATTTTATGGGTTTCGGTTTTTTCGACTCTTTGGTGCTGTAGCTATCACCTTTCGTTTTTTTTTCTTGCTCTGTTCATCTCGCCACCTTCCGCTTCCCCTAGCACGTATTTCAATTCCATCCATACAAAATTTTAAACAGTAAACTAACAAAAATAACGTACCTATACGTTAACAAACAACGAGAATGATAAAAAAAAATCGAATAGGAAGGTTGCCGTGACAGTTACGCCCTTTCTATCAAAATTAATTCATCGACATAAGACATAAGAGAAAAACGGTTAATTTTGGGCAGAGAACGTTGGTTGCGGTCGATTCAAATTGATAGGTGCTACGGCCCGTTCTAGAAAAATTGCTACTGGTATATAGGTCTTGGAACAAATATTATCGGGAAATAGTCGGAAATGGTACTTAGGCCCTTTGTACCTGAAACCCTTTAATTGATGGAGGCGGTTTAAGAGATTATTCAATTCGTTTAACCTTCCTTCCTACTCCAGTCCGTTCGTTGATGATCTTCGCCAACTTTGCCTAGTTATGCTGTGCGGATCTCGGATCTTCCCTACACTTCTCCCATAACCGGAGCCACTTATATCTTATATACGTTGCAATCCTTATCACCCTTGAGGATCATAAGGTTTCGTCTAAGGAAGGTAGGTAAGTGAGCAAAATATACCCGTGCAAGATTATAAATGACTTAATGCTAAACGTACAACTAGAAGACAATAAGATTTCATTCTTGCGTCTGAAGACATTACACATGCCAGAAAGATTAAGTGATGCTGAGAATGCTGGCAAAGCTGAAGGATTTCTTGAAACAGATTTTTGATATTATTGCCTGATTGATCCGCATCGGTCGATTGGGGTTGTAAAAGAACTACAAAAACGGAACTGCAGTACTACAAAAATGTACAAAGATGTAAATTATTTGTCTCCAATATGAATGAGGGGTTCCAAACTGGCTAAGTTTCGTGCTGCCCATCCCCCTAGAAATGAAATTGTCAAGTGTAGCCAGGGGTATTGGCAAATACATAGATACTCTGGGATCCTTATCACGTCAAAACTAATAGAGTTGCGTTCCTCAACCTCTACAATCATCCGTGAAATTTAAAGACTACCAGGGAGAATAGAACCTCAATGCGTTGAGCAACTAAGCCCTAATATATATATACACACACACACACACACACACACATATATATATATATATATATATATATATATATATATATATACATATAATATATATTTTATTCAGAAAAAAGATTTACAAACAATTTATTAAAGATTTGTACAAAAATGCTACAATTCCCAATAAGAAGAATCTTGTGCAGGGAATTGGAGCGTCTGTTCAATATCTCGCTCTCCTGTTAGTGACTATTTAAATCATTAATTACAATACAGGATTTTTAAAATCAAGTTCTAAAGATAAAGTACGTATGTATATAGTTCTATTCTCCATTGGTTTACATAAATAAATAGAAAGTTTAAAATTTAAGGAGTAAATATAATGTATAATAATGTGTGTCAATAATAATTGAAATAACATAAATGATTAGACAAAGTGAGACAGTTAAGCCATATAGTGCTTCTTCAGATCTTCTTTGAATTTACTAAGCGATAAACTGGTTGAAATAATTTCTCAAGGTAGGTTGTTGAAAAGGATGGAAAGGATGTATATGGTTATGTATAATGTGGATGGATCCAAGAGTACCAACCTAAGTATTTGCCGATTTTCCTTTGTCCCACTTGAAAATTTAATTTCTAGGGAAATGGGCAGCACCAAACTTGGCCGTTCGGAGCCACTTACTCATACTGGAAACAAATCATTTCGATCTTTGTATATTTTTGTAGAACTATTCAATACTCAACCGTGGAATTAAAGGCAAATTTCACCTTTTGATTCTGATTTATTCTAATCTAAATACTATGCTCGCAAGAACCAAAATAGTTGATCTGAATATCATGAAAATGGAAACTGATCGTTCGGAGTTATTTTTTACGTTTTGAGATAGCAGATAAGTAGATCCCAAGAATCGAATTAATTTTTTTTAAATTCGTCCGTCCGCCGTTAACTTTTCGTTTGAAGCTTTTCTCCAAAAATTATATATATTATCTGCGCAACAGATTTAGTAGAAAAAGGGGGAAAAAACTGAAACGGTGAAGTTTTGTGTACTAATTGGCAGTTTATAAGATTAGAAAAAAAATTGTTATCTCCCGAAACTACCGCTTTCAAGTCTTTGAGGGGTCCTTTCCTTCAATAACAAACTATAGCCCTCATAACTTCCATTTTTGGGCATTCTTCCTTAATCGCCGATCAGTTTAGAAAAACCCACACAGGTAAATTGAATATCATCGTCCCGCCCGGGTACATTATACACGAAAGAACCGAAATAATGGCTTCACGCGTGATAAAGTTAATCCGAACAGAATGAAAAACGGAACCTGATCTTTCGGCGGAGTAATTTTCGGATCGATGTCTTGGTCAGACACGTCCACGAGGGCGGTAATTATATTCACGTCGGTGGATCCGCCCGAATTATAATGATTGAGACGAGTCGGGAGCGAATCCCCAAACTTGAGAGGGGAAAAAATGGCAGGTAAACAAGCTTTTGGTTAATTCAATTTGTCCGCGCTCTGTAATCTGGTTGCCATCAAACGGACCGGCTATTCATAAAACAACAAGTTTTGCTTCCGAGTCTACCTAAAAGGTAGTGGAAGCATTGTTTTCACTTTCGGGAGAAAAAAATTTTCGGTCTCCAAAATCAAAATTTCTATCCGCATTTTACGTTTTATACCATTTTGAACAACCTTGGTTCCGTGTCTGTGTGTGTGTGTGTGTGTGTGTGTGTGTGTGTGTGTGTGTGTGTGTGTGTGTCTGTCGTGTGTCCGCGAATCCTTGTAACAAGCTTATTTTCCACAGTTTTCATCCGATTTGGATGAAATTTTCAGGGAATGTGCGGGCTAAGGTGTAGACGGTCCCCTATCAGTTTCATCGTTCTTGACTCAATACCTCACTCTGCGAATGCGCAAACGTAAATTTTACCAAGCACAATTTTCTCACGCTCTAGTCGCCAATCTAGCTAAAATTAGGATGATAGGTGGAGGATGACAATTTGATCATCTTATATGAATTTCAACATAGTATCATTAATAGCTACTGCTCATGCGCCAATATGAAATCCTTTCAACTACCTAATTTTTCACAGTTTTCATCCAATTTGGATGAGATTTTCAGGGAATGTGTGAGCTAAGGTGTAGATGATCCCCTATCAGTGTCATCGTTCCTCACCTAATACATCACTCTGCGCATGCGCAAACGTAAATTCCATTTTTGCAAGCCATAGTCGTCCGATCTCGCTCAAATTTAGATGACGATTTGAACATCCCATATCAATTTCAACATGATTGTATCATTAATAGCTACTGCGTATGCGTCTATGTGAAATCCTTGTAGCGACCTTAATTTCCACTGTTTTCATCCGATTTCGATGAAATTGTCAGAAAAGGCGCGGGTTTGGTTGTATATAGTCCCCTATCAGTTTCATTGTTGCCAAATCAATACCATTCTGCGCATGCACGAACGTAAATTCCATTATGCTCCATTTTTTCACACTTTAGTCGTTCGATTTCGCTTAAATATAGATGATAGTAGCTAGATAGAAGCTTTAAAAAAAAAGAAAAAAAAAGAAAAAAAAAACTGCCTTCTGGCTTTTCTGATATAAAGTGTTATTCCTTCTGGGATCGTTTCATCTCACTCTTTTTCTCGGAGACCAATTGCAGCATCATCTTCAAGACCCAGCCGACACTCGTTTGCGAGGTCCTCCGAGTTGAAGGGAAACTGCTCTTATTACAAAAAACTGCGTTTAACTTTAACTCACAGTGCCACATGGGAATATGGTTTTCTCCACTTTTCGGACAAGGTAAGGCCAGGCGTTTCAGGAACGCTTCATACTCTTTGTGTAAAGAGCTTTCACAGGAGACGACAAGTGGGGTAAAGGAGCCGCGTAGGTCCTCACTTGCTCTATCATATTAGGCATGTTTCGCCCTTGCAGCGTTTTGAGAGATGGTGGGCCAGTCTTGGGACTCGTAAGAGACAGCGTTAGCGTTTGCCACACGGTTATCAAAAAACGCTGCCACTGTTATTTAATTTGAAATATAGGTAACTCTTGTTTAAGCTTCTAGTGGATGCAGGATAGAGAAATGTGATGGCTGGAAACATACCAAAATTTACAGTTTCTCGCAACCTTAAGTTCCCTGAAATTCCACAAGTCCTCAAGATTTTGTCACCTTTAGAAGAGCGAATGTGTGCGCCGTACATTCCCTTCATGCAGATAATTCCCCTGCATCCCTATGCTGTGAAACCACAACTATCGCCTAATGGTAGTGTAAATATTCCCGTTAACATAAATGATATGACAAGTGTTCTGCCAAGAAGATTCTCTCAGACACGTCAACGATCCAAATAATCTTAAAACGTCAAATGAGCCACTCTTCTAATTACACGACTGAAACCATCCGTCTTGCAGCTGAATGCGAAGCTCTGAAATATCTTGTCACCACACCACTCTACCAAGACCACAATATTTCTGTAGATCGTGATTTCTTCTCTGCTTATCCTCTACTGACACAAATCGATTTTGTAGTACCGGACAATGATCCAAGCATCATGAACGCATTAAATGAACCCGATGAATTACCTGAAATTGATAACGACGACGACGATGACGATAATAATGTTTTGCGTAAAGCAATTGATGAAGTAATGATCGTAGATAGGAACCACCAAACAGCTCTCTAAGAACACATAGTAATCATTGCTCCAGGTCAAGGAAAACGTCCTTTTCCTTGGAACTGTGTCCCGTTCATTGATGAACTAAGTTTCCCCAAGATTTTTGCAGGTTTCCCTCTAGATCCTGATGAAAATTTGTCGTACGCCCAAAGAGCGAATTTGAATGTCGGCGAATCTTGTGTTGCCAAACGAATCTTGTTTATGGCCAAACAGAAATTGGAGAAGATTGTTATGAGCTCCGTCAATATATGTTTAAGAAAGATGAAAGATAACAACAAGGTTTCAGCTGGACACGCTGCTCCCTCTTACGAATTCATTGACGACGCCGTCCGATTCGATGATGGAATCCGGATTCTGAAACAAGTACGTTAATCACCTGCCTTCCTCGAAGCTAAGAAACTTCATTTGATGTCAATGTTTTGGCACGACGCGCTCTTTAAATCCCTCATATTTATGTCCAGAGTTGATATTAGCTAATAGGATTATTTGCAAAGCTGTCTAGGCTTTTATCGACGCGTTATCGCGACTAGAGTCGTTCTGTTTGATGTTGTCAAGTGTTTCTTCTGCTGTTGGCGTCGATTTTGATCGACTCCAAATCTGTGATTCAGGTCCGTGCATCGTGCTCTGTCTTCGTTCTGTTAACAGTTGTTAAGTTTTAGGAATTTTGACCTTAATCTATACACACATGCACATAAAGGATTCTTGCAGATTCTGGTTCTGGGTTGTTCAGGGGTTCCTTTGTTATGATCTGGCAGTGGAAGCTATTTTCTGCGGTGTCTCCGTTTTATATTTGATGGTTTATTTGTTGGTGGGCTGGAAGTTTTTTCTTCTTCTTGGATCTTATTGATTTACTGGGTTGTTGTTATATTAATTTATTTTGGGGAAGTGGCTGGGCTACTTAAGTGGATTTCAGGCTCGCTACCATGTAACTGGCTGACAGCCTGCTATGCTAATTTTTATACTGGGAATAGTCCCAAAAATATATTTAATTCTTAGTATCAAGGAATAAGGGGACAAATAGTGCACAGCATTAAAGGCACGAATTTTCTGGTTTATTCAATGAAAGTAATTATTGCTCCAACGATTCTACGGGAGCTCTAACTAACCTTGAGAGGGATTTGCCAAAATTGGTGTTAAAGTTTTAACAGAAACACCGCAAGGAATCTGGATGGAGGATCAGTCAAAGGATTAGCGATGGAGGATAATCAGAGAGCGTACGCTGTCACCCCGTCACAGGTTTGATAAAGATAGGCTATTTATCTTCGTAGACGGGTTATCCAATATAGATTATGTGGAATCACACAAAAAAAGTTTAGTTTTAAGAACAGTTCCTAAAACAATATTCATAGGTATTATTTCAATTTTGTATATCTATTTTAATTTAGGTAGGCCATTTCTCTGCGTAGAAGGGCTACCAAATAAAGACTATGTGGAACTAATAAAACTTCAACCAATTCTATACGTCCATGTTAACATATCTGAGGAAGTTGTACTGCCCACCCAACTTGGCAGACTTTTTTCTGTTGGAAATTACTGATAACAATTGATTAATTAATTAAAATTGAATTAGATTTTATAAAACAATTTTTTCCCCTTCTACATCGAGAGAGATATCCTCAGATAACTCTAATTTCTATGATGTTTAATAGTTACCTTAAATTAAAAAAAAAAAAAGATAGTTCGGAAACTAATTTATGTGATGATAGTTTCTCCTTATAATCGTAGAAAAAGTGGCACAACAAACGAAATCCAACAACATTGAAGTGTTTGTTACAATTTTGTTTTGAACGTAATTTGACCATTTACACAGTCAAGAATTCTACCACCAAGGTTATAATACCAAATAAAAGTTTAAAAAATCTGCTGGGTCAGTTTTCATATCTGATCAACTTTTATAATCATACGATGATTGAATTTCTTCGATTTTATTATCTGGGTGCACGATCTTTCGTTTGGTTCCGTCTCACCCACAAGTTTCGAGGCATTGAAGAATTTCGGAGATTATCTAGAACCCTGAAGCTGAAACACTGTGAAATCCGTGAATTGTGAGGATTTATGGAAATACCCGTTGTGAAGGAACCGCTAACTGTTGACTCCACAGTGCCTAGCCTTTAGCGCCCCGCTCATCATAGATAAACATCGCATACACACACGTCACGTAAAGCAATCAACTGAGGCAATGCAATCATTTACACTTCGCCCATCCTACATCTTCCGAAGAAGCTCGTCACCAATCAGAAATCAAGGAAAATGTCCATTTTAGGCTGTCAATTTTTGATGTAAACTTTAATTCTTCACCTTAATTTTTTTAATCTGAGATCTTATTGGTGTTCGTCCAACAAGTCAGCAGTGATCATCAGAAGTCAAATCTGAGTGACGGAATGTTTTGTAGAAATCTGATTCAATTTAGCCCATAAAATCCGGTTAATTTGATAAAGAAAGTGAATGTCTCCGACAAAATTGACTGCCTTAAAAAATCAAATCGAAACATTATATGTACAGCATACTTTTGGCATCTGTTAAGGGTAAGCCTCACCAGTGTTGCTTGTTCTGTTGCAGTGACTTTTGCCAAACAAAAAATCACCTTCTTACTAGCTGTGTTTGAGGCTATCTTCCTCAGCTATAGAACCTTTTTTACTGAGCTACAACTTAGCTTCAAACAAGAAGTAATTTAAAAATGTCTCCTAGTAAGTTCGTTCTTTAAAATAAGCTATTTCTCTCCTGCTCCACTAACCGCCCATTATCCGGGTCAATGTTCTAGTCAGACAACAAATCACTGATATTGGCTGAACATTTAGGTTGAGGGGTACATGGTTTGATCGAGAAATGTACGTTTTCAGCACCAACTGACTCAGTTCAAAATTAGACAGCTTTGGGCATCGAAAAAGAAAGTTATCGCGCGAATCAGTTGATTAACGAGTCCTGGACAACGCGCTAAAAATGTTGCCACGCAGTCGTATAGATAAAGCTTTTTTCACGGATTACATTTCAGGGTGTCCTGGCATTCGTATATTTTTCATTCTTCTAACAGTTGAGAGACTCAGAAAAAACTATAAGGACTCTCTGATCATTTGCAACCGTAAATAGATTAGATTCCAGAATGTCCTTGCTTGAAAACTACTACTGGATTGAAACCTCTACGTACCTACATGCTTGCGTAACTACTTACTTACTCTACGTACATTACTTTCTACAATATACGATGGAACGTTAGTAACTATTTTACTTTTGTAACTGACTTTTATCCCCATTCGAATGATTCCTTTCCGTCCCAACGAAATACCCTACAGATAAAGGAACCAGTAGAACAAAGGTCACGAAGATTGGTTTTCCAGTTTGTGAAGCACTTACTGCACCAGGACCGCTAGTGTATGATGAGATGCAACCCCATTTGTGCAGTCGTTGTTATTGAGAAGCGGAAATTACAACTGCACGCCCCACCATTAGACTGCCAAGAGGTTTCCTGGAGGAAAACCTGCAATCTACGGTTAGGCCGGAATTATCGCGGTTTTAGCGCGGCGCTGTGGCCAAACCCACAAAAGGCTCCTAGACGAGCCGGCGCTCGTTTTGAAGCATTACGTCGACTCCCCTTTGAGCAAACTAACGCTTTTCAGACGCCCTTGCAAAAGAAGTCACGTCTGTCTTAATGTTTGAGCAAACAAAGATTTTTTTGTGAGCGGGACTTAATGCCTCCTCTTCTTACTTGCGTTCTTTTTAACGGTCATATGTGCGGTTCGGCCCTTGACTTCTTCTTACTAATAATCGACGGTTTGAACCGTGAAACAATGAACGTTTACGAACGGCTTTAACGATCGAATAACCTCAAGCAACCTCAAGTCTTGGATATCCACCAACTACGAACCCATAATATTCCCTCTGAGGCGCCATTACTATTGTTCATTATGTGTTGTTCGAATACTCAACATTTTTATAGATACTAGATATCGTTACAGTTGTACTTCGTAAGAAGTATCGCCCAAGAAAAGTGGATAATGTCTACAACATAGATAGGCACATCCAGACTCCCTGCGAGTCAAACAAGACACATTCCAGTGGCATGTAACTTCAATAAAGAATTTCATACTATAGGTGTGTCAAATGATTTCGGCAAGAGTCAGGTACGCGCGGTTCGTGAATTGCCAATTGCAATGGAAAGGGAAAATAATTGTTTCGAAGGAATAGATACTATTATTATAAGTATTTATTGTGTTATAAACGTTTGGTGGACTGGATCATTACGTCACCAGTTCATCAGAGTTTGAAAAATCCCAACGAAGAGGCTACTTACCATAGATGAGTGCTGCTAGTATAAGAGTTTAAAGGAAATAATCTAACTTTATTTGAAAATATGAAGATTCGTTTTTAAAACCCCATGATTATCGAACAACACATTCAACAACTCAACTGACAACTTCATTGTCAATTTCTTAGCCACTTTTCAAGAAAGTTTGTACATCAGTGAATTTTTTAGCGTTGACATGAATAACGTGAACAGCGAGATTGATAAAAGCACTATGCTCACCTAGGCAACTTTGATTTCCAATTCATCGATGGATGAGCTGGATGATCGTCTTCCTCGAAATGTAGGAGGACTGGCAACAATGAACGTGAGTGTCTATTAACCCGTGATACTGGTCTTCAAATTAATGTTGATTCGAAGGATCTTCACGAAATATCCTGCTGTACCCTCCCTTTTAAACACATTTTATACAACGTCTGTCTATATCCTATACTCGCGATACAACCCTGTTTGAGTATACTTCCCATCACATCAGCACCTCATGATTAAGTTAATCAACTTAATCACGATTGGTTGAAGTAGGTCTGGCACCTTTTTGTCCCCCTTTGGAACCTTTTTGGAACCATTTGGAGAAAAGTCAGGGTGCTAATCGGAGAAATGAGCCTTAAAATGAATTGTTTTCACTCCTCGGTGTACCCCTGAGGTACATCGATGGTACATACCGCACATGTAGCCTCAATAGTATTACTGCGCGCTTTAAAGCCCACATTTTGTTATATAGTTGACTGATGGACAACGTTAATGGTTAGTACCATGCTAAAAGTCACATCACGAATCAAAACAGTAGGTATAAAAATTAGGGTACAGTTACAGAAAAAAATTAGTTACCTTTTAGGTAACTAATTAGGTATTTATAGGAGGAGCTGTACTTAAGACTCTTACCACCTGAGTCAGTCCCTGAGAAAGGCAACAAGTCCCAGCTATATACCGGTAGTCAAACTGACACACTAAAATGTAGGTTAGACCAACCGACTCTCCATCCTATGGAAGGCCTTAGTTCCCTCTATGTCAATTTTTTATTAATAACCTAATTGATTATAAAACAGTACGTTTGTGTATCAGCTACAATAAAACTTTGTTTGCCTATTCAAGTAAAGTGTTTGCTTATTCAAGTAAATACTGTAGTGGAATCTTTTCTTGTTAAGACATATGATCCAGGGAACCACTGCATTCAGTCTACCAATGATGATTATGATGTGAGCATGTGCAAATATGAATGCCTGCTGAAAAGAAGGACGGTAGAATGAAATGCGGTAGCGGAATCCCGTAAATCACGCGACCGAAAGTCGGCACGTTCGGGGATGGGGGTCTATGTAAATGGGAGGTCAGCGGCGGTCAGTTTGACCCTTGCTTGGAACCACCGCATCTGTCTGCGAGGCGCTTCTTCAGCTGATTAGAAACCCGGGGAGGGTCCAGGACTGAGGAGATTCTTCTAACAAGTCATCTCAGGCGTCCGTCCCCTTCTGCAGTCAGTTCCCCAAATTTGCATACTCGAGTGCATTTTTGCCGCAGGTGATGTTTTCATCGTCATAGCAAGGCTTGCAACTCTGGAAGCTGCCAGCACCATCTTCCGCAGTCCATCATCTGAATAAAAACTGGAAGTGTTATTTATTACTACATTATTCGTTTCGCTTTATTTTAATTTTATTTATTTATATTTTTTTATGGGCAAGGTCGATTGCAGGAAATATAATATAGTGTAGGATGCAATGTGCCAAAACTGAAAATCACAAAAATCCAGTCGTGCAGCATGAACCCATGAGCGAATTAACATGTTCAAATTTTCCTATCATACGTCTTTCTTACATTTTGGCACTTTTTCTGTGCAAAAATGCATGCTTTCTATTGTATAGGAAACTAACTTTTCTGAATAAACTTTTTTAACATTATTTTATGAGTGATCAGGGATTGAAATCAACTGGTGAATTAAAGCTAATAAGAAATAACTGAATCTCTCTAACTATATGTTATATGTATATCATATATGACCGCTAGAAAAATGTTCGCAAACTATAAAAAGGTGTGACGAAGTGAGTGAGGTGATACGAACTAACAAAACGTTTGCGTCAGAGGTCTCTCAGACTCTTGAATTTTACGTTTACTTATATTTATCTCATTTCCGGAATAGAGTGGTACTAATTTGTTGGGAGTGTCAGTTATATATATACCTAGTGTGGATTCACGAATGTCTTGATGTATAGGGTGGTATGTAGGACAATTAATACATGTACGAAAATATGACAATTATGAGGACCGTTTAGGGCTTAATTCGTGTAACCTCTGAAATATTAATCAAAATTGGATGCAAATATTGGCGGTTATGCTCTTCATGTGCATGCTTTGTGGTATCACACAGAAAGGATTGGTGATGATGATGTCATCACGAATCATATGAAATTCGTTGGAGGCTATTTAACGCCTGACTCGCAAAAGCACAAAAATGTCATTAAAGTTGGTTGCGAATTGTCGATGTTAAGCATGTGACTTGTTCTGCAATTTCTAAAACGCAAACTTCAAGACTGGGTTTTGATTTTGGAGCTAGAAGGTGAGAGCAGTGCAAGCGAATCTGGATAAAATTGAACAGCAATGAAGGAATCAATGGGGATCCGCCGGTCAGAGAAAGTTATGTATCGTCGCAACAAATCGCCTTTTCTCTACTCCGCAGTCATCCGATAAAATCATAATTCCTTCTTTAAAAGGAACAAAATTACTCATCCAATCCATTAGCACGGCAATAAAGAGGCCTAGTCAAAACAATGAGACTGAACTTTAGATAATAATCAGGAGGTAATGTGGCGTACATTAGATTCACTAACTGGAAAACGAGACTAGGACCTATAGGCGGGGAAAAAGCGACTTTCCACCTTACGGTTTCATTTGTTT
Source organism: Adelphocoris suturalis (assembly GCA_030762985.1). NCBI lineage: Eukaryota > Metazoa > Arthropoda > Insecta > Hemiptera > Miridae > Adelphocoris > Adelphocoris suturalis. The sequence goes on from CM061048.1 coordinate 56,942,758, forward strand.
CAACTGACAACAGCTCGTGAAACAAGCCCAGAACGAAGGGTTTCCGCCGGTTAAACACCTGTTGAACATGCGCTGGCGATCGTGCCTCAGGCTAAATGGGCATCTCAACTACTTAGGGAACAATTGTAGCGTGCCCCGACATCTTGATAAAAGATACGAGCCACGATACAATGTGTTCCGCTCGGTCAAACGCGGAGAAAGTCAATACGCACGCGCAAAACCAGGATTTGCAGCATTTAACATTAATGCGATGAGTAAGGCCCAGCGATGAGATCAGCAGTAATAGCAGTATCAGCAGTAGAGTACTAGCATGTTTACAGTCCTTATTATGTCACAACTATTCTATCAGTTACTTTTAAATACACATCTGCACTTGAATAACAATAATCTGTTAGGAGGAAGCAGTAATATTTTTTAAGCATGATCGAAATCAGTTTTGTAGGGCTCTACATTTTTATATGAGTTGGAGCTTACGGAGATTCACAAAGAGGCATCAAGAAACTTGTGTTATGAAACATGTGCAAGAGCTACAAGTATTAATTATTCCCATTCCTACTATAGGAAGCCCTTTTATTAAGAATAACCTTGTTTACAATGTACGTATATATGTATCAGAGGAGGCCTAACGTCGAAATTGATCGGACAACCATTGTACGACAATGAGAAGGACGAACTATTCCATCATACACTCCCCTGCTAGCACACAATGATATTCAACAATAATAAACGGACAATAACTGTTGCCCTATTGATACCTGAAAATTGGACCCCAAATCAAGCTATTTGTAATAATTTAAGTTTTGTTACACACACTGAAGCAATCATTTAAGCTGTGGTATTGGTAGAAATATGTAAAATATAGTCAACACAATATATAATCTTCAGATAGAGAGAAATAGATGTGAAAGTGCAGAAAACCCGTGAGGACTTTATGTGGGCTGGATGAGCAACAGACCGTCCTGAAGACAGACAATCCTGATCCTAGCAACAAACCGTTAGGAGCCGAGGGGATTTATAAATTTGCCAGCTTGGTTGCTCTGATGGGAAGGATAGAGCCTGGTTTCACCAGTGGCTTGAGGGAATTTGCTTGTAGAAGAACTGCAAGCGTCGAAGGGAAATTTTTCAAATCTGATGGCCAGGTTTTGTAAGACCCAGCGTCTTGACCCAAGATCCGAGTTCAGATCCTCCCTTAAAATTGGAAGATGCCTTGAGTTACGGGACCAGCTCCCGTATTTATCCTGGTACAGGTGAGGACGAGAAACGCTGCGTTATTTGGATACTAATAACTTTTCATGAAATTACTGATGCCAGCTGATGGAAATGCCAAAACACAGAACGTACTTGACTGGGAGAATTAGTGTCATCCCCTTCTATTTTACAGATATAAGCACCCACCCATGCAAAGGAGATTCCCAGGCCAGCTTACAATCTTTTCGTTATTGGGAGAAGTTCTTGAACCCTTCCACACCAATGGTTCTTTTCAGGACCAAAAACTGATCCACGAAGCTACTAAATAAATAAGGAACCCATAAAAACGATTTCAATGCATGGTATACATGCGATCTCTAACGATTTCCTGATGGCATACGTTACAACACATTCATGGCTTATATACAGGGTGCCCCCCTCCTAGAATTTTTTTCAAAATATTTGATATATTAAAGTGAAACTTGGAGTGCGTCTTCGAAGTGCCTGATACTAAGTTTTAAGCAAATAAAAATGAGAAAAAAAATCCAAAAGTTGTTGAACGTATTGTGTACCCACATAAAACCGAAACCACTGGAGACAATTTAGATCTTAATCCATAAAACAGCTGGAATTTTTAACAAGTCCAGGTGAAAATTTTGAAAATTTGTATTCTCCTTCTTCTAGAGCCTTCTATGAGTCAGAGGTCAGCGATAATCTGCCGGAACACATCTCTCTCCATAGTTTATACTTTTAATCTCGAAATTTAAGTCCGGTCCAATATTTCTGTACGCCAAAGTCCTCCACCTTCCCTCGATTCTGCTCTCGAATACGAGTTGAAGCAGGGAGTATATGTCACCATGGAGTAGGTGATCAATATACAATACTTCTGTATTACAATACGGCGCATAACATACCTACGAACATTTTCGTATTAGATATCTCAAGAATCGGCGTTCAAACAAACCGCCACTCATTATTCAAATTTGTTCAAGCTCTGAATTGCAAAATGTCAATTTACTGGGTAGTCGTTATAGTTACAAAAGCAAGGGTTTTCTATGTGGTAGTCCTTTGAAGAATTTCCAGATCCTTGTTTCATTGACTTCCATAACTTTTCAGGATGGCGATGCACGTGAGGTGGAGGCATCACCAGCTGGGTCTGCTCGATTACCTTCGTCACATGCTCGACTCCGAGGCGTTCGTCGATGTCACGCTCTGCTGCCAAAACAAGCGGCTCAAGGCCCACCGGGTCCTCCTTTCCGCGTCCAGCCCCTACCTCCAGGTGAGCCTACATTAATATTTAGCTTTGCCCGTGAAGCACAATCTATGTGTTTGACTACGGCCTCCTTTTACACTTGAGGGGACCAGGGAGAAATAAAAGATGTGCCTTCATTGCATGTATAATACCCGCTGAGTCAGAGGTATCTCTTGTTAAAAAGATACTTGAGGGCTTAGGGTGAGGGGAAGATTTTTGTTCCTTCCGTGATACAACACTTGAGATGAATAAATAATATAGAGTCATAATGATATTCACACGGGGCAAGGAAGACGGGTAAACTTACTCCCAACCCATACTTCACTGCGAATACTTTTAAGTGCTTAAATATCGAATAACTACTCTGTCTTGGAATCTATGTATATCAGGAAACTCGAACTGGTCGATCAGCCATTGAGAGATTCGTTATTAAAAATGAGTTTTTTTGCAGGAATAATCTCCTACCGCAAAATAGAATGAGTATGGGTTGTTACTTTTTTTCTTGGTCGATTATTGTTCGGATGATTATTAAAATATGTCTGCCATGTTGGGTGTAACATTTACCGATAGTTCTTAAGAAACAGGTCCAGATAATTCATGTTTGAGTATCGATCCCGACCATCAATCCAAAAAAAATTCACCTTAAAATATATAAGGGACCAATTAAGAGCTAACTGACTCAATCCCTGACCGCATCATTAGAATCGGACTAATAGTTGCTACAGTTTTGAGTGCGACAAAGGATTTTCACAGACACACTGACAGGCACTAGACAAAGACAGAAACGGAACCAAAATTCATCAAGAAGTTCTGAAAGCCAAATAGCAAGTGGACCTTTTGATTTTAGAGGACGAAAATTGTGTCCATTTCTTGCATCAATACAAGCTAACCCTCGGTAGTAACCAAGGAATAATAAACCAAAATTCGTTCTTTTGCACGAAAAGTGGTAAAATTTGAGAAAAAAATTGTTTAAAAACTCACAAAAAGCATTTCATAAGGTTAGGCTCAATTCGGATGTTTTGTGAGTAACACCTCGAAAATCATGAATGATTTTTCAACTAAAGGACACGAGGGGTGTACCATTGCACATTCAGAGGCACGTGTGTTGGTGGTAATTATTGACAGTTTTAGTTAGTTTCTAATCAAATCTAGTGATCGAAGGAGTTGCTTGGATGATTATTGAGGGTTTCATAAGTTTCCTGATCGTTCCCCGCTGGGCTGGGAGCTGTGCCGGCCACATCTTCTCATCTACCGTGTTTGCAGTCACGCCTCATGAACAAGAAGTGTTGTTCCGTGTCCGTCGCGTCCTTTTTTCACCCTCCGGGAGCAAAACCGACCGGACTGGAAGGGTCGTGCTGGATAGATAACCGTAAACTGCCAGTATTACAGGCGAAATTCAATGCCTCGTCCTCCAAAGCTAACAGAGCTTTACGGATGATTTGCAGTCGTGCCTACTGTCCTGAGTACAATACGACATCCCATCAAAACACGTAAATAATCGTTATAGCCGTACTGTACTGTCTTGACTGTCGTTTAATAAGTCCGCTTCTCATTTCAAGAGTTCTCCACTTTCTATTTTCAATAATGATTATGCTGCGGACGACAATTGAATCGTGACAGTGCGATATCATTGTGAAACCAGTCCCATTGACGAAGGACACTGAACCCGAAGGGAAACAATTGGGTACTTCAAGTTTCACAAAGAAATAGTTTGGACTAGCGCTAATGGATTTTATCATTAATCATGCAAATTACAATCGTCCATTCAATTCAGATCCATTATTTTTGGTCTCATTTCAAGGTATCACAGAATCATACATTATCTCGAAGAAGGTAGCGTAGAAGTAACCTGTTGAAATTACAAGTGGATGCTCGAGATATAGATCCAGAACACTACCATTTAAACCAATGGTTGTAACTAGTATACTGTATTAGATGAAGAATTGATTTTGATTGACAATCAGAGACAATTAATTGATTTTAAGCCACAATGGAGGCATCTTGAAGTAATTTTAGGTAGCTTTTTCGGGCTGGTGATCAGGAGAAATCATTCATGTTGATTTCCATTGCTCTAAATCCAGCTAATGTACATAACAATTTTCTGTGGCCTTACCTTCTGAGTTACGATGAAACTGAACTCATGAAATAATTGCAGTATGCAGAACATAATTGCCCCTATACTGTTACTGCAAAGACAACCAAACTGCTGATTTCTCGTTGATGAATGCAATTGTAGAAACAGATCAAGATACCCGCGATATTTTCAACGGTGTAACTACAACACCATAGGGGTAGCATTATTCTTGGTGAATCTCCACGTCGGAGCCCTTCATGGATGCCTGGGAGAATTAATGTTCTCTCGAACGCCCGGCAATTAAAAATCCCGGATCGTTAACTATTCGGATACGCGATTAGAAAAGGGACAAAAACTCAGCGGTTGTAAATGTTCTTCCATTCGCAGTGGAAATGATGGAGAAGGCCCTTGTTGAGCACGTAAGACCGATCTGGGTGAAACGGTCACAGGAGAAAAACAGCCTACGAAAAACTTGAACGGATAGTAAAATTGATTACAGGCAGACGGAGATACCCTCAGTACGTCGTTAACTTCTGAATATCTTCCGTTTATTATACATAATTTTATCCTTAGAAATAGGCAACAAGGGACTAGGTACATCTTATGAGTCGGTTTGACGCACTATGTTGTTATAATAGACCATTACAGTCTAGGAAAAATATGCAATCCTTTATAACGAATGTCCTAAGAACTTTTTTTTTTTTGGGAAAATTTCCAAGGAAATGGGTTTTAAGACCCTGAGTCGAACCCTGAATAAGTAATTAGTTATAATAAATAAAAAACTTAGTCGTTTAATTTTTTCTGATGGTTGTAACTGCCCAAACCTAACAAAATTTTTGGGCTTCCACTATAATAAAAAACCGCCATAGAATCTCTGCTTTTTAAAGATATTTACTCAATCACTCAGTCAATTTTACTTTTGCTTTCCTAATTAAGTGAGGAAATAATGTTTTAATGCTAGAATACGCCGGTTTTTTTTTAAACCGAGGTTTTTTGAAATGACGCTCTCAACAAGTTATGGGCCGGTTTCCACGTAATTCTTTACGCTGAATCTAATGGTATCACTTACAGATTACTCCAACTCCGTTATGACCGAGTTTTACTCATTAATAGTGAACATAAAAAATGGACTAAAAAATTATTAGTTAAAGTGTGAAACGCGGTTCAAACGGAGTTTGGAGATCCGAAAGTGTCACCATTAGTTTCGGCGTGAATATTACAAAACGGAAGTTAGTGAAGAACGTTGTCTATTTCCAAGAAAAAATAAAGAGTTACAATGTTAACTCGATTTCGACGGTTAGGCCATCATCCTTTCCCTTCATCCATCCATTCATTTCTCTCGACCAATGGGATTCAATCTCCCTTCACCTGTGACTATATAAGCTGCGTCCATTCTAATGTGTGTTCAGTTATTGTTTGTTACTGATGAGGGCCTAACCATCGAAATCGATTTAACATTGTAACTCTTTATTTTTTCGTGGAAATAGACAACGTTTTTCACTAACTTCCGTTTTAAAATGGGTTTCCAATACTTCGTCGCGAGTGGTTTAGTTCGTGTAAATATTACGTAGGAACCGACCCCAAAGTCGTTATAGTCGCTTTCAAAAAAGCCCTCTATTTTTTTGCCAAAATGATGTTTTATAATACTTAGACATTATTTTCTACCCTAATTAGCAAAATAATAGTAAAAATTACTATACCGTTGAGAAAATTGAATTCTGGGCGGCGGTTTTTGATGATAGTGGCGTCTCCAAATTTTTTTCTAGCTTTGGCAGTTAGAGCCATGAGGAAAAAATTACATTTTTTTAGGACATTTTATTTTTAATTGAATCGTTTGCCTGTTGATTGTCCTTGGAATTTTATGTGAGAGTCTTATTCCGAAGTAAATTTTACGAGGGGTGGAAGGAGAATGCTGGTAGTTTTTGAAACCTGTCAACGGCCTTGCATTCCGCTAAGCAGAGATGGGCAAAATGTAATTACAATTACAATTACCTGGCAATTCCTTGTAATTTGTAATTGAAACCCCACAATTACAATTACTTGTAATTGTAATTGTACTCGTAATTGCTTTTATAAATCTCAGAAAAGTAATTGTAATTGCAGGTCCCAATTACAATTACATTTGGGAGCCAAGTAATTGCAATTACAATTACAATTACATGTAATTGTAATTGCTAGGTAATTAAATTCCAAATACTTACTTTGTGCAAATGGAACTAGCAAAGTGTAAATGTCCATTTTTACTTTCCCAACAGGGTGGAAAATAATGTCCATTTTTACTTTCTCAGCATCCCAACAGAGTGGAAAGTAATGTATATTTTTACTTTCCAGTTCCAGTCATGCAGCATGATCGTATGAGCGAATTTTCCAAATGTATAGTAGGTATTACCTTTTTATTAAATTGAGTTGAAATTTGAGCAGTTTGTGTGCAAAGAAACTGTTAACTATTAATTTTATTGCAAAAAAACTTGTTCTAAGTATTATAGTTCAATTCAAACACAGATTTAGTATTTTTAGAATTTTTTGGTTTTATCGATTTTTTGGCACTTCTTGATGAAATTTAAGTACAGTTTTGAGCTTCAATTCTTAAATGACCTAGTTCATGGTTGACAAACTTTTTTGAGTAATATTCAGCAAAAACAAATATGAATTCAACGATTTTCAGCCGTTTTTTTCATTCTTTGTGTTTTTTTAGTACATTTTTTGAAATTTGACCAATTTAATGTGCTCAAAAAATGTTGTTCAACAAACAACATCCTTTCTTTTAGAATGCTTGATTTTTTGGCGCAGGAACGAAGTTTTTATCCAAATCCTATCGAGAGTTATCGTCTGGAATAACATATATATATATATACAAGTAATTGTAATTGCGAATGGTTGCAATTACTTTTGGTAATTGATGCTTGCAAAAGATAACTTTTCATCAATTGAGACTTTTGTTCACTTTCTTTTTAAAATTTTCACACAAATTACTTGAGTAATTGCAGATGTATTTAATTACTCATGTAATTAATTACTGCCCATCTCTGCCGCTAAGGCAATTCCCAACAATACCTAATTTCAATGAAATTCCTTGTTCACTCAGCAGATCGAAAATATCGCACACAATAAATATCACACTGTAAAATGTAGACGCCTTCCTAATCACTAGTTATAGATCCACAAATCAATCCATACATCTGTTTTTAGGGTTATAAATGTCTCATTATAGTGGTGGAATGTTCAAGTTGTCAAATTTATATTCCCTACTCAATAGAACGAATGTATTTATATATATATTATTAATAAGAACTCGCCGGCGTAAATTTTAGTGCGATCATGGGAACGGGTTAGTTCATTTGAGAAAGAACTAGCCGCACGTCTCAAAAACTAACTTCGAAGTCGTTTATCACCATTAAATCGTCCACTAATTCAAGATTTACTTCAACAGACTCTAAACTTCCAAATGGTGTCGCTAGCTTTGAATTATTTGATTCGCCTTTTCGTTTTAATGTAAATTAATGTACTCGATCCAAGGCTGTAATACATTATGATGGGGGCGGTTGAGAAATCAAAAAGTTCCAGTAATGCAGCATTATCGTATGAGCGAATTTCCGTAAATTATCGTATATTATGTTGCATCGTTTTGAAATGTGAGCAATTTGAGTGCGACAAAATTGTTAACTTCCAATTTTATGGTTATAAAATTAAGGGAAAAAACTCGTTCTTAATAATATCTTGCGATTCAAAAAATATTTGGGATTTTTATTTGTTATTATTATTTTTTTAAATTTTTACAGATTGATTTTTCAGCAAATATTAATGGCATTTAAGTTCTTTTTTTTTAGCACGATAGTGCTAAAATATTTTAATATTCTATTTCATTGTTGATAAAATAATTTTACTAAAATTCTGTTGCAAATATAAATTTAACAATTTTCAGCCGTTTTTCGTAATTTTGAGAACATGTAACAAATCAACCCCTTACGCACTACCAACAAACTAATACCTACATATCTATACTTGAAAGATCTTAATATCATATTATGCAGTCTAGGTTGGATGCAAATAGGACTATGTTTACGCTTTACGTCGATAAGGCAAGATTTAGTAGTTAGTTAACGCGTCTTTTCATCAACAGAATCTTAGTTTCCAAAAGATGTCATCCTAACGCGCAGAGATTGAAAATGAGTGTTTTTTGCTGTAGTCGTCCACGCTTGTCCAAATCGCTCTAACTTTCTCGGAGCAGATTATACAGAAACCTCTACAACCGCAGTAACTTGAGACTTCGACGGAATATTATTTGACAGAAAATAACAACTCGAGAGTTCGTCCTCGTCTTCGTCCTCTCAAAAACTGTTTTTCAAGCTATAACAGTATCCACGATTTTTTTTTCTCTCCGTCAGCGTTGTTTTAGTTCAGAAACCCCGTTTACCGGCTACAGAAAACAAGAAAAAAGTGTTCGAATTTCCAATCGCTTTCTTCAGAAGTCCACCAGGAACTAAATGACGTTGCACAGGAGAAAGACCGCATTAGTTCTTGCGGTGATAAAAGTTAACCCGTAAGAGGTATGGAGGTAATTTTCGGAGAGACCAAGCAAAGAGCAAGAAGGGAGTGCTCACGGCTAAAATGAAGACCTCGAACTCGTGCTTTGCAATGAGAGTGTTATTACTGGGTAAGTGGGATGCGCCATTTGCCTTCGGTCTGTATTCAATGCTCCGGTGTTTCGAATGATCATTTGCCGATGCAACTACGTTCTTTTCTACCGTTTTTACTTCCCTCCTTCACATAAGGAAGCAGTGCATCTGCTGGGAAACAGCATTTTGGAAGTTCAACAAAGATAAACGGGTTGTAACCTTTTAGCCAAGTCTGAGCACGAAATCATCTCATGAATGTGCAAAATGTGCAAAATGTGCAAAATATTTCAAAACTGCCCTCTTTCGCTGAAAATTACGGTAGATGGGGCTCGGTTACCGTAAAGAGCTGGCTTATTTATTGACAATCCTTGAGAATTCTGGTCAAACCTCGTTCTAAATCCAGGGATTAGGGGATCAGGTTTTTTAACACAGAATGTGTTTTAGCCATGGACTAACTAGCCGAAAATGGAACGCGGGATGGGAACGAAATGTGTGACGGATGATTTTCACGTACAACCGAGCCGTTGGTAGGGAAATGGAATTTCCGCCATTTTAATCGCACAGAAATCGTTCACCATTCGTTGGAAAGCTCTTGATTTATCACGAATTTATTTCGTTTTTTTTTTTTCGTAGTTTCATACTATAACTATATAAATTGATGTTATAAATGAATAGTAAACAATGACGCTTGTTTGGTTGTCACTTGGTTGCGCGACAACGCAATTTTCGTAGTTTCATACTATAACTATATAAATTGATGTTATAAATGAATAGTAAACAATGACGCTTGTTTGGTTGTCACTTGGTTGCGCGACAACGCAATTTTCGTAGTTTCATACTATAACTATATAAATTGATGTTATAAATGAATAGTAAACAATGACGCTTGTTTGGTTGTCACTTGGTTGCGCGACAACGCAAACACATTCTGTGTTTCAATAATTTCGTCCGAAGTATGTAAATAGAGGTAACCGGGGGTCCAGGGGGCTTGCCCCCTGGCGAGGCGCGGAGCGCCGAGTTCATATACAGGTATGTAGCAAATTTATGATTTCTCGTTTGGGCATTTGTTTAACAATTTTTTTAAAAACCACTAAAACTGACTAGGTAATTAACTAAAACTAGTTAATTTAGAGTACATGATAGAATATTCAGAGCTGTGTAAAGTTCCAAATGTAAAGTCTAACGGCAAAAACTCAGAAAATCGTATTACCAAAACAATTTTCACCCTCGTTTCAAAACCGATAGGTTTTGTGCTGCTTAAACCTTGTATAACGCTGCTTTTTTTAGTCGACTAGTAGAGTTCTGGGTTAGTGTGTTCATCCAACCGATTTTCGGGTTTAGTCGCAAAGCCTTGGCCAACTTCACCATTTCGAGATCCCAATGGATATCATAAGTTTTGGTGTACAGCAGAGAACTGATAGCACTGCTAATAACTTGTTTTGAAATGTTCGCATGATCTTTCTCTTCAGCATGAAGCCGCATACCTAGCAACCATACATTTTTTAAAAATCTATTCAATTCTCTCTCTCTCTCTCTCTCTCTCTCTAAAAGAAAATTACATTCTCATATGATGACAGTTTCGCATCAAAACAAAAACTCCAAAATACTTTTCTGTACATGACTGTAACTTAGCCATGTTTTCGACTGTATAGTTGATATTGATTTCTCCATTTCTTCGTTCCAAGGTACTTTTGACAATGGTTGTTATTTATACAAACTATCATTGTTAAGAAAGGCCTAAAATGTGAAATTCTGGAGGATTTTCACTAATTGGAGATACCATAATTTGATATATTCTTAACATTGGCTATGATGTTGCAAAATACATGAAGTACAAAATATGCAGTTCAGAAGATTTTGGTTTGTTACTGCGTCACATTCTTCCTTTTTATTTCTTCTTCTAACTGTTAATGCATCATATTCTTTAGCAGCTTTTGGCCTAAAAAGAAAAAAATAAGAGCGACTGATCCCGTTCTTTTGACGTATCTTCCAATACAACCTTTCAAACAGGCTCAGTTGGTCGTTACGCTTCAGTCTCACCCTTTCAACAAAGAATCACTCCGTTTACAAACGCAATCTCTCTTCCAAATCCTCACTTCGTTCAGGTTTTTAATCCTCATGATAAATTCGTGAGATCGTAATAGGAGTACGTGCAACCAGGTTAACCACAACATATGGCGAGGCATTAGCCTGGGAATGGGAGACTGCAGAGTAAGCGGACGTTAATGCGTAAATAACTATAGCCGAGCCCCTTCCCGAACTAATTTATTTTGTGAATCGGTGCCTCGGAGCTTCTTCCGAAAAAAAACCACCTGTCAAAGAGTTGCTCCACTTTTTTGCCCCTGGTCAGAGGAATGTCCATCTTTCGGAACTAAATAGACCGACTACTTAGGTAACTACCACCTTGAAAAACTCACATCTTAGAGAGTTGGTTATTTACATGTTGAAAGTTTTCATCACCGTCAAGTTCAAAGTGACGATTGCTAACAATTAGTGTCTTGTTGATTTATGAATCAATTTGGTTGTTTGAATTTCGTTTCTTGTCCGGGGCATCCTGCAACGATTTTTCATTCTCAGTACCTCGAAATTGGATGCAGCCCGAAGCATGTAATTTTCAGTTTGAGTTTCCGCTGTTGTTTGTATTTGCTTTCTGTTCCTGTTTACGGAGAATTAAGAAAACAGCAAACTGAAAGTAAACAAAGAAAGTTCCAGTCATAAAACATGACCATATGAACGAGTTTTATAATTTTTGACATTTTTCATTAGATTTTGGCATTATTTTTATATTTTTGAATATTCTACCTAGTACCCTGTGTTGGGAACTAATAATGTCAACGTAGGTATAATCGAGTAATTGTATGACTGCACAAACGTGCTTTCACCTTGTTTAATCTGGTTATAACTTTGTTCACCATTTCTATAGGGCTAATGGCAAGCCTATTTACTATCTAAATGTAATCCAATCTGCTGTGCAGGTCAACATCATTACAGGTGTTTGCCTGAGAAAGGACTTGCAGCTTTTGAACCAACACCTAACGAGGAGCACGGCGAACCGCATTATTCAAAAGGATTCCGAATGTATCTTGCGGGAATGGCAGTAAACGAGTCGCCTATAAGAAAATCAAGTGGGTCAGGCTCAAGCATTTTCCTCTTTTGAGAAGGCGAAACTCAACTTCGGATATACTCCAGAGCTAACAAGCCTGAGGGCGCGGGAAATGATTTATCCCCTTTGTCCCTAATGTATTCAAATTGGCACTTCTTTTCCGCCCTTCACAATAACCGATGCATATCTCCCGCACGACGGCCTCACCCATTGAAACCCTGTGTCACTTCGGACGGATGCCCCTACGAAAAACAAGCGTGGCGTGACCAACCTGACTTGGAGGAGGTTATAAATGTTATCTTAATCGGAAAAGAACCTGCTTGTGGGCTCTCTAGGAATCCAATTACGATATTCGTCGATGATATCGCTATTTGTTAAGGGTGATTGGTTTTGAAAGTGGTACACCACAAAAGGAGGCGACTTCCTATATTAAACCTCTGGTCTTTATATTGAAAGTATATTCCAGAATGATTCAGCGCCTAAAGTTTTCATTAAAACTATGAGAGAACTAATCTTTCTCGCTTACCGAATTCTATCACACTCGTATGTCAAACGATAAATAGAACATCTGGAACTTGTATTTAGGATAATATGTGTTGTTCACAGCAATACCACAAATCTATTAAACAGATTCAATAGACTTTCGAAGAGACATAAACTCACATTTTGTTTTATATTTTCAATAATGAACCTTCATGATTGACCTAAAAAAAAAAAAAAAAAAAAAAAAAAAATGAATACCCCTCTCTTGATTAAAGTTTTGAAGATGCGTAGACTGTAATAACGCGGCAAATTATTACGTAAAGGTTTCTAGAATTCGTATTAGATAGCCCATCTGTGTTGTCCAGAAGGCTACTCTGATTAATTGGTATGCTTCATCACCCCAATCGTTAAAAATGTCATAAAAATCTATGGAATGCAAAGATTCCAGTCGCTCGGGTGTAGAGACTTTTCATAGCATTCAGATTCATTTCAATTAAATTATATTTACATAGGGTCATCAGCAAATGCCATAAAAATCAAATGGTTACTACTGCATACAAGCAAGTGGCAAGAATCCTATAACTGGGCATGCGCAGATGCCATAAATAGGCACGTAGGAATCCAGCAAAAAGATATGCCGTAAATAGGCACGTAGGAACTCAGCAAAAGGATGTGCCATAAAATAAAACATCTAGCTAAGTTTCAAAGTCCTTTTATAGCTGACTAAAGTTCTGAAGAAAATCTGTATAAATTTTGATCGTATTCAGATCAAAGTTAGCTTCTGTTGGTGGGCAAATGTGAAATTTTAGTATCCAGCAATCAGCAACAGTTGTAATCTCGAAACATTTATCGTGTTTCATTTAGTTTCACGGATTGACAGGTATCGGGTAAAATTTGTATTTACTTAATGAGTAAAATTATTAATTTTTTTTTAGTACTTTCATCTTTGGTATTTTGAGTAAACACAAGCACATAAATTTCTTTGATTTCTAAAGACATGATTTCAGTTAGATTCCAGGCTCATGTTTTTGAGGAATAATTGAGAAAAATATTCGACCACTATACATAACTTCTCCATAGTCCTCGGGGTGTTGGGAGAGGACAAATGTGTTAGACTAGAACACAAATAAGAATCGTGCCTGAGTTCAACGGAGTTTATTGAGATGGAGTCACAAATAAATTTGTAAGGAGTGCCATAATTTACATTCAAGTTATCCTCAGGTGCAGGCTGCCACTTAGATAAAATGCACAAATTGAATCTAAATGGACCTGTAAGTGCACCTTGTGATTTCAAGTCGCTTAAGAGCGCAGTTGGCGTAATAGAATTGTGAGGGTTCCTTCCCCTTGAGGAACAGTGCATTTGAAATATATATACGAAAAGGAAAAAAGAACCGCTGCGAGGAACTGCATTGAATATTCTATTGACTGGAAATGCAAAAAAGTTCCCGAGATATAACTTTTCTTCTTCCGATAAAAGGGTTTTTAGCCAGATGCTGCAGGAAATCCGTTACCCTCGGCTTATAAGGGTTTATTCTATTTTTGTAATTTCAGACTAATAAGAGGATAAGAATCCTTCAGATGTCGTAGGGAGCGATAAACTCTAGACGGTTCATTGACGGCCCAGCAGAGCCTGAGGCGTCGTTTAAAAGGAGCTTTATCGGTGGGGTTTGCCGTAAACGATGGCTAGAGAGGATTGCATTCAAATCTCCAGCTATCCAGTTTAGTGGTGACGTTTCTTGATGGTGTTATTCAAACCATTAGCTGATCAGAGATTTCTTTGAAATTTCCTGGACATATATTCTTGAAGAGTGATTTGGACTCGTGAGAATCTTTGAATAAATCCTAGAGAGAAAATTACAGGTCCAAATGTTGACCATGTCCAAATGTTGACGGAATCCACGAAAGATGCGTATAGCGAAATAAGCGTACACTAGGAACCTTGCGAAAGATGCGTACGGGATCAAGTTTTGACATATGGAGAGGGTAAGGTATGCCGTTTGATGGTCTGGGTGAGAGCTTGCGAGAAGCTTCGCATCTCAAAAATACACAACATCAAGTAGTCAATCCCTTAGTAAAAAATCAGATTAGTTGGGCATATAGGTCAGAATGATGTGTATAGTTTGGTGGTCTGGATGCTTGCAAGCTCGCATCTCAAAAATACATAACATCAAATACCTAGTCAATCCCTTAGAAAAAATTCAGATTCGTTTGACAAATTTACCACTTACTCTCGTCAATAGCTTTTGTTTCCTCATGTACGCATATTTCGCTGTACGCATTTTTCGTGCCACTGTTTGAACCTCATGAATCCCTCTGTATTTTTGTGTGCTGTGATAGAGTAGTCTCGTTTGCAGTAGTCTCGTCTTTGGGCTTGTGATTTGTCCTTTGCACAAGCCCTTGATGGTGCTTGGCGAGTTCACTGTCTTCTCCTCTTTGGTCACTTTCAGATTAGAACAGGCGGCAATAATTATACCCCGCTGACCTCATTGGGTACCAGGTTGCCTGTTAATCTCGTTTTCTCATTAGTCAGCTGATTAGACATATTCTCTTGGTCTTACAAGGGAAGTGCGCGGTAAGTCCGTCGCGGATCTCAATGAAATATTTACTGGAGTTTCTACATCGAAAATGAGTCGACACGTTTTCCGCCGTTCGGCAGAATGGGCTCTTGGGGCTTCGAGAAAAATAAGACTAATGGTCTGATTTTGATTAAATTTCCATGAATTGTGTGAGTTAGTATCTAGGTGGGCAACCTCAAATCTCATTGCCGTAGAATCAATTGTACCGCGTGCACATGCGCAACCATGAATTTTGATTACGCAGATTTGGTTTAATAGGTTCTTACAACTAATTCTATACGTCCGTCATTCAATAAGTGAGGAAGTTATACTGCCCACCCAACTAGGTAGACTTTTTTGTATGTATGTTTATGTTTAACCTTGATGTCAGAATATACATAAATCCATCACAAGTTACATAATTTGATTATATATTCGTACATCCTTTGTACTTACATTCCTCGTCATTATCAAAAGAATGCCTATGAATCGAATAATTGTCATAGAGCTGCGGAACGGCATAAAAAACAACAATAAATAGAATGTTAAAGCGGAATGCCTATTTATTGGAGATCTGCCTTGACCCACATACGGTTTTACCACATTTTTAAAATGAAATAGAAACTCTTCGAAATGAATTAGAAAACTTCGGATGGCTTCGGAAACTTTAAAATTGAATTCGGTCTAATTTTCTCCAGGTAGTCTATTTTTCGTTTCTCTGAAACGATTCCTGGATTTTAACAGATTTCGTCTGTACATACTTCTAGGGTGATAAGATCTTTGAATCGAATTAATAGCAAAGCAGGAGCATCTACAGTGTCAAACGAAAATTGAATCGGATTAGCTTCTATCAGATTTGGATTGGCAAAGTGATGGGTAAGCGCATGTACAGACGCAATTCTAAGGCAATAAAAAACTTTGGGAACCATCTAGAGGCCTATTTCCAGTTTCCTATTTTGAGCTGATTCGGATAGAAATTGTGGAATATATGCTATTCGATTGTACCGAAAATTCGAAAAAGCCCCAACAACCACGAAACGTACACAAATTGGACAAAAGAGCCTTTACCATCGTATTGAGATTTTTATACGCCTGTTTGCTGGCGGCCACACCACCAGTGCGCGCCAAATTAATGCATTTTTTAGCTCCCGTTCATGGTTTTTATTTGTTCCTTTCTTACTAACTGAACAGCAGGCATCATGTGATTTTACTCTGTGTGTGCGTTTTCAAGCAAAAAAGCTTCCGGATAGACCGGTTTGGAGCTTAAAATCAAACATATCTCAGTTATTTTCGTGCGTTTTTATGAGAAAACCACAGCTCTAGGATGATGGCGTCAATTTTAATGAGTATTCGAATGTTAGTGTACAGGTTTACCCTACTGCCACGTTCTCTATAAATATTATTTATATGGACACGGACTGAACGTCTGAAATGTGAATTAGGGAGAAGAACAAACATCATAATGTAGTTAGCCGGATACAGCGTTGTCGCCTGCGATTCTCCGCCTCATTAAAATAATTTAAAGCCAATAACGGAACACCTTAGCATACAAAGTACCTACCCAAGGAAGCCTCAGATGAAGAATTTACAGGCCATCAGAACCCACTCCAAGCACGCTGGCGTCGGTCACGCTCTGTGTTTCATCCCAATAATTACGGGCGGATCATACCTCCTCTACAGGTCTCATATTTAAATGAACCGAGTGTCGCAAGTAGGGACCCCATCGCCAAGAGAATAGGGAAAATGGCTCCGCGACTTCTAATGAGATGATGATTCGGGGTCTGAGAATGACTTTACGACTCGTTCTCATGCTCCCACCGTTGTGTCGCTCTAATCTCGTCATCTCGGATTCATAAGTTCTTCAATACAAAGTGTGCTACGGTGCGATACCTTCATGATCTTGTGGCATCCGTCGCAATGAGCCAATAGAGTCGGGATCGTAATGTGAATGACAAGTGATTGGCTGATTATACTACCAACACCTCAAGTGCAAATGTCATTGAGTTTCTTCGTCTTGGTAGCTTTGTCAGTTCGTATTACCCTAATGGGTTACTGTTGTGCATCACATTTATATCAAGTCTTCCATTGTGTTCTAGTATTTAGGACGTCAATACCGTCTAGTTGCAAGAGAATTGCAAGAGACTATTGGTTCGGAAGATAACCACACATCTTTATTGTTTTTTATCACATTTTTATTAAGTCTTCCATTATATACTAGCGTTTTGGACGTTTAAACCTACATACTAGTTTGTCGAGCGCTCCTCAGTATTGCAAGACATTATCGAATCGGAAGATAACCACACATGTTCTTTTGATAATATACTCGTATTTCGTGCCACGGATTCGAGTTGGGCACCTCGGCAGATTCGTAGTACCACCACTTATATCCTTCTCGGCTTATACTTCAACTGGTGGTCATTCTATAACTTTATTTCATTCCTCTCCCCCTCCTAAACTTTAAACAAATTCAGAGCTGGTTGTCTCAAAGATACAACA
This sequence comes from Adelphocoris suturalis, assembly GCA_030762985.1. Lineage (NCBI taxonomy): Eukaryota > Metazoa > Arthropoda > Insecta > Hemiptera > Miridae > Adelphocoris > Adelphocoris suturalis. Next base: position 56,960,525 of record CM061048.1, read on the forward strand.
TTGAATGAAAATGAGCTAATCATCATATTGGAAGGAAATGCGGAATACCACCAATGATGATCTAGTGAGGTACATCAGAGTGAAAAGTTGATTACTTCATCATCATTTCATTCTTGCACGACTGCAAAACGTTTCATTTACCGAATTCTCGAAGAAAACTAAACTATTGCTATGGCTTCCATAATTTGCCCGTTTGGGGCTCTCCGAAACTATTCCTGGAAATTTCTCTTAGTAATCTATGTTTCATTCCAGAAGAATCTCTCACTAGAATCTAGAAAAAACTATCGCCAAAACATCAAGCTTTACAAAAGACATGAGCTAAAAAACACTCCAAAACGCAAAACGCAACGATATAATGTTGAGTTAGGTAATTAATTAAGAAAGTTTATTAATTATAAATTAGAACATTAGGATTGCATACTTTACGAACCTTTAATGAAAAACTAGCGCGAATTTCATTAAATTATGCTAAGAAATTGATGAAACCTGCAAAATGATGTTTAAACAAAATTCCTTTTTTTTTTTTTTTTTTTTTTTTTTTTTAACCTGCAAAATTACTGGCCAAAAACATGATATTTATTAATTTTAACCATAAAAGGCTTAGATTTCAGAAGTCTTTCAGATAAACAAAATTAGAATAATTGCCAAAATTTGCTCATCTGATAATCGCAGAAACCCTATAATCTCGTGTAATATCAACCATTACAAGATTAAGCTAACGCATGAAAGGATAAATATAGAGTCACGAAACCGAAACTTTTCAGGATGTCAGTACGAGAATGGAAATTTTGATTTTGGAAAATTTTCCAGCTCCCGAATGTGATCACTTGGTACACTCGAAAATGCCCCTCAAAGTTATAATTTGTAATCTCATACTAGGGTTGAAGAAATTTCGGTTGGGTTTCTGTCCCTCCACATAGCAGTATAATTTGAGACTATCCGGGGTAGGCATTAGATGTTCCCTTATGCATTTCATAGCTGCCGGATCAGTAAGGGACTGTGCGATGTGCAAACGGATATTTCTTGTGACAGGCATAACGTATTTCAATCCGATCAAATTCCTTTCATCGAAAGTTTTTGGCGAAATTCCCAAGGATTGTGCGGGTTGCCCCCGCCCAAATTTCCCCCGTCGATTCAATAGTAGTCTATGATGCGACGTTCCCACTACTATGAACGGGTATTTGGTGGAATTCTCGAATGTTTAGTCGAGGTGAGGCGGGCGCGCAGCAGTTACCTACTGGCATGTTTGGCGTCGCCGTGCAAACTTAACCCCATAGTCAAAAATCGTCAAAAATCACCTGGTATCAACAATGACTACGAAAAGTTGGCCATCTGCTCGCTATTCTACTACCTCCTACCTGAACGAACTCATATCTACCTACTTCATACTTCTTGCAAGAATTTATATTTATAACTTATTATTTATATACGTGTTATTAATAACCGTGAAGTCAAGGACTCGATCAGTGTATCGCAGTTTCCCATTGGAAGCCCCTTCGGGAAGGACCAACTTCTCAACGAAGATCCAGTGCGGAATTCCATTACCAGAACTACGCCCGCATATAATTAAACTATACCTACATATCAAGCTGAGTATTCATCTCCATTCCACTCACTCAAGTTGCCTACTATAGTGTAATAATAAACATTACAACTTTCAACTGCCTCACGAATTCGTTTGTCTTATTTTAATTGAATATTTGTGAATTCTTTCTATCCCCTCGATTATAGACGTAATATTCATCCAAAACGTCACACTGTGCACTAGTGAAACAGCAACAGCTGTTGTCCATTTTGTTTAAATGCCATAGATGTTGATTGGTTCTATAAGGCCCTGTATGATCTACATAGAGTCTCTGGATTCACCAGCGCAGCCATTGCACATGAGCAACCGTGAATTTCATGTATTTTATCCTGCATTCCCTTGAGTGTCTTTGCTGCATTCGTTTGAATTTCGTCCGCGGTTTATAACGCACGGAGATTGCACTGCTCATATCAATGGTGGACGGAGGAACCGCAAGCAATACTAATTTGGAGAGAAGTCGCATGGATTCGGTATCGCAATGCCCGTCATGCCCGCCCTTGGTGTCACGGGCGGGTGGCAGTTTGACGGACGGCCACAGAAAAAGAGCTGCGCCACCTGAAAACTGCCACTTCACGCGATGATGGATGCTCCTTGCGCCGCAGAGCTCGGAACAAAAAACCCCTTTTGTTCCCCAGACTGCCTGTCTCTTGAAAAGAACTTCATATTTCAACGCTCATTACTCATGCTAATAAGAAACAATTAGTTGTACTCGAGTCGCAGGGTATTAATTCAACTAAGGCCTTTGTGGATTTTCGAAGCAACGCCTAACGAGAAAGCCAACACGGCTTATAGTCAAGTTTCGTATTGACTTAATGAATTTGTTGACCCTCAAACAATGAAATATTAAAATGAGATTGAAAAATGTAAATTCGGTTGTCAAGGTGACCTCGCGGCAGGGGAAATTCGTGAGTCTATGACAAATAGCGTAGGAATCACTTGGCAGTAACTAATTGACTTTGTTCGAACTAGCAGTGCAGAAAACATGCTTTCTTCAGTGTTAAAAGGAGTTATTGTTTTCACGCCTACAACTTAAGTACCTATATAGTAAGACAATTTTATTTTATCGCATGTAGGTACCGACCTAAGATAAGAGCAATCTCACGTTTATAATTTTATCGGATTATCTTAAAGATCTTAACGAGGGCTTTCCAAAAAGTTGCAATATGAAGAGTATCGGATGATTAAAAGTGGCCAAGACGGTGTAAAGAAAGTTTAAAGATGTTAAGGGGAACGATTTAACCCCGGCGCCCGCTTTGGAAAAGGAGGTCCTTAACGCCCTCCACATGCGACAATTCATTTTCTCTCTATTGTAACGATATCCAATGTTATTGTTAATGATGTCCATTGTCACATTATACACATTTTCCAGTTCGTTTGAAGAAAATAAAAATAACTATACTAAATAAAATAATAAGAATCTTTCAAATTTAATCCTCAAAACTAGGTACACGTTGGGTGACATTTTCATATAACATCTTATTTAATGGGTATAAATAATATAGTTTATATTCCTGAATGGATTGTTTTTGTTTTTCAATGGATGGACGAAATATAGTCACCTAATTTAAAAACTGCTAAAATAATTGCTTCTTACTTTTATATCCCAATATATAAATATATGGATCACAAGTGGTACTTATCGGTTAACGGAAGGCCATTCACCAATCTTTTCAGTAAAATATAGATTTGTTGGTCAAATAGATAAAAAAGTTTATCCTAAATCACTCCTTTTGGTAAAATATAGATTTGTTGGTCAAATAGATCGATCTCTTCCGTAAACCGGTACCTAAGTATCACAAAAGTTCCTGTTTCGAGAATATTTGAAAGTTTTCAATCAACTACACACGAAATGATTCAATACTCAAATACTCTATCGTTGTAGAAATAATAAAGTATAGTGTGCGAATGTTATTCAAAGCTTGAAAAAATAGTAGTTTTATACTCCATTTAAGCCTGGTTTTATATAAGTAAAAACTTTAAAAAGTTCCAGTTATACATCATGATTGTATTAGTGAATATTCGGAAATTATCTTATTATATTATGTTACGACGTTGTGGAATTTGAGCACATTGAGTGCAAATAAATTGATAACTACCAGATTGATGGCAAAAAACCTAATTCTAAATAATATTGTGAGACAAGAAAGATTTTAAAATGTTAGCTAGTGATGTGGTTTTTATCGATTTTTCAGCAAACATTTGTGGAATTTAAGTTCATTTTCAGCATACTTTTGATACATTTTTTCTAATGTTCTTTTTCATTGATAGATAAACTTTTTTTGACTGAAATTCTGTTGAAAAATATAAATTTATCCGTTTTTAGCCGTTTTAACCATTTTTAATGATTTTTTAGCACATTTTTTTTTATATTTGACCAATTTAATGTGCCCCAAAGTGCTGACCAATGAAGTCATCTTTTCAATTGGAATGCTTGATTTTTTGGGGCTAGATCAGAATTTTAAACTCAATCCTAGGGAGAGTTACCGTCTGGGGAATGACACACACAAACTCACACATTAATATGTATACTCACATGTAAAGTCTGAGATTTATTTCAGGCTGCCTCAAAACGGGCATCAATGAAGAAATTTTTCGAAAATGTTTGGAGCCATTGCAATGAAATTTAAATGAATGAAATTTCGCCAATGAAATAGATTGCGATTAGAAACATTTCCTAAGACGTAAGCTCTATAGAGTAAGCCCTAAAGTCCCTAAGAGTAAGCTCCCCCCCCTTCATTGACCCTCAAGCCCCCTTCCCAGACATAAGTATGCGTATTTTATATGTAAGGTGTGTAACGTGTGTTTATTCATTCAAAGTAGAGGAACACTCTTTTCCACCTTCATAACTACCTCTCGAAGATCCCATAAAAAATGTGTAACACGCCTCAGGGCGAATTTTTAACTTCCTGATCTTTAGAGGATCGTTCGTAAGCGTTAACTAACTCAAACGAGAAATTTACGGCCCGAGATCCCTCCACGAGAGCCCCAGTTCATGATTTCAAATCAAAAAGTAAATGTATACAATCGTAAAATAGTCATGGTTTCCGAAATTAACTCTTGCAAGGTCTTTATCACCAGTTTAGTAAACAGGACTTCCGATTCATATCTGTTTTAAAGCGCCATCATCATTTTATGGATTCAATGGTGGAGAAACATGGTAATAAAAGTATATTGACCTCATATTAATTTCTTATGGATTATTTATGAGCATTCTGCCGCCATTTTTCCTTCGGGCTGAATGGTTGCATACTGCTTATACTACTGGTTTAAAAGTCTAATTACGTATTTACATCAAGTTGTAACTGCACATTTGGATGTTATTTTTATCACTGGCTAATCTCTACTCTTAACGGCTTTCACAACTGACTGTTGAAAGCACTATTGCAATAATTTCTACTAACGATGAGGTTGGTACAACCTCATCACAATATTTATTGCTCGTGAATCCATACAAAGTTAATTTATGCATCGTATACCTACCTATATGTACATCAAATAACTTTTTTCATTCTTCACTGATTGCAAAAGCTCAGGTAGCGGAATGTTGTGTAAACGGGCTGAAAATTTGTATTTGAAAATTCCCCAAGACATTTGTTACAGTTATTGGGGGGGGGGGGGGGGGGGGTAATCCTACGGTTCTACAGTCAGATCATTTAATAATGATTAATTTTATAGTTCAATATGGTTGCTTAGCAATTTTAGGTTATAAATTAGGGTAATAAATCAGCTTTCCGTGACACTACAAAAGCTTAAGGATCATAAGATGTTGTGATAAAATGAGAGCATTCCAAAAAGTAGCTGTCATGTCCATACCTTTTTACAACAACAACCACAGCAGTGTTTTAGTATCCATACGTTGATAATCCAGTATACAGCTATTCGTTTTTCCAACGCTCTGATGTATTGTATGTTATTTCAACTATTCTAATAAAGTATTCGTAATTATTCAATGCGTGTTATTTAAATACAATAGTAGCGAAGAACGATATTCCTACTATAAAAACTAAGGGAATTACACTTACCTAGTAACGCATTGGTTGTACGTGAAAATCAGTAGAAAATCATTATTTTCGTCGTAACGTAACGGTCGAAAAAAAAAAAAAAAAGAAAATGTCCTGTTAATCATTATTAAATGATAATATCTTGGCCCTTCGGGCCTCGCAAGGGGCTCCGCGTTCCATCTCACAAGCTCCACATATCTAAATAATCTGAAATCTCAAATTCGATGAAAGTCGAATTAACGTCGAATAAAATCGACGCAGCTCAAATAAATACGAACTAATAACGTTGGCCAGTAACTTTGAGAATTCTCTATTCGCACTCCTTCCATCGCCGTAGTATTTTATCCATCAATATTCTACCGGACCGATAAACATCTCTGACCACATCCTAAGAAGGCCCACGTCCCTTCTCACAAGGTCCACATATCTACATAATGCGACCTGTAAAGCTTTTCTTTTGGAGCCTCATGCCAACAGTAGAATGTTCCCCGCGAAATATTTATTGGTCGGGCGCGGTCCCGCATGAACAAGCCGAAAATGCTTGAAGAAGGGACAAAAGCTGATGTCCATTTTGGGAAGAGAGGCCCGCTCTAAGCCACCTCTGCGGTTTCTCGGACGCTGCGTTTTGCGTTTCGCGAAAAAGAACAACGGACGGAAATCGCAACAAAAAAAGTCCAGTCGCGTTCTCCGAGGGTTAAAAAACACTCAGTCATTCGGTCCTGGCGTTAAACATCCGCGATAGGAGGTCCGTCCTTAGCGTTTAAAATGCATGCCTTATCAGAAACTCGCGCAGCTGCCGTACCGCCGGCTTCCATATTGATAGCTACGCGAGCAATGCTGACCTTCTGATGGAACGCAGTTCTTTCTTCTTACCAGGTTCGGAAGCCTTAAGAGCAATAATCGTTGGTTTGGCCAACGCTTTTGGACCGTCTTTCGAATTATCTGGGACGCATTCGGGGTGCATCGCACAAATCGTTGGCAATTTGTCGAGCGGACCACACCTGCTGTCGAAATGTGTACTCGTACGAGTTCCTGGAATTACCCACACATCAACCCCAGCCCGAGTTGAAGAGGATATTTATCATGAATGGTGAAGCGTGAGATGGGGACTTTTTGCCGGGACTCTGTGAAAAAGAAATTTAGCCAAATTTGTATTCGAAAATCATCAGAGTGGGTGGGCAGTAACAATATTCTACATGTACCAATGACCTTCTACTATAGACTGGAAGGGTTTAGAAGGACTATGATTCAAATTTAGATTCTGCAGTTTTCGGCGAGGCTTCTTAAAACACCACAAAAACCGAGGAGCAGAACCTGTCCAATGAAATAGACTCCACCACCCACCAGACATGAAGTTCTGAACTCAAATCATTCCTCGAACATTCTTCAATACATCCTGTTTTACTGCAACATAAAATAAAATACAAGTACACTTAAATGGTGGAAGATGACTCTCCCATCAAAGGCCTGACTTGAATTTCTTTGAGCCAACGTTTTACAAGCCAGAACGTGCTTTTTTTTTTTTTTTGAATTTGATGTTGTACGTTACCGTAATGTAAAGTGTTCCAATTCGACGAGTTTCCGACTTCTTCAGTTAGGTCATGAAAAACTGAAAAATTCCGAGATCGATTCAGCATTTTAATTGATGTAACTAGCCAAATTCATTAAATAAAAAAATTAACCTCTGATGTAAATAAGTTATTGCACAATAATGAATAAAGGCTTGAAAATACAGAATTTGAACGACCGTAACGTGTGGTTTGTGACAAAAACGTATCTCAATATTATGTTATCCATCTACTAAATTTGTTTATTAGGAAGTAGGTTTTCCCAAATAAACACTATTGCTAAATAAATATCGTTGCAATACACCTAGATTATATATATATAAATATATATATTTAACAACTTCTGGTCCCCCTCTTCATCCCCGACACGGACAAGAAGACAAATTATCAAGGTCTATAAAATTACCGGGAGAAATTAGTTTATTGAATTTATACCTATGTAATATTTGAATGATTACAAAAATATAAATTAATTGATTACAGAGTGATATTGAACGAGTGAACACTAAAATCTCAGTGCGACTCTAACCTAACACCTCATCTTGTTAATTTTATCATGATAAGGCGTTAGGTTCTAATAAGATTAACAACAGTGAAATCTGTTCCTGGGCACAACCTGGCGGCCATTATCGAGATGGAGGCTTATACAGCAACTCGACAACTTATCGGCAAAATGGCGAACTTTTACCACATAGGTAATTTTTACAGCATTGATAAAGTTATAAAACGTGTGATGGATTTGGAGTAGTTTCTCCTTCCTGATTCTTGGTAATGCTACTCCTTGGCATTTTCTGGAGGTTATTCAATCTCCAGGACATCTCTGGGTGTAACAGGTTAATCGCCTCTCCTCTTGGGAGGAGGAACCGCTACATTTCCATCACCTCCATTGTCATATGGTAGCAGAGCGTGGTCTCGATCCCCCCCCCCCCCCCCTGCCAAAGGCAAAATGGGCAAATAACCAAAACTTTTACCATTATAAAAATTAAAAATATACCCCTAGTGTGATGGATATAAGTAGTTCCTCCTTCTCGATTCTTGCTAATGCTACTCCTTGGTATATTCCAGAGATTATTCAATTTCCAGGATATCCTCTGTGTGTAGCAGGTTAAAGGTCCCCTTTGAAGGAGAAACCGCTATATTTCCATCACCTCCATTGTTATAAGCCCCTCCATCTTCCTCTCACAACGTTAAAATCAAATACCTAAATGTTGAATGTTGACATACTGTGATGTTTCGTTGTTTTGGTTCAACCTTGCAAATAGAAACGCATTCGACCCAGGCTCAAATTAACAATTAAAATTTTACTGGATAACAACAGTGGGCGTCAGGAAGCACGTTTGGTTAGCTTAGGCATCAGCGTATAAGATGGAAAACAGTCCTCTTTGATGCCTGCGGAATTTCGCACGGACTTGTAAATGCTGCTTGTAAACCTGGGATCATCCTTATTGCCTCTCGTTCCAACCCTGTGTTTCTTGTAAAAGTATATTTCAACTACAAAACAAAACCGTGACACACTCCATTTGAAAATTCTGTGTTTTGCTAGACCTACCGCAGCCTACCGTCGCACTCATCAAAATGAAATGCTAATCTGAAAATCTTCCAAGGCGAACGAACAGCCGGAACGAAGGTCCGAACGTGAGCCGCATTGTCGAGGGCTTAATAAAGATTCATCCGCATGCAGCTCTCAGATGGATGCAGCGTATCCTTCCATTTAAGAGTAAGTTATTGCGCGGTTTCTCGGCTCCTGACGGATCCTCCTTCCGTTCATCTTGGTTTGTCTAATTGGTTGGTGAGGGGCAAAAGGCATTTAACTGCATTTCCAAGGCGTCTACAACATGGAGCAACATGCACTCCCTGTTCAAATTAGATTAATAGCGCCCACATCTACGGATGTACGGTGCGACAAGATTCCGAGGTACAATAGAGTCCCAGACTTGCAGCATGACGGTAAGAGAAAATTTTCGTAATTTTTTCGTATCATTATTGTTCGGATTTGCCGAATCGTTATGCATTTTTAGTAGGTACTTAATGTACACAAAAAGTGGTAACTATTAAATCACGGATAAAAAAAAACAAAAACATTTTACTCAACAAGCCAATTGTGGGATTCAAAAAAATTCATTTTGTGCAATTTCGATCAATTGTTAACGAATTATAATTAAATTCTATTCCCATTATTCAGTGCGATTTTGTACCAAAATTTTTAAATGTTCATAGCAATTCATGTCTGATACATATTTTGTAAGTAACATCCTCGGTTATAAAAATTAGTATATCAATTTTTAGTGTTTTTGCTATTTTTAATGAATTTTTCAGGCGCAATTTTGAAATTTGAGCATCTCACTGTACGCACACAAACTCCAGGAAATCTGTTGGGAATGTCTCAAACACGAAGGAAAACTAGAAAACTTGTAGTTTTACGATGAACTTTCGGATCCATCGCAACAACTTAATTTTCTTCAAAAATTTGCAACAAAGAACTACGTTTAGTTTTCCTTATTTTATCTTCTTTACAGCGAAGAAATGGCAAACAACTTTTGAACAACGGTTTGAACAACTTTGGTTCCACATCTGTCAGTTAGCACATGATAATGGTAAAAAATATATTAAATTACAGTCTGATTACGGTGAAAAGTCATGGGATTGCCGCGGTTAACATCTAGACGGTCCCCCATAATTTTTTATTGTAATCGGACCAGTAGTAAGGCGCCCGCTTGGACTTAGTTATTTCTTGAAATAGCTACCCAAAGATATTCCATTATCTCTAATGGAATGAATTCACGCAGAATTTTTGGGCAACTATGAGGAACAAAAATATCGGCATAGAAGGTTCCCTTCAAGTATCATGAACGGACGTGAATAACGCGAGACACCTATTTGTCACAATCTGTATCCTATTGGTTGGTGAATTCTCTCAGATGAAGAATGGACATGACCTTTAGACCGTAAAATTATTTCTATCTATTTCCATGTAAAATTAAGTGAAATCAGCAATGTTCTTTAACAAATGAGCATAGTAGTCCACAAGAAAATTTTTGAATCATGTATTTATCCCTTTCTCGTCTTCAACACTTGGTCTTATATTCTCAGTGAGTCACTGATCATGTCAGAATTACTCCCGTTTAGCGAAACGGAAACATGACCATACATTGACTTCATTTGGGGTAGGTGTTGCCAACCTTAACATGATAAATGAAAATGAAAAATTATCCTCTAGACGAAACTCAAATTGGAACTTTCCTGAAATCGGATCTAATTTGTCTATAGCAAATTAAATAAATTAATTGTAGAATTTACACTAGTAAAAACTCCTTCAAGTTGATACAGACCAAAGGGATTCACAAACTCATCACAATAGGTTGTGGGACTTTGAACTGTGAAGTCTGACATTGACGTGAAAAGGGCCAGAACAATAAGAAACTGTATCTAAACTTGTTTTTAAACTAGGCAATTTCGAAATATGCAGGCTTAAATTTTAAAAAAATGAACTTTGCTTGGCACTCGTTAAGTGTGTATGAAAATATTCATGTAGTGTTGAACCTATACTGCGTAGTCGCGGCTCAAAAACGTGTCAGTTGCACTCGGTGATCTGAGAGATCGCTTTTCAGAAAATTTGTGTTTTTGTTGAAATTTGAGGTTTAGTGCCTCACAATTGGTGCATAGAGAATTTCAGAACAACGAAAACAATGAATGAATTGAAGAACAAAATGAATTGAATGGGAACGACACTTGATTCCAGGAAGGAGTAAATATTGCAACCAAGTTATAATGCACCAACTGAGTGAGAGGAACCAAAAACCCATCGACTATACCGTAGGGTTGATATAAATTGAAGCATTATTATCCTTTATCGATTGATCTGGAAACTGTAACAGTTCTCGAGAAATAGGCTCAATTACCTTCATAATGTTCGTGTCAACGTCAAAAACATGAAGACACTCCGTTCGGATATCGCGTTATTTGTGATGGCAGCTTTACCCTTGATGGCCTTTTTAAAATTCTTGAACGCACACCTCCTTCCGACAACCGCTCTTTATCAAAACTCTGTATACTATACTTTATAGTCATAAATGTCCACATGCCTCATTAAACGTGCTTTACGGGTATTGGCTGGATGGAATGTAAATTTCTTCGCGCGGTACCTCAATAGGCGCTGTCGTTTTTTTCTACGCCTACCGACTTTCTAAATGATAGCTTCCTTTCTTTGAGATTTATATCTAGACGCATAGCCCTGTTTCAAAGTTGTTGTAGAAACTCCTAGCTGTCGCGCGAGTAAAATTCTTACGCCGTTATTATAAACGACCGCCACAGTTCGATTTGTGGAGTTGAAGAAGGTTCGATTCGGATTCATCCTATTCTGGGGGGTTGAGGGCTGCCGCGGAGTGAACAATCCAAAAAATAAATAATACACGAAAACGGAGGATCGTTTTTCGTTTCTGAACGGTAGAGTGGACGGAAGAAATTAATAAGGCGCGTCATGAGAAAAAAGTGGAAATAAGAACAACAAACGTAGGATGGCCGTGTATATCTCGGGAAGCAGATATAATAGAACGCCGTCTGCGAAGTAACGGGTCCTGACAGTCAAGGAGGTAGAAGGTTGAGGAATCTTTCAAGCCGAACTAAAAACATGATATTGAAAGAAGATAAAATAAAGAGGCCACTCCGGGGTGAATAACAGGGGTTCTTTTAGTGTTTCTTTTTTTGTGATGCCGGAGATGGGACATGAGATTTAAGTAAAGCAAATTTCGGTTAAATGTCATTTGCCGCACATTGATGGACTTCCTTAGTCATTTTTAATGAAGGGTTGATGGATACTCTAGGGAAAGCAACATCCGCATTTCCTTTCTAACCTGCAAGATTCTGGTACCTTCATGATGGTTTATGGAGGTGCTTGGGTTTAAAAATAGTGTCCGAAGCTGCCGCTATGTGGATGTGGAGTACATTCAAATTTCTCGCTGGTTCGGACACAAAATTGAATTCCTACGTGTAGAGGATGAAGTGTGAAGCCTCACCTCAATTGTTTTAGTAACGGTTAAACTGGAGTAGATAATTAGGTACATTCGCCTCTATGCGAATTCGGAACAAAAACATCTGCCAAGTTGGGTGGGCAGTGTAGCTTTCTCGCTTTCAGTAACATGGATCAATACCTATATCTTGAGAATTCGGTGTTCCAAATAATGCATGTTTGCGCATGCTCACACCCTACCATCAGTCTAACAGCATTCATCTTCCAAGGTATGTAAGGGACCACCTAAAAGATAATCCGCACAATCTCTCACCATTGATTTAATGATCTAGGAGTCCCTGAGTTTCTTCTGTAACAACCCATTTCTGATTTGCGCGTGCGCAATGGTTTACTGCAACTAATTTCAACAACATTCATAGGATACCTTTCTTGTACCCATCCCCCCCCCCTCCCACCTCCAAATAGCTGGCAAACGGCTCTTTTTCAACATTTGTCTTCTGTATTAATTCTGCACGCAATGACTCAGGATTTTCTAATACATATAATTTCGATTCGTAGATAGATTTTGAAGCACTTTGGACCGTAAAAATGGCAAAACATTGAATAGCGGCTTGGAAATTTATATATGGAGTTGAACCGTTTACTCCTTAACTTTTAATCGTCCACAGACTGCAGAGGTCCCACTATACTCGTAGCTTTGGGCAACACAAGGAAAAGAATCAGCCACACAGATGGACAGAGAGACAAACGACACAATAATTGATCAGCAGGCTCTGAAACGCAATAAGCAAGGGCGAGGAAGCTATATGGTTCATAAGATGAGATTATAATTGGATAATGATACGAGAGCGAACCTCCGAAGAACATGCCAGTTGAATCCGCATCAGTTTCGTTTGTATAAAACACATCGTAAGGATAGCATTCTCTTTGATACTTACAACAAATAGCTTGAAGCCTGTCATCAAATTTGATCTCCTCTAAGCGAATGGTTCGTAGCAGAACTGGTCTTCCACACAACATCCCGGCTTTCATTCTTTATATCGCCAAAACATTATCCCTGATTATAGCCTTTCAAGAGATTCAATTTTGAATGATTGGTCGTTAATGGAGTTTCGAATATTTTCAAGACCTTGCTTGGATCCCATAGAATCGTTATTAAATTATAACCGATCTAGAACCAATAAGTACCTACTGACTTTGGGTTTCTTGAAAATGATATTATTTCTAGAGATGAATCGTTTCAACTAATTTTAGTGCGGGTGAGGGTTACGGTTTCCTTTCCAGTTCATCGTAACAATGAAGATTTTTTCGGTAGTTGGTAATGAACTTGAAATAGTTCACAATCATGTTTCCGTTTTTGTTTATATACACTTGCATGGACAGTTGTATAGCGTGAAGGTCGTAAACACTAGATGGACGTATTCACTACACGTACAGTTCAAACGATAGAATCGAATGATCTGAATCAACTGGAGTTTAACAGACGAATATGTCTGAGAATAGCTTTGCAATTTGCAGGCTTATTAACGATATTCGTCGATTCGATATTCTTCTTCACCTTCAATCGATGGAGGGGAAAAAACTAGCTTTTACGACCGGTTTCGAGTGTTGGGGTTTGTCTGTACTTGTGACTGCGAACATTTGTAACAATCATAATATCCATTGTTTTGATCCGAGTTTGATAGAATTTTCAGGGAATGTTCGGGTTTGGCTGTAGATGGTCCCCTATTATTGCTCAGAATACTTCAATCCAGGCATGCGAAACGTAAAACCCGACAAGTATCATTTCTCACGTTTTTATCGTCCGATTTCGCACAAACGAGGATAGTCAATTTCAAGACGATCGTATAATTATTTGCTGCTGCGGATGCCATACTTTTCATTAGACTTTAATGAAATTTTTTTTAGGAATGTGCAAGTTACGCTGTGCATCGATCCCTATAAATTACATCACTAATCAATTAATAGTTTTCGATGCGTGTGCGCAAACGTTAAACCCCCCAAGCGTAGTTTTCTCATTGTCTATTGGTCTATTCCCGTTCAAATTCTGAAGATAGTTGATGAATGACGAGTTGATTATCAAATTTGAGTTTCATCACGATCGTAGCAGTAGCAGATACTGCGCATGCACCAACCTCAATGTCTTGTAACAAGCATGCAGTATTCATCCGATTTCGATGTCATCTTCAGGGATTGCATGATTTATCTTTTAAGATTATTCAAAACATTTCAATCTACACATTCATGTTACGGATTCGAGGAAGCTACCTATATGCCACACAACTTGGCTAAGGGCTTTTTTTATTTTTTCAACACTTGAAGTCTTGTGGAGCGCGAATGATAGGTCATACATTACTTTGGTTTATATCATTCGATTTATTGAAGTAAAACCTATCAAAAACCAACGAAAAAAGCAAATTTCATTTCGGAAGATGTGGCATATAATGAATTTCGTCGCTTGAGGTTGATTTAGAGTGCAGTTTGATCCACATCCTACGCCGATTAGTTTTCTTGGTCAATCTCAAAGTCATTAAGTATTGAAATTAAACTAAAATTACATCTTTTGAGCTATAATCGAGCCTAAAAAAATGAAGAGTTCAAAGGATATAAGGTTTTTTGCTTGCTTTTTCTGCGAATGATCAATCAGTAAGATTAGGTACGTCGTTAATAACATGCGTTAACATTATAGCTGAACTATGTGATACGTATTCATGACCCAATTCCCTGTGGAGATACATCTGAATTATTAGAGACTTGACATTTTTATTGATTTATATCTGATCAGTAGAGTAATTCACTGTTTGAACTCCAAGTGAAACTTGCATTCCTTTCACAGCAGATAAGTACAATCTTGGATTCGGAACCAAAATTTCATCAAAGAAAATGACTCCTAAAATGAGCACGTTTCGGCCCTCAAATGTTCCCAGACGCCTTAACTTTCACTGTTATATTAATTTTTCAAGAAGGTTAATACTAATACCTATATAAGCTTTGGATTCTGAGATCCCATTACAGTAATCGATTAGTTGATCCTCGAAACCTAACCAGCAATCATTCGATGATTTGATCTCGCTGGATAAGGAATCCTCCCAGGGAGAGACAAGTGTGAACGAAACTCCATCTCCATCTTCTAGGAGTTATAGCATTTTAATAATTCGTCGATTTATCCTCGCGCTCGAACAACCTATTTCAATTAGTTACCAGAAAAACAACACGCTGAGGACGAATGGAACACCCGCCCTCCGGTTTTTTGACTGATGACACCTTTCCGGCTTGACCTCCTCAGGTTTCACAACCGCAGAAAGCGGTTCCTGTCCGTAGATTGATATTCTCTATACAATCGGAACGTATAAAGTCATCGTATAAATCACGGGACAATGGCCCTCAGGGCCGGACGAATTCTTTCGAGCGACCAGACTCCGCGAACCGGAAGATTAACGACGCGGAACGAAAACTGTTTCATCCTCATCTGCAACGGTAAAAATAGAATCAACAGATTAATTTCGAAACATTCGTTTTCCCAGAGGCGTTTGTTAGTAGACTTACATTTCTCCACGTCTCACAGTACATTGATTGAAAGGGCAAACGGTTCAAAGATCGGTTTGTGGTTGATTCTGCTAGGGGATATTATGCTGATCACGAATATATAAGGATGTAGGGGTCGTAAATAAGCCCTTCATAGCTAAAACTGGAAAAAAAAAAAAAAAATCTAGCAAACGCGTTTTTTGCCCTTTTCCAAAAACAATTCTTCAACTGCCTGTAAATATTAATTTATTGGCAAAAACGTACCTATTCTAAATATTAATTTCCTATTCAAATAGAGGTTTTGAATTTTTAACTTTTTTGGCAGTTTTCATCGATTTTTTAGCAAATTTTAATGAATTTTAAGTACATTGTACTGCATAATTTTGTTTATGAATTTTTGAATGTTCTGTTTTATAGTTAATAAACCTTATTTGACCAATATTGTGCCAAAATATATAAATTTATCAATTTTTAGCCGTTTTTAGCCATTTTTAGTGATTTTTTTAGTACAAAAGTGCTGGCCAATAAAGTCATCGTTTCGTTTGGAAAGCCTGAGCAAGAACGGAATTTTTATCTCAATCCTAAAGAGAGTTATCGTCTGGAATAGCACACATATATTTATAAATAAATTTAAAAAATATATATATGAAAAAGCGTTACACTCTAGGATTCGTTTCAGATTGCCTCAAAACGGATTTCATTGAAGAAATTTCTCAAAAATTTTTATTTTAAAATTTTCCCAGCCATTGCAATAGTTTATTTTCTACGGAAATTCGCTAAAAGGCTCTTGAGATTCATTCGCACGATGAGGTCACAGCCTACGCTATCAGCTCCCTTGTCCTACAACGTCTACCCGATTATTGGCCAAACCACACCGTCTTTTGCAAAAATGCTGGGGCTTGAGGGTTTTCAAGTGCGCTGAATCCGAATCAGAGGCCAAAAATGTGAAATTCCTACAGATGAACATTTTCCATTGAGCGTATCCGCAAGTGATTTCAAGTCTTTTCCCCCATTCCAAACCTGACTAAGTTCGCTACTCAAAGTGCGCTGCTATCGAGTTTGTCCTCAATACTCCTGAAACCAGGAAAAGTCGCGTCAAACATCCTCATCTGCTATGATTCGTGGGTACCTACTGGTAGGGAGATTCAGTGCATGAATGACGTAGTCAATATTCAACTTCGTAAAGAAAAATACCAATAGCTTTAGCTAAGTGAGCTGTGATGTCAATTTAAGAGTCTGGGAATCCCACATTATTAAAAAGTTTATCCTACGGGAATTTCCGTATTATTAAGTGAATTATTGGCAGGGCTGGGCTCTTCCCAGTACTGATGGATTGCCAACACAAGCAACTATTCGAGGTAAACCTGCGCGACACACTCAGAAATTGAGCCAGGGGTTTCAAAAGTAGGCAGTAAAGATGGGTATGTTCATACGAATATTGCATTACGACAAGAGCAAAGACCTTTTCTTTCGAGAAGGAAAATGTCTAGCGGCAAAAATCGTTGCGGGATCGGTAAAAGTTTGAAGGAAAAAATTATGTCCGTTGGGAATGACGACTCATACAACGTGAACGTCTTAGCCTATTTGCTTTTCTTAAGAACAATATGAGAAATGATCTGGAAAATTGAGGTAATTGACAATAATCAAACCTTGAAAGCAACCAACTGCAAGGTGAAGCTCGCATGATTGCGGCAGTCTCTCTTGAAGAAAACCATTGATGCTCGAGCAATTTAATGTTTTATGGAAGCATTAACAGATGGTTCTAGAGTTGCAATAAAATCTTGCATGGATGACGGGGAATGGGGGAGAAAATCATAGTACAGGGTTGCTTGTGGGAAATACCGTTCCATACTTCTTCACTTGGGTTGAAGAAGGGTAATAACGACTAATATGACTTCCGCCATTCGTTTGCAGGTGACCTTTCGAGAACGGACAAGTAATAGTGTACATATTCAGCGACTGGATATAGACGTTTTCATAAAGGACGAGTATGAAGATCGCTAGAATGGCATAATGTAGACGTGGAGATGATTCTCGGAGTCTCCAAGAGATATTAAGGGGTGACGCCGATGCGGTGAAGAAGTGGAGCGTAACGGTC
The DNA here is from genome assembly GCA_030762985.1 of Adelphocoris suturalis. Lineage (NCBI taxonomy): Eukaryota > Metazoa > Arthropoda > Insecta > Hemiptera > Miridae > Adelphocoris > Adelphocoris suturalis. The sequence goes on from CM061048.1 coordinate 56,978,268, forward strand.
GTGGTTGATTAGTTTTGCCTAAGGTAGTGACTTCTTAGTCAGTCCTGTGTGCACACTAGACAAGCGAGTCCATTCGTTCCGTAAATTACGCCGCACCCATTTTCACGTGTTTTGAGCTCGGCGGCCGAACTAGTTCTTGGACGAATAAATTGTGGCTCTTTTTCTAGGTGTAGCTTACAGTTGGACAGATCAAACGCTGGAACCCATAAAACGGACTAATAGTGTTTTCAAGGGCACATTCCTTATATAGATGGAATATCTATACTTAGGAACATATTACTATTTAAATGTCTGACTACACAATGATGTTATAGGTAAGCTTGCCATTAATACTTGTCATTAACATTGAAAAACATTATACATAGTTTCCAGTGTAGTAAAAGCGTTAATATATTATCGTATATTAACGTACAGCTCCTAAATGCATATTCAATATTGCTTATGACGGAATTCTAAAAACTAGATATTTGTTTTGTAATCAACAGGTTCAATTTCCCTAATCTTAGTTTCTAAGTCCGTTGGGTGGTCCATTTTACGACTGCGTACTCCATCACATTTTTTCAATAAGCTTCATCAGCTTTCCAATAAGAAGCGATGTGATGGGTATCTGACAACCGCAGTTTGGTGTATTCGTGTATAATAAAACGAGAGGCTATATAATATACTGGCTTCTTCCATTAAATAGCGTGATGCTATTTTTTAGTCCGTCCTCCCGTTTTTGGAAAATAATCAAGATTTTGGGTTGACAAAATTCATTTTGAGAAATTTAGATGCGCTGAAGTTGAATTTGAGTTTAAACGAGTAAAATGTCCATGAATTTAGACTTTGATGCTTTCGGTATAATATATTTGAAATAAACGAATATTCAGGGTATTTGAAAATTCTGGAAAGCATGAGGTTTATGTTTTTTGAGGCTCTCTCTCTCTCTCTCTCTCTCTTAGCGTAATTTGTTTAGATTGGATGGTTTACACTGGAAAAAATATTGGAAGACTGTAATCATTTGGGTGACTGTAATCTTAATTGAAAGCTATTTGGTTTACCCAATCAGAGATGATACAAAGGGCGATTTAATATGGGTAACTTGAGAAAGAAACGTGACAACCAATTAGAGTCCTCGAACTTTTAGCATTATCGAGTAAATTATTGGATTAAAATGATGATTATATATTATATCAGTGGTATATAATAAGAGTAATAATGGCTATCATTGTTTCATAAGACAGGAAACTCTTAGTGGACCACCCACATATCCTTATCTAACTAACTTCTAAACTTGAGTCGAAGCAGCCAGAAATTTTGAGAGCAAAGTATGTTATGAAGATTTATTTGTTAAGTTTTATATATTTATTCGCAACTATCTTTGGGAGCTTAAGGCTTACTTATTGGTACACTCGAAATTTCATTAAAAATTACAGGAAAATGATAGTTCTAAACGTACTGAGACAATTTTACGTATGAAGCATGCAAATCGGCAAGAGGAAGATCGACGTGCTGTGCCATTATATGCAGGGCTGAATAGATCTCGATAGAATTAAAACTCTCATTTAAGGCTTTGCCTTTGGTGAATAATTTTTGGGTTTGTGGGAGTTGAAGGAAGAATGCGTAGAGACTACGAATTGTTTTAATTGATTAAATCCTCTTCTAAGTTTGGAATGCAATGACTGGTATCTTGCAGACCACAACAAGCACAAAATTCTTTCAGCAAATTTTAAAATGTCAGATTATTGCAAGTGGAAAGGTCAAAAGTTTTGATACCGATCATAAGAATAAAGCCTTCCCAATCTTGGTTGAATATTGAAGTAAAAGTATAAATTCACGAGATAGGATCTACCATATGATCAATGTAGTAGTAGTAGTAGTGGTAGTAGTAATTCGTTTATTGTATAAAACCACAGGGTCATTATTACAATGAGTTCAGGTCTTAATACATAAAATAATATGCATCTCAATACAAATTCCTGAAATGTGCAAAGAAGAGGGAAAAGCGTTAACAAAAGGCTTTATGTTGCAAAGTTTTCAAGACTCCATAAACATTTGTTCAGCAGTTTCAGAGAATAACGGTGGAAATAGGGATTTTTTAAAATAGATTTTCGGAATTTCACGTTTATATTAAAACCTAGAAAAGAAACGCTTGCATACGAGTCTACAACACATTGGGACATTTTATGTCTTTAGTTGCAGACTCGTGTGTGGTGCAGACTCGTATGCAAGCGTAAGAGCCACTCAGCTGATCCGGACCCTGGACATCGTCAAGTATTCTCGAATATTCGGAACACCTGCTATGAATCAAATCATCGAAACACCAGCTCAATGAAATCATCAGAAATTAACAAGCGGTTGCAATCATGTTCACAATATCAATTATTGAGAATGATCACCTGTGTGTAAACAAATATTCAAATAACCATGCTCATAACTCAGCTTATTGGCCACGCACTTCGCAGTAGTTAACATAATATGGTTGGATAAATCGAGAGCTTTCGAACGAATGGTCAACGAATTTTGTGGGATGAAAAACGACGAAGTACCATTTCCCTAGCTACGACTCGGTTGTAAGCGGAAATCATCAGAAAACCAACCGTACCTAACGCATTTTTTTAACGCTTTTATTTAACGCTTTTTTTAACGCTTTTTTCGTTTATGTGCCAAAGTAAAGACATAAAATGCCAAAAATAAAGTATAGGTCTACCCTTAAATGGCTAGTGAGCAGCTTAATAAGTCAAAACATAATCTGGACTGAAATTACGTAATAAAGGATTAAAAAAAAAAAAAAATAAACTTCAATGAGAAAGGACTCATAAGTTCAGTATCAGTATCTATTTGTGTGCATATCAGTATTTACCTACTCCAGAATAATTAGTTGAACAAATTTCCTACAGGACTACAGTTTCTTACTGCCATATGGTCAATGTTCAACAATACGACCTTACGTCATAGTCATCATTGAAGGCAAACAATAATAATGATTAGAACCACCCAAGTTTTCGGAAACCTACAGCAGGCAAACGATCCACTTTAAAGGCAATATACTACTGCCGTATCAGTAGATGTCACCTCTGCTAATTCTACAAGGTTCTTTAATAGACTCAATTATGTTATGGGGGGAGACAAAACGTGGGCAAACGAATTCAACAGTATAAAAAATGGGTGAAAAAAGGGATCCTCGCCTGATGAGTCCGATTTTCGATTCGTTGGAAAGAGACCGAACCGATCTGATTAATTGGACGGCGAGCCCGGGCAGGCGCGGCAGTAAAAACCCCCAGCGTCTTCGCATTATCTCCGCGGCCTTGGGGTGATGAGACAAGTTCCGTTTAATTGAGCCGCCTCTTCCACCGAAGGCAAAAAACCCAAGATCGAGTGACCGACGACATAATCTTCTTGGCCGCCCTTGGCGGGGAAAACGTGTTATACGGCTCTCAGCGGCTCTAGTTCTAATCGGCCGATTAGCTAAAGTTAAGTCTGAGGTGATGGGATGGCATTAGCAGTGATACCTAGTCAACGCTTCAAGGCGGATGAACTATGAGGTGGATGATGCTTACAGCAGGGATTGAATTTATAGTTGTAATATAGTCGGGATTCGGCCCAAGGAGAAAGAAATAATTACAAAATCTTTGTAATCATTGTAATAACGTTTCGGTCACCATTCTATGACCATCATCAGATAAGCTATAAACAACAGAAAACCTGGTAAACAACCATGGTTTGCAAACATATTGCGCTAAAACTAATGTTAAAGTCGGTAAAGTAGAAAATAAGGATTACATAAAAACTTTCCCTCAAAGAGGACAGCGCCAAAAACAGGCGGTTTTATAAAACTCATAAAATCGCTAGAGCCAAAACAATTTCATTTGGGGAAATCTAAAACAACAAGGAAAACCAGAACAAAAAATATAGAACTATGAAGAAAGGCATAGCTATCCCAGAACCACCTAACAAAAGTAAACAAAAGAAGTCAACTAACAAAAGATAACAAACTTACAGTATTGAGAAACAATTTTTGGTAGCAATTTAAATGGCCAAAAATAAGATGCAAAGACAACAACCAGTAGCTAAAACAGAGAGGAAAAATATATAGAAACTAATGTTTAACATTTGGCATCCATTACTCAATATTATAAATAGGAAAGAACCACACAAGTAGGGTGGACAATAGAAACCTACATGGTGCCAAGAAGAAGAGGGGGAAAAACCCATCATAGAGCTAAAAAGCTCCTAAATGGAAAAACATGACACTAGAAGAAGAGAACATTGCCTGTCACAATCCCTGTTGTTCAGAAGCTAGGATTGAATTTACTTTCAAATCATCAATATCTCATAAAGTGCTCAGTCCTGAAGCATGACTAACAGTGCGAATTTTCAAAGAAAAATTATAGGTAACAATAAATTAGGCACTTAATTCTGATGATTGAGGCCAACTACTATGTCTTGAATAAAACTGAGGGGACCGCCGTGTGACGAGATGACAAAGAGAATTTTAGAACACGCAGCCGAGGTCGAAAATTTGGTCAATTATAATATGCATTTTTCACCAATAATTGATTTTGGTTTATTATTTCCAATAATAAGCCTATGTGATCGTATAGCAAAAAATTTTTATAACCCCCCCTCAAACTTTGTCACTTTACGTTTCAAGGTGCGTAGAATCCAAATTTGAAATGTCCGTCCGCCGTCCGCCGTCCGCCGTCCGCCGTTCGCCGTCCGCCGTCCGCCGTTCGCCGTCCGGGCCATAAAAGGCCTAAGAATTGACTTAAAAAACCCGTCCTTTCGCCCATAGACTCCATTTGGGGTCTAGTTGGTCCTAACGTTTAACCATCCCGATCGCTTTACTCGCATAGATGCTATGGGCCAAAAACGGGCGAAAAAGTGTCATTTCAAGGCTTTGTTAGACTTACGCACGCACGCACGCCTGGCAGGCTTGGCAGGGGGTCACGGTGGGTGGTGAGGGGTGGTGAGCGGGGGGGTGGAGTGGAAGGAGGCGCCGGCGCCGCGGCACCTTGTGGTGGATACGGCGCCGGCGTTCCTTCGAGGCATGAATATATGTTTTTTTCAAGGTCATATTTGTGTGTTAATACCAAAGCTTTTCCTACGCATATTTAATAACATATCCTCTCGACTTTGCGTACGTACTTAGATAATGATATTATTAAGGCAATAACTAGGTATTTGAATAGATAGGAGCTCAAATCGAGAAATATAAACATGCGTATATAATTATAGAAGTATGGTTGTGGCAACTCGAAATAGGACACGCCGAGGAGTCTGGACGGGCCTTATGACGTACGCAAGCCAACTAAAACTATGATCATACTCAATTGAAAAAATAATAAACCTTTGTGAAATAATTTGCAGCGTTTT
>CM061048.1:56983632-57184148 GCA_030762985.1 Adelphocoris suturalis
TCGGAACTCTATACATTGATTGACCTCTTTGCCTACCTACCTCATTTTTTTGTTGGAAAATTTTGATGTATTTTTGGTTGGAAAATTGATATTTTTGTTGATTGAGTTTTTGATGGAAAATTTTGATATATTTTTTGTTGGAAAATTGATATTTTTTAAATATTATTACACCTACCTTGTCGTATTCAATGTATTCGGTTTCTTTTCTTTGCCCTTCAACGATTTTCGCGCATTGCTCAAGGAGGGTTATTTTGATTTGTAAAAGGGTTATTTTGATTTGTAAAAAAATTAATTTGACTTGTAAAAAGGTTAAATTGACTTGTAAAAAGGTTAATTTGACTTGTAAATGCTATAACTGGTGGATAATTGGGAATCTGGAGCTTTCTAACCTCAAACAAGTTAATTTATTTACAAAGGTCTTATTTGAAACTCAAGTTTGATTGTTTTTATTTTAGTACCTTCCAATGGATACATTTGGGGACTTGTCTTCAAATAGCAGCAACAACGAGTAATCTATCGTAGCATAATTCGTTGAATGGAAAAGGGGTCATTCTCATTTCATTTGTCGCTTTGGGGCGTTTGAGAACCTCAATGACGTGAAGTGCTCGAAAATGAGGTTAGATCAGCAAATACTACTCATTGTACTAGCAGATTTGTGTTCCATAGATGAACAGTGAGTTTTTCATTGATGTATTCTATACGTTTTTTTGTATTAAAAAACAGGATATCCAACTCATGAGTGTTACCAGATTTCAAAAATTGATTTCAGTAAAATGGATGATTTGGCAAAATTGTTGTCGGGGCTCAAGTAAGTACAAAGAATCACGTTCAAACGTAATATTCAGATTTCACGGAATTCAGCAGTGTAATTGAGCTTAAATCTCTGGAGTGCTACCCTATCAGTGTTACCGTAATATCAGGAGTGTTACCTATCCTTGGTCACACTCCTTGAGAGGTAACACTCATGAGAATTTCCGATAAAAATGGTGTCACACAGGATGATGAAGTGACAAAACTCGGGGATGGCTACTGTTTGAAACCTGTCACCAAGCAGTATGGTTGTTGATATAGGATTATTTTGTTTAAGCACCAACAACACTCGTAATTTGTGTAACACTCATGATTGAAAATAAAAATACTCAACATGTTTTTAGGCTTATTTCGCTGTAAAAACTGCAGCAACTACTGCAATCACTCCACTACAGTCTCACATCTTCAACTGGACAATGTAACCTTTACATCCGACTGTTTCCCGCCATTTTCCATCAGCTTTCTTGATCGCAAAAATGATAACACTCCTGAGTCCGATTGAGAAGAGATATGGGGGACTGACTGAAAAACTAGTTTTTCACGGGTTGGGAAAAGTCTTAAAAATGTAAATCCTTACTCTAAATAAAGAGGAACCAACTTACTGCAGCTAGTAACCCTGGCCAGTTCTAGATTGTCATTGTTTCGTAACTACCTAACTTCTACTTAGGTGTTAGGTAGGAGGGGACAGTAACACTCATGAGTTTCCAGGATTTCAGGTTTCATTCGTCATCACTGTGTATTGGTTAAAGGGGATTTTGGGCAGTCAAATTATTACTTCGTTGATCCCCCAACTTATACTACCTTTTTTTTCCCCAAAATCACTAGTTTTGGTCAAGAATTGTGAGAATTCGTCGTCGGGACATGAAAGCGTCAAATGAAATGAGAATGACCCAAAGATGACCGTTTATACCAAGTAAGACCCCGTATAGATCATTTACTAATATGGGACAAGTGCGTATTTTTATTGAGATCGGTTGGACATGTATTCCGTTCTTTACATTCTAACGCAGATCGAAGATGAACTTACGTCCTCAACTTACTGATCACAATAATTCATTCATAATAATTCAGGTTGGAATTCGAATATGTATTTCTCTCTCTAGAAATGAAGCAAATAGCAAACGGCAAAAATGTGGTGGTTTCTTATTTGCCGAGCTTGATAATATGATGGACACTGTTGTGGAAATAACGTCAGACCCGGTTTTTTTAATAGTCGATCCATGAAGAAAATGTAGCTCCTACTCTACTCTGTGGTAGCTCCATGTGTAAATCGCCCTTATTTTGTCGCCTACGGACACCAATGAGGATGCTAACGGCGCTATCTGCCAGACAGAATTTATCTGAGGGATAGTTTTATCCGCTAGGTAATTCGGTTTTGATAAACAACTTTATTCTTCGTTTCCGCCTCTCTATAAATCTTCCTTCAAGAAATCTAATTGATGGTTTTTATTTTGGTATGAGATACCAAAGAGACAATGAGATACAAATTCAGCTCTTGCGCCAAAAAATCAAGCTTTCCAAACGAAATGACGACTTCATCGGCCAGCATTTTTGAGCACATTAAATTGGTCAAATTTCAAAAAAGTTCTGAAAAATCATTAAAAATAGGGAAAAAACGGATACAAATAGTTTAATTTATATATTTAGCAGAATATTGCTCGAATAAAGTATTTAAACTACAAAATTGAACATTAAAAATGTATGTAAAAAATTATGCTGAAAAATGTGCTTAAATTTCATTAAAATGTGCTAGAAAATCGATAAAAACCGCAAAAAAGTTGAAAATCCAAAATCTCTTTCTGAATAGCAGATTATTATTTAGAACGGGTTTTTTGCTATAAAACTGGTAGTTAACAATTTATTTTCACTTAAAGTCCACAATATTCATATAAAAAAGTGCCACATATAGCATTTACAAGTCAAATTAACCTTTTTACAAGTCAAATTAACCTTTTTACAAGTCAATTTAACCTTTTTACAAGTCAAATTAACCTTTTTACAAATCAAAATAACCCTTTTACAAATCAAAATAACCCTTTTACAAATCAAAATAACCCTTTTACAAATCAAAATAACCTTTTTACAAATCAAAATAACCCTCCTTGAGCAAAAATCGTTGAAGGGCAAAGAAAAGAAACTGAATATATTGAATACGACAAAGTATGTGTAATAATAAATAATTAAAATATATCAATTTTTCAACAAAAAATAGATCAAAATTTTCCATCAAAAACTCAATCAACTAAAATATCAAATTTCGAACCAAAAATTCATCAAAAATTTCCAACAAAAAAATGAGGTAGGAAGACAATGAGGTCAATCAATATATAGAGTTCCGAAAGCACGTTGAGCAATATGAGTCCTATGAGTGAGGATATGAAAATTACTTGAAGATCACAGTGAGAAGGAATACTGGGGTAGGTATTCATGAAGAACACACTGAGAAGGAATACTGGTGTAGAAATTCATGAAAAAGGAATGCCAGTTAAACCCGTACTCCTATTTCTTTGCCCTTCAACGATTTTTGCACATTGCTCAAGGAGGGTTATTTTGATTTGTAAAAGGGTTATTTTGATATGTAAAAAGGTTAAATTGACTTGTAAAAAGGTTAATTTGACTTGTAAAAAGGTTAATTTGACTTGTAAAAAGGTTAATTTGACTTGTAAAAAGGTTAAATTGACTTGTAAAAAGGTTAATTTGACTTGTAAAAAGGTTAATTTGACTTGTAAATGCTATAATATTAATTTATGGCCATTTAATATTTTATTTATTTTTTTAAATATTTTATTTCGACATTACCTTTAAAATCGTTTAAATATGTCATGAAAAAAACATTTTATGGAAGATCTTGCGTTAGGATAAATTGTATTCTCTAGAATGTACTTACTTATTCATTGCAGAGTTTTTCAGTGGCCATTTTCTCTTAAATACAGGGTGAGTCTCTCGCAAATGCGAAACAAAATTTGGGTAAAACTACATCAAAATGGAGTAAAATGCCGCCAACTGCATATTTTTATCTCAATCCGTTCTCAGATATGATTTTTTAAAGGTTTTTTAGGAAAACCGTGTTTTTTCCCTTTTAAACTCAACTTTCTTCATTTTACTTCATTTAATTTTAATTTTTGACCACATTTTCGGAATCAGCACTAAATTTACTATAAGAATAGTGTACTTGGGTTCTTGAAAAGTACCATCCAAAGGCCCTCACATCAGCTCAAACATTGACGATTTTGAAAAAATAATATTTCTGAAAATCTTTAAAACTTTACTACTCTTCCAAAACGAATCCTGGAAACTGGCAAATCTCATGAAAACTGCTTCGTCTAATACTCTTTCCAACGGTATAATCAAGTTTACTTTTATTTTGTTATTTAGTGGAGAAAATGATGTTTCAATGTTAAAAAATGTGGGTTTTTCAATGAAATCGTTGGTTTTCTCGAAAGAACCCTCCATGAACCTACGATATGGGGTCGGTTTCATGTAATTTTTCTCGCTGTAAAAGTTCAAACATTTGTAGATCTCTCCAACTCCATTATAACCGATTTTACACTTAAAATCGCATATGTTTAGTTTGATTGTTACGATTAAATGTATGTGTGTTATGGGGTAAAACTAGTTAATTAATGTACAAAATTATGCTGAACAATGTGCTTAAATTTCATTAAAATGTGCTAAAAAATCGATAAATCTGCAAAAAAGTTAAAAATTCAAAATCTTTTTCTGAATAGCAGATTCTAATTTAGAACGGGTTTTTTCGCCATAAAACTGGTACCTAGTTAACAATTTATTTTCAGTCAAAGTCCACAATTTTCATTAAAAAAGTGCCACATAATATTAATTTATGGCCATTTAATATTTTATTTATTTTTTTAAATATTTTATTTCGACATTACCTTTAAAATCGTTTAAATATGTCATGAAAAAAACATTTTATGGAAGATCTTGCGTTAGGATAAATTGTATTCTCTAGAATGTACTTACTTATTCATTGCAGAGTTTTTCAGTGGCCATTTTCTCTTAAATATAATATCCATGTAAAATTTTTTTAAAGATATCTTCGAGCAACAATTAGGAAAGTAGAAACAACTCATCCCCTCAGCACAAGCTATGCTTAAAGAGGGGATTAGCATTGTAACTTTCTGTTAAAGTATGTTGTTCACAGAATAATAAAATAAATGCATTTAAACAACAACAAAATTTACGAAAATTCGTCCAAACGATCATGCTGCTTGACTGGAACTTTTTGTATTCAAAAACCAACAATTAAGTATACCATTTTCGAAGATTTCAATGGGAGTTTTTATCAACAACCTTTGAAGTGTCAGCTTCAGTACGGGGTTTCCTGTTGTTTTGGCAAGAACACTCTGTCACTCTGTGCAGTAGAGATTAGGAAGAGGAGCTGAATGGAACCTAAAAGCCATTTCCGTGGCTTTAATAGCCAACTTGCGAAAGGTTTCCGTTCCAAACGCGATCTGAAGAGACTGGAGGGCCTTAACCCCGCTCACGTTCTCTTTCCCGTAATGGGAGAACTCCGCCCCGTCCCCCTCCTTGAATGGCATTTCTTTCCATTCATAAGAAAATGACGAGGTGGAAATAGTTGGCGGTTATAATGCGAGGGGCGCGCATGTAGCACAAGTCGTAATCAAGGGAGTAAAATAACAGTAAGAGTCCGCCCTCGAGTTTATGTTGATCTGGGGACTCACAAAGGCGCATTGTGGGCTTCGCTAGACGTTTCTGGCTTTGAATGCGGTCCTATTATGAGAACGTGGCTCGCACTGCCGCCCCTTCTCGTCGTATGTCAGCCGCCCACAAAACAAGAGATTAAGACACCTGAATGGGACTTACGGGATTCCTCGCAAGATCTCGCGATTAAAAAGGAACAATAGTTTGACAGCAACATTGAAATCAGGCGTGAGTATGTTTCTTTGAATGATGATTCATGTACGAAATTTCAAATGATTTTACTTCGATTTAGCCTGTTTAAAACTGCAATCACTCAAAATGAATGGTCGAGACCAGTGATACAACTAATTTTCTCCACTTCTTGGAAAAAGATTGCATCATGGATATGTTTTTGGGCATTTAATGGTTTTCCATTAAGTGACAAAAATTGGTAGGTAAAATTTGTATCCACGCCAGAATGCACATTCAGAAAATCAACCGCTAAAAAGTCAAAACACAGATTTACCGAAAAGGGCAAAGGAAACCAATATCATAACTATATTAAAATTAATGATGAACATAGCCTATGCGTTAAAAGGTATGGCAATTGTAGTAACTTTTTTGTTGTTGTTGTAATGTGTGAAGCTTTGTATGATACCGTATTCCGTGGAACGCAGTCTACTTTTTGGTGTTGGTAGTAGAGGCTCCCTGTTTGGGAGAAAAGGAGAGAATTGAGCTTACTCAGCTGATCAGCTCAGATTCCGTCATTTCATTCGACTTATGTTGTCTCAGAAAGGTTCCCTATTTCCCCCAGGAAATCTAGATTTGATAGAGAAAGAGATTATCGACCCACAATATGTATGTTGTCAAAATATCAGTATGTGGTCAAAAAACGAATAAAAGTCCTTATCGCCGAGCTTTCGGTTTATATAAAACCACCCTAGGGGTTTAGTTTAGCTCTGTATGCTTGCCAGCAGTATTTTTCAATTTTAGCCTCTAGTTTTTTGTTTTTTTGAGTCCTATTCATGTGCCAACCCTTGTCACCCTCAACTGCAACCATTTCTTGTTTTTTTTTTTTTTAATGACAATGGACTTCTAAATCCATGACCGTGTCATATATTTTGACACCGTGAAAGATCCTTGAGCCCTGAAGATGGTTTTATATAAACCGAATGCTCGGCGATAAGGACTTTTATTCGTTTTTTTACCCTTATCCTGATAATTTGACAACATACATATTGTGGGTCGATAATCTCTTTCTCTATCAAATCTAGATTTCCTGGGGTAAACAGGAGAATTTTCCTCATTCAGCCGATCATTTTATTCGTCTCTTAATGTCCTTGATGTCCCTTGGCTCCTTACCAAATGCTATTATTTTTGGAAAGGTTTAGGAAGTGACTATTTTTCCGTTACTTCCGTGACTCATTTCACGCAAATTTTCACCTGACCGCCAGCTTAAAAACATATCTTTATTAAAAGTACATCAATGTTACACGTTCATGTAACTGTAATTTAACGGTAATTTAACCGTAATGTAACTGCAATTTATACGTCTTTTGGCACCGTTAATGTCCGTACCTTTCGCAAGTTTTGGGTGTGATTTATAGGTATACAGACATTCATAAAAGGAAGCAGAAACCCGAATTCCTCTGCTGATTTGGCTCTTTAATTCGGTTCTAACCTGATTTGGTTCCTTGGTATAATATCATGATCCTCTTGCTAGGAGCAGTGTTGAACGGCTTAGAGGGGTTCAAAAAGCCAATCTAGCTGGGGGAAATTCAATTTCCGAGTTGTCAGCAGGTCTTGACCAACGTCTTGACATGTATTCTAATAGGTCTGGAATAGTGGAACTCAATGCCATTAATAAATTGCTTCCAATATGACGTGTCAGTATATGCTGAGGAATGCTGAGAAACGAACGATTAAAAACAACTTGTTACAAGTTCGCTTGAAATTTATGAGATGATTGAGTTGGTCCCTTTCTGTGATTTGCAGTACATTACAACTAATACACGAGCACCCACTCTATTTGATGCATTTGACTTTAGCCTATCGATGTACTGAATGATGGAAACCAACTGATTAGTGTGGTAAACCAGGATATGTTGAAGAATGAACAAAAAAAGAATACCCTATCACTGGAGCAAGAAGCCGTTAAGTAAAAATTTGTCACTGGTTTGCGAGGGGGGTTCTTGAATACGTGAAGTTTTAATACCTCAGTGTGCTCGAGTTTCTCTGCAAACAAGACTTTACAAAAAAGGCCTTTCTGTCCTTAAATTGGTTTTTTATTTATATATTTTTTTTAAATTATGTTGGAGATACCTAATAAATAACCAATTTAAGGACAGAAGGCCTTTTCTGCGAATGGCATCTAAACAAATTAAATATTATATATATATATATATATATATATATATATATATATATATATATGGAGAAAAAAAAGTTGGTAGTTTGTTTCTTCAAATGAATAATTCCTACCTACTCAATGTTACTTCTTGTCTGGAAAAAGTCATGTAGTTTTTTAAAATAAATGCTAATTTTTGGAAAATGCAAAATATTATTGGCATGCAGAAGATCCATTAAAAACCTCAATGGTCGAAAACTCATCCGTCAGGCCTCCAGCGTGCTTTCTTGAATTTGAATATTGGAAGTGGATAATTTTAATTGCAAATCGTCCTTAAATACAAGAATTTGCTCATAAAGTTATGTAGCACGAACGGGAGCTATGTACTAAAACCTTCAGACAAAGAGCATGCAATGAAAATGGTAATGCATTAAGTAATGAAGAATTCTCCTCTTAGCGGACGCTCACTAGTACCAAGATATTAACATTTCTATTCATTGTCATCATTAACATTGTTAGTACCTAGGTATGACTTCACCTACTAACTTGTTATCGCTTGGTCAAGTCGTGCCGCTAACATTGAATACTAAATTCGACATTGTAGAAGCTGTTTTCATTGTGATTTTTATTTACTTAAGAAGGTTTAAGGATGTTTAAGCCCATTAAAAATCGCATTATCCCGCCGTCTGTGGTAGCAAATGGGCTGGCGATGTTCCATTACGAAGAAATAAACGAACCCCCGGTGTTACGATCGCGTCAAACACCCGAGATTTTATGTCCCCAATTATTCGTCGAGTTTATCGTGGAAAGCGCCGCGATCACATCGATATTAGCGCTACCGGTGGTAGAAACGCAAAGTGCACTTAGCGGAGAGTCGCTCTCCTCCCTTCCGCGTCGACCTTTTCGATGAGAATTATGTGCAATGAGGTTCTGACCCCCAGGGAATGCTCGGTTTACACACCCCAGCGTGAAAGAGGAGGTGCTAAAATGTGTTTATGGTCCCCAAGAGGCTACAACGCTTTCCGTTTGCTCTTCCAGCTTTTAAAACAGCGGAATCTCCTATACCGTTGAGCTTCGGGGCTTTCTTGAACGCCTCACCTTTGTTATTATGTTTGAAGGCGACTCGGAGTAAAAAGCCTAGCGCAGATCGGTGTTGGTTTTTGTCATTACCTGCATGCTATTCGTTATCTTTCGTCATGAATTAACGTTAGATGCGTTGTAACAGAAACAGCGGACAAAAATAGTCCACTGATCAATGGTCATCAACGCTGTTAATGAAAAGTTAGTTATTTTAGGGGTTGCCACCAAAAAGCGGTGGTCTATTGTTCTAAAACTTCCCAAAAACGCCAGTTAATCCTATTAAAAACTGCCGTTAGTTTGAACTAAAAAAATATGGAAACACTACTGTTTGCAAGTGGCTTGGTAGCTTTGGGTACTACAAAAACCTATGTAACTATGTTTTTTCCATAGCTCGAAGGACCACCCCAAGGAGAATGTGCTTGGGGACACAATCAACCAAATTTCTAAATAGATAGAAAGATATAAGGACAGATAGCCAACTGCATGTATGATAAAGACAAGTGCCAGGTGGTACAGGGTAGTGCTAGAATGATAGGCAGTTTTACTTGAGGAAACCTCAATAGAACTCAGTTTATTAAATAGTAGAACAAGTAGAAAAAATAGAGTGGTTCTGGAGATATAATATTGCTCTTGAGAGCTCAAACTTCCATCTAAGTACTTATCATAAAGTGGCCACTTGAGACTAAAAAAGTACCTACTCTCAGTTAGATATATGGACAGATGCCTAGTACTTATAATTGATCTGATCAATATGGACATGAATAGGTATAACCCCTAAAAGGCTTATCTGGATTGTGAAGTCTTGAAAATGATGTCCAAAGTGGGGGGTCCAGGTCCCAAAAGCCAGAGGTCCGGTTCCTTGCTCCAAAATTGTTGTCATCCACATTCAGCAAGTGGTGAGGGCTGTCCAATATGATGGTAGAAGGCTCCAACAACGCTGTCCAGTAGCCAGAAATAGGATTTAGGCTGTTAGGCAGTCCAACTGACATGTGGTAGTGGCCCAAGTTGCAGATGCAACGTAGCAAAATGCACACATGAACACTGGGAAGTGCAGAAGTACTTGCTTAAACGTCAAGGCAAGAGAGTTTGGAAGCCACACACGATAGAAAATTGGATGGATGACCAGGATAACTTTAGATAAATCCAGATTAATAAAATTTAAATAGATGGAATGTAAGAGAGTACAGGTATTTACTAAGAACCAGAATAGAATGTGAAAAATAATCACCCGGTATGCATGTACATAAATCATGCATACGATGTGTTTGTGTAGTGAGTGCTGGGAGAATCAGAAACATACAACTACTGATGGTCGAAAATATGGTAAGCGCATCGAACTACCAATAGCGCCAGTGGTTATGATGGTAGTTAACGTTGACCA
The DNA here is from genome assembly GCA_030762985.1 of Adelphocoris suturalis. Lineage (NCBI taxonomy): Eukaryota > Metazoa > Arthropoda > Insecta > Hemiptera > Miridae > Adelphocoris > Adelphocoris suturalis. The sequence continues at coordinate 56,993,913 of CM061048.1, forward strand.
ATGATAGAGGCGAAACAAGTAGGTACGAGGACAAATAGATCAGAATGGTGTATATGTCGCAGCCTTTTTGTGAAATTAGCATTTTGTAAAAAGCCTAGCCTTTTTACAATACGACGCCCTTTCGTTATAAAAACGTTGGAATGACAAACTATACACATCATTCTGACCTAAATGTCCTACTAATCTGAATTTTTACTAAGGGATTGACTACTTGATGTTATGTATTCTTGAGATGCGAGCTTGCGAGCATCCACACCACCAAACTAAGGCAGATCACGCTCAGCCTTTTTGTCAAATTTGGTTTGTTAGTTTTGGCAAAAAGGTTGAGCTCTTCCAGCTTCTTTACAAAAAGGCTAAAAAATACTAGGCTGATTGTCTGATGCCTTGACATCTCCAACCAAAAACGAAAAGTTTTGTGTTAACGAAAATGTGTTGCGTTTTTGAGTAACGAAAATGTGTTGCAACAATTTACTGATGAATTCCGCTTACAACCGAGTCGTTGCTAGGGAAATGGTACTTCGGCATTTTTCATCCCACAAAATTTGTTGGCCACTCGTTTGAAACTCTCGATTTATCCAACCATATTATGTTAACTAATGCGAAGTACGTGGCCAACAAGCTGAGTTATGAGCATGGTTATTTGAATAATTGTTTACACACAGGTAATCATTCTCAATAATTGATATTGTGAACATGATTGCAACCTCTTGTTAATTTCTGATAATTTATGTTATATGAATAAATGAAAGCTTATGACGAGGAGGTTTCAAATATGGCCCTGGTGATAAATAAATAAAACAACTTGACATAGTAGTGATAATATACACGCAAAATCTGAGTCATTCCTATAAGCGGGTTTCACGAGTTTATGTGAAACGCGTGAGCTAAAACACATTCTGTGTTTCAATAATTTCATTCGAAGTATGCAAGTAGGGGTAACCGGTGGTCCAGGGGGCTCGCCCCCTGGCGAGGCGCGGAGCCCCGATTTATCATCAAAATTAACCACTGTTGGTCTTGCAAGAGATTTAAGTTACACAAGCTCATACGTTTATAATTCCACCAATTCATACTGCCATAGTTATTAGTTAACTGTTTACCGTAATTGTGACTTTGATCATAAAATAGAACTAATATAGAACGATAGACAAGAGACAAAGGAAAATTCACATAACGGTAAGTACCAATCGTCTTCTAACAATAAATGTATGTAACGGAAAAGAATTGCAAAATTCTCGATTTGGATCCTGGGTACGTCCGGACTGACGTACGCATGATTTTATTACTCGTTCATAATAAATGAATCGCCGTTTCACCGCATCGACCTCAATCAATACTATAGATATAAAACCTCCGCCATCATAATATATGAAATCAGACCGTTATAATATCAATAGCATGAATTACTCCGTGGAGTTCACATTAAACGGAACCGTGAGGTAGACCTATATAAGGACGAGCATGATGTATTTTTCTTCATAACATAGATTTATAACTAGCATGTTGGCTTAGAAACGTTTGATGGTCACGTTTCCCATCACCGGGTTATGACAGTCGCGGATGCTGCGCTCGTTTTTGCACTCTCCTGCGGGTTCGTTAGCCAAACGAGCGCTTCCTTCGAACGTGTATCCGGTGCTACTTCTTTACAACGTCTTTTTCTTTATCATCTCGCGGTTTGGACATTCATTTGCGAAAAACGAAAAACTTCTCACTGTGTAGGAATGAGTTACGGCTATGGGAACGTTGTCGGGACCGCAACTGGTCTGGAAGCTTCTGCTTTTGCCGCCAGCTCCTGCCCTACCTTTCAACGATTCTCCATCATTTAAACTGCCATCACGTTAATACGCTGGGAAGCGAAACTGGTCAGTGTCCGAAATTTCAAGGGAGTGAACTACAGTTATTTCGAGGAAGCGACTATTTTTTCTAAAAACGTTTTAGAGACTATTTAAGACGTGTGATTCAGAAGTTTTACGAGGGGAAAATGCTACAATTCATTTCATCAACTTTCATTATTTCGGTATTATGTAGCGCTTATGAGCGGTGTACTCTACAGATAATGAAGCCTATGGGGAATAAATATATAAGTAAATCTATCTAAATTAGATAGACTTTGGTACCTGCCAAAAAAAAAATGAAGTAAAATGAGACCTAACTATGATTCGCTATTCTAGTTTAAATAGTTTAGACCAAAGTTTAGCTTACCAAAGGCATTTTAGTGGTAGTAGTGGGACAGTAGATCCCCTTTGCAGTGTCTGTCAAGGGAATGTAAGAACCTGTATCATGTAGTAAAAGTGTCCATGGACTAAAGGTGGCCGCGTCATGATGCGGTTGCCAAAGAGATAGCAGTGCTCTGTCATCCAGCGATTGGGACGTGGAAAGGGAGAGACAATGTCACATGACGAGTAACCTAGGCAAGAAGTCAAATATTGTTACCACTAACCCCAATCGGTCGGCCATAATCCTGGATGTCCAGATTGTCAGTGGCAGCGTGGACATCGAGCAGACCTAGCGAGCTAAAATTGATATGTATGATAGAAATGATCTGCAGCAACATCCGAACTAAAAGAGATGGTTGCAAATAACATCAAGGTCATCGGCGCGGGTGTGGTACGGGAAAATGCAACGAAGTCTACTTGGGCATCTCGGCAAGAGTGCTTCGTGGTAACACCACCCCCGTCCTTTAGAACTCTTACCCGACTACCAACGACTGATTGTAATTTTATCTAGACACTTCCCTTCATCCATCTCTCCCTCCTCCACTTTCCTTATCTTCCTTAATCCCAAGAGCCAGCTTCAGGTAAACCTGAGCGTCCTCCCCACTAGTTAATTTCGATTTCTCTTTTGATGGGGTGCCTCCATCGCTTTGTTGAGGGGTTTTATTTCATAAAAAGAAATAATAAGATTAAAAAAATTCCTTTGTGTAGGCTTTTGATCCCTATAGGGAGTGAAATTCTGATGGACGAAGTGGCTGCTGAGCCGAATCCGCCGAAATCTGGGCTACCGCTGTAAGTCTCTTCTTCTTATTCGGCTGATTCGGCGTCACAAACTTGCTAGTAAATTCTTCATTATAGTTCTCACGATTGTAAACTGGCTGAAGGCAATCAACATGAAGTTTATTTCTCTCAGCCACTTTGTCTTCATTGGAGTTTTAGGAATATACCTTGTGTCAAAAAACCAGCCCAATCGAAATATACGATTTTGATCAGGCCGAAAATGAACGAATAACACAGGACCAAACTATGAATATTTAATAGAGACAGCAACGGGTCGGAAACGAGGTAGAATTCTTCTGTTATTCACAGGCTAGATAATGAACGAACAATGATGGGCGAAGCGGCAGCTCTAAGTTAGCCCGTTCTTTCCCTGGACCGCTCCCATAAGCCCGTTCTTTCGTTGCATACGAAAAACTCACCTGTTGTTTTGAAGCATTTAGACCCGTTCTTTCCCTATTTTGACCACACCGGAATGTTCGGCCACCCCCGAAACATAAGGTAACATTCTCAACTCACTTTTGACAAAAAATCGAGAGAGCCCGTTCTCTTCAAGTATAAATTATTGTAGATTTATCTATTAGTCTAAATAAGTCTAGAACTTGGAATTCATTAAATAAATCCATTGTCCCGAACCTAATGGGTAGGACCATGATCAGGAATTTTTGGATCGTAAACAAAGGCTGAAGTTTAGTTTTGAAAGCTGAACGCTAGGCTGGCATGGCAACAATCAGTAGCGAACTAAATCACTCAACAATAAAGTTATTGTTTGTTACTGATGATGGCCTAACCGTCGAAATCGATTTAACAGTGTAACTCTTTATTTTTCGTGGAAATAGAGAGACGTTGGACGTTTTTCACTAACTTCCGTTTTTAATCAGTAGCGACTGGCACATTGCATGGTAAAATGGTTTCTTTACTTTCAGGGTCATAAACTTCTCGACACAATGGTAGTAACCTTCTTATTTTTTTAGATAAATCTTTTACGTGTTCATCCCACCCAAGGCACTGATCTATTTTTACCCCTAAGTATTTTGTTAAGTGTACCTGTTTTATGGCCGGACAGCTGCAGTTTATTTCGTAAATCTCAGATTGAATATGAAGATGATTGAATATGTAGATGCTTTCCCTGGCTTGGCGCGTATTTGTTGAATAAGTTACTGGCGATTTTTCCATATTTTAAACATGTCAGCACGTAAAAAATTATGTACGTCAACATAATATACGATCTGTCAACCCTTAGATTAAGTAACTCCTTTCATTGACCGCAAAAGTATTAAAGGTTATCCCTGCCGGAATTCGACGCGATAGTTTGCTGAAAACACTTCTCAAAACTAAATTGCCTGTAGCACTACCACTTATCAGTTCTTCGCTCGATTGTGTCTGGCACCAAACTCATCCTCATTTCTGCTCATACGTTACAGTCAACATCACATCATGAAACCACGGCAGAGCATCTAGTCTTGATGTTTAGTACTAAATCGTTTCATAGCGTTTAAATACCGGCGGCCGAAGGCAACTACTCTTAAGAGACCCCATAAACTGAGATAAGGTGACCTCCAAAAAGCCACGCGAACTTTTAATAACCCGCAGTAAAACTCAATAAATATACCGCTAACTTCCTACTCTTAAAATCGTAATTCTCCCTGAAAGGAGAACTGGTCTTGGAATTGCATCTTTGTTGCTCCAATAAAAACGTCTAGTGAATTGTGGCCAATGCCCCTAAGTCGCCACTGGATCGTGTTGTGTGTGGTCCCATTTTATTATGCACTTGCGAGTTACTACTGCACTCAGATCTCCAAACGTTATACAATATTATGGCCATTTGGACAAGAGACCAAACTCAGTCAGAAAGCAGTGCCCAAACAATATCTGACAGAGAGTTTCATTTTTTCCAACATTATTAATTTTTGAGGGATCGTATATATACATACTAGAATTTTAATTTAATTTTCATCTTTTTCTTTTCTGTTCATGAGCTGCTATTATAATAAGATGTTGCCGACATAGGACTTGAGAGCAACTATCTTGAGATTTACTCAAGTTTAGCATAAAATAAAGACGTTTATTTTCTAGATTTTGAGGCTGAGGCTTGGAGGTTATTTCCTCGCTTAGCAGGAAAAAGATGTGACTAGATTTCACTCATGCAGTGAACGTGTTAAATACTCCAATACTAATAATTAAAGATGGTGACACAAAGTCGAACCAACGAACCACATGAAAATGTAACTGTAAACATTATTCCTTAGCAACCAAGCAAGGTCTCTTTGAGTATCGGTTGCGTAACGGGTTTCGTTGCGCGCTAATTTTCGTCTTTAAGTGCCAAAGGAAGGACCTGAAAATGTCAAAACAAAATAAACTACCTACCATATTTTACATGATCATGTCGAAAGGCTGAGGTCATGCTAAAAATTTGTGACTAAAAACATTAGAAAGTTCCTAAACAATAAGTCAATTAGGATAAGGTGGTTGGGGATTTATCATCTGAGGCGAGCCACAGCAGATGCTAACCTGAAAAAATCAAGATAGTCGAATTAGTGTCTAATCTCAAAGTAACGCTACTTCTACTGAACTAACGCTAAACCACCAAGGGGATTTTCCAGCCTATCCCGTGTGTTCAGTTTCCAGCATTTCTAAGTTTCCTAGTTCCTTTTCTTATTCACAAAAAGGTTTTGCAATGGCAGATGTTGGAAATTTATGAAAAAGAAAATGAATATAATTTTCATGAATCATAAATACCAACAAAAAATGAATATTGTTGTTATCGTTGAGTAAGGTTACTTTGTGAAAAGGAGGAAGAGATGAGATAGGTAGGCTCGGGATAAGGCGTCTTATGTAAAGGGTGGGATAAATCTGCCTGATTGGAGATAAGGCGCCTCATCTTTCCGCACATGCGCAGTAGTGCTTTCCGTTGATTTTAAGGCGCGTCATCTATTACCCAATGTCAACCAAAGTTGGTAGCGAGGCTGCAAGGTGCTGGTAGGCTGATAGGTGAGAATACGATGAAATGAAATACCCTTAGTTGAAAAATCAGAGTTAATTTTTGTATGAAAATTGAATGATGATTGGCGCAGGAAACAAAAGTGGATGCTCTAAAACATATTGGTGATAAAGACACAAATAATAACCCATTTCGTAGGTATTCACTTTCATTTTAGGTGAGATATCGAGCTAAATGTAAATTTTATTTTGTATTACACTAGGAGTTTATTTATTTGATGTCTATTTTTAACTACCACCTGCCAATGTAATGTAATGTAATAAATTTTTTGTGCGTAGAGGATCGCCTTCCTAAATCTATGCGGTAGAGAACGCGATAGGACGTCCTAATAAGAAACTAATCGGACGTTAAAATTCAGTCGAATTCCGCGGACTTTAGTCCAAAACTAATTTAGTATTCCCGAAATTCCAGAACGAGGGCATCAACACGACTGCGTCACTTGATTCGAAATTTATTCGGAACACAAATTTTTTCACGGGTCTGTAGAGAAATCTATGATCTGGGTGTGGTTTTCAAGGGAAGCGAGTTGTACGGTCGAATAAGATGGTGATTGATTAGTTGTAAAATATAATGGATACGTTCGAAAAGCGATTCGAGTTATAGGTTTCTCTGACCTATTTTTATCGATTAAATGCAAATTCGTCTCAAGAATTTCGACCATTTGCCAAAACGTTCATCAAACTTTTCACCATTACTTCGCTGGTGTTCTTTTTTGATGTTTTGATGTTAATTGATGACTTTTATTTCATCATCACCGTCTTGCAAATTGGTGTGTGTGTGTGTGTGTGTGTGTGTGTGTGTGTGTGTGTGTGTGTGTGTGTGTGTGTGTGTGTGTGTGTGTAGGGAGTCACCCTAAAAATGTATCACTATTAATGTGGAGATCTGTAAGTGTTACCATTCGATTCAGCGTAAAAATATACGTAGAAACTAGCCCCAAACTAAAATTTTTTAGTGGATCATTTTTCACAAAAACCCTCGATTTCATAGACATAAACCATGGTTTTCAACATACAAACATACTTTTATCCTCCCTATTTGTACAGTAAAATAAAAATTGATTGTACCTCTAGAAAGCTAAGTTTTTGGGCCAGATTTAACAGATGAGGTACGCGAAAAACAATACAGAAATGGGACACTCATACCCGGTTTAAAAAATTGGAATTTGTCATACTCGTGGAAATTTCATGCTGAGGCAGTTTTTTCACAAAATGAATCTCATTAAAAAATTTTGATTTGGCATTGGATAGAAAGGAAATTTAATGCTATTTTCAACTGTATCCTCAAATTTAAACTTCCTGTTTCAATTATTGTAGTCATTGCTGTTTTAGTGACTTAAGGTCGAAAACACGAAACAAATCTCAAAAATTGAATTACTTGAAAACTAAGCGTTTAAAGTAAAATCTCTAGGAGAAACTTTGGATAAAAAATGAGCTCTAGAATCACTTCCTAAAGTACTGAAAACCTTATCCGGGACACCCTGTACAGTTCAAGAAGTATGAAAGGAATTAATTAGCTCAACTTTGGAGACATGGAAAGATTTGCCGAAGGGAATAGTTATTTGCTCCCAAAGAAGACTGGAAGAAATATGAAAATGGGAACATTGCTATTTAAAGTGAAATAAATTATAAGGCTGAAGCACCTGTGCACCATTAGGAATGCGATTGGATAACAGGAGAGGACAATTTAGAAAATTAAGAGCCTCTAATTGGCCGATGAATAGTAATAATTATATTTCAAAGGGATAATATGGGGTAATTTTGAAGTCAATGAACTCAAAACTACACTATTGTTACTATTTAACAAACTTTTGCAAAGGGTCAAGGCCCACACTACTAGTCTGTCATTAATAAGTTGGTAGAAAAGTGTGAATCGTCCTTTAAAACCTTAATTGTCGATTAATTAGCGAAAACCAGGAGATTCATACACGCACAAACACACTTTTTTTTCTTTAACAAATCTCTCCTCAAAGGGGGAGAGGGCACCATTATGTTGGAAAATAAATAGATAAATAAAAAAGTGGGTAGGACGCCCAGATTTATCCGACGCCGGCTCTAGAGATGAGGGAAGTAGCAGAAGGATGAGGAGGACGAATGGGAAGAAAGGAAGTGCCCCCATAGAATGACCACCAGTTCAAGTACGAACCCCTCAGGACGAGGGTGGTGATCCCACGGAGCATTCCCGCCGAAACGCCCAACTCGAGTAACTCCGTGGCGCTTTTCCCGCACCACACCCCGCGCCATGACACGGATGCGGCCATGACCTTGATGTTATTGGCCGCCACTCCTTTAAGCTCGGAAATCGCTTGCCACAGATCATTTATATCATATTTATTCGTTTTCGCCCGCCAGGTCTGCTCCATGTCCATGCTGCCACTGACTACCTGGACATCCAAGATTATGGCAAACCCATCGACCCAAACCCATGATCGGGCTTGATCGCAACGATATCTGGCTTTTTGCCCCGGTCACTCGGCATGTGGTATAGTCCCCACACACACACACACACACACAAAATCAGTCCATTAGTCTCGGAGTTTTGTCTGTGTCAATCAATTTTAGTTTTTGCAACAGGCTACTCTTGATCTGACGGCATTAAAAATTATAGGGGACCGTCTCTTAGAATTTCATCGGAATTGGACTGAAACTTGGTATAGTTTTGGGCTTGACAAGGATTCACCACAGATAGAACATCTCGGAGTTTTGTCTGTGTCAATCAATTTTAGTTTTGCAACAGGGTACTGTTGATCTGACAGCATTAAAAATTATAGGGTACCATCTCTTAGAATTTCATCGGAATTGGACTGAAACTTGGTAAAGTTTTAGGCTTGACAAGGATTCACCTCAGACAGACAGACACAAAACTAAAATTGATCAGCAAGCTCTGAAACACATTTTCACAAGTGAAAATTTTGATTTTGGAGTTTATGTTCTCCCACGAACATAAAGCTCCCCTAGCATCGGTAGTGAGGAAGCAACTTGCATACCGTAATACTTAGGTTAATACAAACCTACATACTTACTAACCACTCAGTGAACGAATCACCCCGTTGAGCGAGCAACTCCAAGATTCTAACGATTGCAGAATGAAAATTGTTCTACACTCTAATTGCAACTTTTCTTCCACGTTCTCAATCATAAGGAGCAGAATACGCTCCAGAAATTGTCGTACCCGGTCATCTTCAAGGAGTAGGAATGTAACGCAGAGATCCGACATGGACTGCGGTGAGCGACCACAGAAGAACCTACCAAGGCGGACCTCCTCGTTCCCTACAAGCTAATTTCTGAGATATCCCGCGGTTTTTGTGAAAGGAGGTTTATTCATGTAGTGTGCGACCGATTATGGAGATCCGACGCAATTTACCAGCAGTCTTCGAGGTCGCTTCATCTGAATGCATTTCCGTTTAGCAGTTGCAGGCTCGTTATTTATTGTCTTCGTGTGAGTCCTGTGCAAGTTAATGTGGAACTTCTACTTTGCCTGTGCTCATCGCAAATACTGATTTTTTCGATTATGTTACTTAGTAACTTAGGTAACATATAATAACATGTAAGTAACAATATAGATAAATATTTAATTAAAAACCAAAAAGAGTTCTATGCAAAAATTAAGTCCTCGAAAAACAATCCATACAATGGAACTTCCCAGAATAAAAAAAGCTTTCACTGGACGTTGCCCTATACGGGGTGTACATATTAAGCTCGCACCACCGACCAGGGTTTGATTCTACAACTAATTTCTGTGCGAAAGTGCTTCCTAGCCATTTTTTAATACTCAGCTAAGGAACCAAGTTTTTACCATTTTAAAGTTTTTTTCGTGTTTTCGACCTTTTGACGCCAAAACGGCCGTAACTCCCTTAATTTTATGAGTAGAATCAAATCTGACGAAACCATTGAAAAGAGCATTAAATTTCCTATATTTTAATGAAAAATCAAAATTGCTCGATTGGATTCAACGGGGGATAAATCAGCCTAAAAAGTTAAATAGGTCAATTTCCGAAACCTGCAGCCTTCGAGGTCGCTTCATCTGAATGCATTTCCGTTTAGCAGTTGCAGGATCGTTATTTTATTATTCTGCGCAAGTTAATATGGAACTTCTACTTCGCCTGAGCTCATCACAAATATTGATTTGTTCGATTATGTTACTTAGGTAACATGTAGTAACATGTAGGTAACAATATAGGTAAATATTTGACTAAAAACCAAAAAGAGTTCAATGCAAACATTAAATACTCGAAAAACAACCCATAGAGCCGCTAACAACCCTTCAGGTTAACATGCGGCTAAATTCCTAAAAAAAAAAAAAAAATAAATAAATAAAACCATAGAATGGAACTTCCCAAAATAAAAAAGCTTTCAATAACAAAAAACAGCTAAAAATTATTAAACTTATATATTTCTTTCGCAGAATATTGCTCAATTATTTATTTTATAAAATTTTATTATTATAAAATTATAATAATAATTTTATTAATTATAAAATTATTATTAATTATAAAATATTAATAGGTTTATTAATTATAAAATATAATATTAAAAAATTTATGTGCAAAATTATTGACAAAAGTTAGGTAGGAAAATTCATTAAAATCTGTGTGAAAATAATGCTTATAATATAGAGACAAACAAATTCATACCTACTGAACATACTATACCTACTGAATCAGCAAGGTTCGAAATGGGGGGGGGGGGGGCTGAAACCGAGGAATATCTGACGAGACGCGTTTTCCGGCTAACGGCTTGACTCACTTTAGTAATCATTTTTACTCGTTGCGCGACATCGAAGAAACTGATGACTTCAGCAAAGGAGCGACGCGATATTTCTCGACATCATTGTGATTCAATTGCTTTATACGATAAAAGTGTAGGCCGAATAGGTCTCTCGGAAAAACCAACAAATGCTGGAATACAAAACAAAGTCAGTCTCTGCCCAACAGTATCAACCCAGTTAAACAAAGTAATAAAATTTCAATTCGAAAGTTTCTTCAAATATCAACGAAAAAAAAAAAAAAAACGCTTGCATACGAGTCTGCAACACATTGGGACATTTCAAGTCTTTAGTTGCAGACTCGTATGCACAACGAAGTACCATTTCCCTAGCAACGACTCGCTTGTAAGCGGAAATCATCAGAAAACGCTTGCATACGAGTCTGCAACACATTGGGACATTTTATGTCTTTAGTTGCAGACTCGTATGTGTTACAGACTCGTCTATTAAAATGATTACCTATTAAAATGATTTGACCACCTCTTCACAAATCAAACCGTTCTCGCAATATTCGGATCACCTGCCATGAATCAAATCATCGAAACACCAGCTCAACGAAATCATCAGAAATTAACAAGCGGTTGCAATCATGTTCACAATATCAATTATTGAGAATGATCACCTGTGTGTAAACAATTATTCATATAACCATGCTCATAACTCAGCTTGTTGGCCACGCACTTCGCAGTAGTTAACATCATATGGTTGGATAAATCGAGAGCTTTCGAACGAATGGTCAACGAATTTTGTGGGATGAAAAACGACGAAGTACCATTTCCCTAGCAACGACTCGGTTGTAAGCGGAAATCATCAGAAAAGTTTAGGAGCTATAATCATATAGGTACCTAACTACCTCACTTCTAAGAATCATAAATGCTTGCATACGAGTCTGCAACACATTGGGACATTTTCTTCTGTGTATTCGAGCCAGACTACATCATCTACTCCAGTAGCGTTGTTGTTCATATTCTAACGAGACAAATTTCAGCTTCCTACGGTTGATAGGAAAGAAGTTAGCTTCAGTAGCCACTCAGCTGATCAAGACCCTGTACACCTTATTGTTCACGCCCTAAGGAGGCTACCAGCCAAATTTCAGCTTCCTACGGTTGATAGGGAAGAAGTTAGCTTCAGGAGCCACTCTGCTGATCAAGACCCTGTACACCTTATTGTTCATGTCCTAAGGAGGCTACCAGCCAAATTTCAGCTTCCTAGGGTTGATAGGAAAGAAGTTAGCTTCAGGAGCCACTCAGTTGATCAAAACCCTCTGCACCTTATTGTTCACGTCCTAAGGAGTCTACCAGCCAAATCATAATAATCATATAGCCAAATTTCAGCTATAATAATATAGGTACCTACCTACCTCACTTCTACGAATCATAATAATCATTGAGCATATTTCGTTACGTAACGTTACATAACGAAAATTTGGTTGTGTGCCATAGCAAAGACATGAAATGTCAAAATGTAGTTTAAAATCCAAAAAAAGTTAAAAATCCAAAATCTCTTTTTGGATCCCAGAATATTAATTAGAAAGAGTTTTTTGCCATAAAATTGATTGTTAACAATTTCTTTTCCCTCGAAGTCCTTAATTTCCAAAACAATGTAACATAGTAACATAACAAATATGTAATATAGTAATAATAAACAAATAAGTGTAACATAGTAATAATAAACAAATAAATGTAACATAGTACGATAATTTACAAAAATTCGCTCATACAATATTGCTGCATGACTCGAACTTTTCGTTTTCTGTAGTTCCTAATTGATTAAAATTTTTCGAAATTCGTATCCATACCTTCGTCATATACTTTCTCGCAAGAGATTCGGTTGTTTCGGGAAAAGGTTTAATTATTTTGGAAAAAATTTTAACTCATTTGGCAAAAGGTTTGATTCATTTGGTAAAAAGTTTAATTAAATCCAGATGAAATTTTTGATAAACCACGCATTGTTAATAAATTAAAATTAATTAAGAATTGGATTTTTACCAATAAATGAAGTTGTATTTTTATTATATCGTGTTCAAGTTTTAAAGTATTTTGAATAGTTTTTTTAATGATTAGTACTTTTACTTTATGCCGTGAACTGCCATTGCATTTGTAGTTCTAATAATTAGAAGTGCCCACACACAGACTCTTGTCTTGTGGGATTTTTGTTTGGGAAATTTTGTGTTTTGTATTTTGTATTATGTTGTTCACAAAAATAAAGCATTATTTAAAAAAAAAATCGGTAAATTCCATATTTGTTTCTTATTATGCAATAAGAAAATACAAGTGACGACAACAATTCAAAGTTGAAATCTTATTTGTTTCAGGAACTGCTCCTGGCGCACCCGGCCAACGACCACACGACGATCATCCTCGACGACATCGACGCCGAGGACATGCGCCTCCTCCTCGACTTCATCTACACGGGCGGAGCGGCGGTGCCCGAGGAGCGCCTCGACTCCTTCCTCAAGGCGGCGGACACCCTCCAGGTGACCGTCCTCAAGGACAAGAGCCTCCACTCCCACTGGAAGGTGATCGAGGAGAAGCGGCCCGTCCCCTGTCTCGTCCCTCTCCGCCCCCAGCTGGGGATCATCACCCCGAGCCCCTGGGAGTCTGCGCGTCCCCCCGTCGGTCCTCCTCGCCGCCCCCTCCATTCACCTCATAGGGTAAGTAGAAATATATTTTTACTTGTACTAATCTCAATATTGAAAAATTAAAATATACATCCAGAGACAATATAAAATGAAATACAACAATGCAAATAAAATACACACATAGTATTTTTGTAGTTTTGTGTAGTATTTGGGTGCCCACTATTTTGAGGAAGGTGGAATTTTGATGACCTCCACCCGTATTTTTTTTTAAATGTCAAACAAATTACCCTTGAATTTTTTCAGATTTTTTAGAATAACGTGCAAATATCAGACTTTATAATATAACTTTTACAAACTTCCTTGTAAAATTGTGAAACTTTGTATACTTAGTTTTTGGGGTCGCTGAACTCGAATATGCAGTCGAAACTAGCCAACACAACAAATTTTGACAGTTTGGAATCTCAACATCGTCAAATTCATGTCAAAAAATGACAATTTTTTAAAATTTATTGTAAAATTTCATAATAAATAGCCAATTGCAATCCCATCAAACTTATCCGAAAGATCATTTTTCAAATACTCCATCAAACAAAAAATAACCCACAATCACCTATTATTATCAACCAAGTAACAAACAAAAACTACCAACAACCACAGAATACAAATGCTACCTCATCAAACACAACCCACCAACCATCGCCACCCAACATAACTAACTTTGCTTCTCTGAGATACATAGGACCCACATCCTAAGAAGTTATAAAGAAAAAACTCAACAAATTCAGCCCAACAACAAGAATAGCTTTTTATAATCATCCAAATAACAAAAATAAAAAACACTTTTCAAAACTTAAAGATTGCATTAAAAAAGAAGAAATCAGTAACATAGTCTATTCAGCAAATTGTCAAGACTGTGGATCCATTTACATTGGTGAGACTAAACAACTAGGAATCGAAAGAATGAAAGGCCACCTCAATGATAACAGTAACGCTTTAAAAAAGAACAGTCCTAATCCAGATAAAGACAGCCACCGCGTTTTCTAAACATACGAGTATAGCCATTACCAAACACAATCCTGAAATAAAAGACTGGGAAAATCGCTGTATAGAACCAAACTTTCAGAAAAGAAAAATTAAAGAAATGGCATATATATTAAGAAACAAGAATAACAACAATAACAATATTATATTTCAAAAAAGATGTCAAAGGATTATCCACCACTTACCACAAACTACTTACATAACCCCCCCCCCCCCCAACCCTACACCCCCCAATAATATGTGGTTCTTCTCTGCATTAACATAATTTCATATTAGCATTCTTTTGAACCTCTGTAATCTTATTAATTTGTATACTAATAAAAAAACTTTTGAATTTCCTGGCTTGGCAATTGTTTCACATTACTACCAAATTTTAAGTTAATGTAATAACCACATGCCATCATCACCCATGTAGTAAATTCCATCGTATGTCTATACAACTAGTCAACAACGTAACCACCACCATCATTCTACCATCCACCCTTGTCAAACTGTCTCGCACATGTCCTAGTTCTAAGTGTTTATCTGTTAATGTTGCCTATCGACAAACTTGAAGGCAATGACCACTTAATTACTAATGAAGAACTAAATTGTAAGTACAATCTGACTTAATAGCCTTAAAAACGATGCACCAAAAATAACTTAGTATATGTACTATTTCACTTCACAAACTGTCATTTATAATTTTAAAACTATCTACATGAATAGGGTCCTGCTCCAGGACCGAAACGTCGTAGAATAAACAACTCCACACATAAGACTAGCTTGGTCATTTCTCAACCTCAAATTTATATATATATATATATATATATATATATATATATATATATATATATATATATATATATATATATATATATATATATATATATATTTTTTTTTCTTTTTGTGATGAAAAATAGAATCAAGCCAGCTACTATAGGATCCCAACCTTTTCACCCGCTAAAACGCAACCACAAATTCAACTGAATGAAAGTGATACTCCAACAAAACCCTACACTACATTCTTCTTTCTTAGTCACATTAAATGCACAGTAAAATAATTAATCAACACACAGACAGACAGACACGGAACCAAAATTGTTCAGAATGGTCAAAAACGTGAAATGCGAGTGGAAATTTTGATTTTGGAGACCAAAATTTTTTTCTCCCGAAAATGAAAACAATTGTTCCGCTACCAATAGGTAGACTCGGAAGCAATACTGGAATAAAAAAAACTATTGTGTAATATTGTGAGCTGTTTTTCACTCACAATCAGAATTAACAAATTTAAATTACTCGTCATAATCAGTGACAATAATTAATCAAAATAAATTTCGCTGCATCTTTCTGTAACGCATCTATATGCAATGAAGATGCCGACCGTGACAGACCTCCGAGGTCGTTATATGATGCACAACATCCTTTCAATTTAACTTCTGAACGGAGAGCAGGTTGAGGAATAACTCGAAACCAATTGGTTCTGATTTGAATATATAACAAGATCTATTGTTATATTCAATCCTCCAGGCGATTGAACACGGCTCGAGATAAGTAATGCGGTGAATTGATTAAACCGAGTGCGAGGTAGGCGGGAAAAAACATTATAACTCAAATTATTCTTAGGAAGAATGAGTGTTATGGGGCGAGTCGGAGGAACTCGTTGGACAACTGAACCGTTCATTGTTCATTATTTACGGGGTTAATAAAAAAGAAACTAAAACAAAACGAAAATCTCATCACCATTGTCGCCTACGTGCTGTACTTTTGAATACTTATGCACGTACGCCGAGCTACAATTTCTTAGAATGGAATCCTATATGCAGATTAGCTTCATGATTTTTGTACCTTTCAAACATTAATTTAGTAATTAAAGTATAGGAATTGCATTGGAAAATATCGAGTGGGCCGAAAAACAGCTGGAGACAATGAATGTCAAAGGGATTTGTTGGTTTGGTACACATTAGGTTTGTTTGCAGTGCCGGTTGGAAACGCTTGCCAACCGTTGGCGACCAGGTTTGTGATTGGTTTAGTGCGCATGCGTCACCACCACCTAATTTCAAACCGTTGGTAACTGAATCCGCGGTGAGGAGTGAGATTTCTTGCTGCCGTACACCGACTTATTCGGTTTACTTCGAACATCCCTCGAGAGACGATGGACATCCAGCAGGAAGTACTCGTAGATATCGTTGCATGTTCCCGGAAATTCGATAGCTGGACAACACAAACAATTTTACTCGAATATATCCCGATTACGCACTGTACATCCGCAGACCTCGGAAAATTGTGTCTTGAGTGGAGAGAAGGACGACCTCGAACATGTGCTACTGAATTGTAGAAAATTTGACAGGCAGAGGACTATTTTGTTTGATGAGATTATTAAACTTATACCATCTCCGTTTGATTATTGTACTATCGTTGTTAGCGAAAACTTAGAAGTATACAAAGTGTTGAACAAATATTTGAATGAAATAGAACACAAAATTTGATGTACAGGGTGCGGCAGAGAGGACGGATGGTTTTAAAAAAATCATAAAATAGTTAATTTTTACTTAAAAACAAATTTATTGATGCAATCAGGTTCACAAGGAAATAGCATTTGAGACAGTCAAGTGAGAAAAATCACATCAGGCATGTGGTGGCCGAAATTGTTGATGCAGTGCTGGAGGCGTTCTTGGGCGTTATCTCCAACATACTCTCTCAACTTGGGCGACTTCCACGCGAATTGCGTCCTTCAATTCGTCCAGAGTTCGGGGCTTGTTCTCGTATACTCTAAGCCTTGAGGTGTCCCCATAAGAAAAAATCGCATATGGATAAATCTGGGGACCGAGGAGGCCAATGAACATCGCTAAACCTGGAAATAAGGCGACCAGGGAAGAGAGGGCGAATATCGTCCATTGATGCTCTGGCTGTGTGGGCGGTCACCCCATCCTGCTGGAACCACACACGTCGGGTTGGAACACGTCGCTGTCGTAATTCAGGAAAAAAAAAATTGGTGATCATTACGACGTAATGCTTTGTTGGAGAGAGTCTACGCGAACTTCCAAGAACGCCTCCAGTACTGCATCAACAATTTCGGCCACCACATGCCTGATGTGATTTTTCACACTTGACTGTCTCAAATGCTATTTCCTTGCGAACCTGATTGCATCAATAAATTTGTTTTTGAGTGAAAATTAACTATTTTATGATTTTTTTAAAACCATCCGTCCTCTCTGCCGCACCCTGTATATACATATTTGAGTAAATGTTTTTTATAAATTGGAAATTATCATGATTATCATGGCTGTATGGAGGAATCCAATGAAAAAAAAAAAAAAAAAAAAAAAAAAAGGAACGGGTTTGACGGAAGTAAACCGTCGTGTAGCTTCCAACTGCTGTAACCTGCTTGGTGGGCTCGCGCCATTCTTTGAATAGGTAAACATTCCTACCCATTCAAAATTTTCGAAAAAAAAAGTCCAGTCATGCAGCATGACCCCATGAGCGAATTTTTGAAGAAATCTTCGAAATTTCAGTCGCTATTGATCGTGTTGAGAAATTTTAGTTTATGATTTTGATAGACAAACATGGAATCAAATTATTAACACACGCACAGAGTAAACTCATCAGTTGTGATTACACTTTTTTTTGTTTTTGTTTTTTTAAAGCACCTACTACCTACGTTTTAAACAGCATGGTTCTAGGATTGGTTATACAGGAATATTTTCATGAGGTTAGTTCAATCTGAATTCGGACAATGTTTCATGCAAATATCACCGATTTTTACAACTAGCGAACGGCATTATTTCGATTTTTGACTGATTTTTCAACTTTGAAATTTTTGAAAACTTGATACATATTCTTATAGGAAATTTTACGCTGATTCCGAATATACCACATGTTAGTATGCTGAAAAAATTATTTCGCACGACAAATCGCAAAAAACAGGCTATTTTGAAATTTTTGACTACATTTTCGAAAATTTCAACCCGAAGATGTAATCCGATCATGCTGGCCAACGAACTTGAACTTTCGTTTTGTGTCCTTAACATTTTAAAATTTGTTTGAAGTTTCTAGCACAATTCTACGGACAGTTATCGTCTGGAATGACACATACATACATAAATACATACAGATATATACATATATACATACATACATACATACATACATTAAAAAATGCGTTAAACTTCAGAATATGATTCAGAATAGCCTGAAACGGATTTCTGCATAAAATTTTTTCAAAAATTCACATTCTACAAATTTTGAGGCGAGAGCAATAGCTTAATTTTCTTCAAAAATTTGCTAAAATGTACGGCCATCGTACAGGGTCACGGTCGTGTCAAGGAAGTTGGCATTTTTGTGAACAACTCTACTTTCTTCATAACGTCCCATTCAACGTGGTCACCAATAAGATTTTCCATATCACACAACTCAGAGTAGGAAACTATTCATAAACAACCGTAGAAGTAAAAAAGCCAGAACTTGGTTAACAGCACACGACATGCAGATATCCGACAGCTATATTATCTCCTTCAGCTGGCTTATCTCATCATCTCCACTGTAAACTCAGCTCGCCGAGATCTCGATACCCACACGTCTAACAGCGGAATGATTTGATTGGCTTCTTCGAGTCGCTGTGCGGTGTGGCAAACCGTCAGATCGGTCAGCAGAAATTTCTCTGATCAATCAAACCGATCCACAACTTGGTTCAAACTGGTTTGGTGGTCACTGCGAACGGACCACTATGGATACTGTGCAGTCAGAGATTTCCCCAAATGCACACTGCGAACGCTCCAATCGCGTTTCCAACCGTTTCTTACCGGTTTGATGGTCACTGCTATTAACGTCGAAAAGGCTCTAATTGAACGTATATGATAAAAACAACATTAAGAAAAATTCCAGTCATGCAGCATCATCGTATGAGTGTCTATGCGTAAATTATCGTACTCCATTATGTTTCAATATTTTAAAAATTAAGGACTTGAGTGAAAAGAAATGGTTTACTACGTTCTAAAGTTGTCCGTTCTGAAAATACGGTCCAAAACTCGTTCTAAATAATATTCTGCGATTCGAAAAACATATTAGATTTTTAGCTTCTTTTGCAGGTTTCATCTATTTTTCGGCAAACAATAATGACATTTAACTACCTACATTTTTCAGGATAAATTTGTGCATGCATTTTTGGTTTATTATTTCCAATAATAAGCCTAATGTGATCGTATAGCAAAAAAATTTTATAACCCCCCCTCAAACTTTGTCACTTTACGTTTCAAGGTGCGTCGAATCCAAATTTGAAATGTCCGTCCGCCGTCCGGGCCATAAAAGGCTTTAGAATTGACTTAAAAAATCTGTTCTTTCGCACATAGACTCCACTTGGGGTCTAGTTGGTCCTAACTTCTCGCCAGCTCAATCGCTCCATTCTCATGGGTGCTACGAGCCAAAAATAGGTGAAAAAGTGTCTTTTTTTTGTGTGTATATTTCAAGTTGTATAGAAATTGGAGATTTATGAGTGAAAAAAAAAAAATGCTAGCTATTAATTTTATGGAAAAAAAGTATTCTAAATGATACTCTTCTATTCAATTTGGATTTTAGGCTATTTTTTGCAGTTTTATAGATTTTTTAAAACAAAATTTAATGAAGTTCAAGTTTTTAGCATAATTTCGTACATAAATTTTTGAATGTTCTATTTCATAGTTGATAAACTCTATTTGACCAATCTTATGCTAAAAAATATCAATTTAACAATTCTTAGCCATTTTCAGTGATTTTGTCAGCACATTTTTGAAATTTGACCAATTAGATGATATCAATATACAGTATAGGTAACACTTTTATACGTTGGAAAGATGACTTGGTAATAAATTGTTTTGTTTATCAACTATATTAAAAAGCGTAAATTGTGAGATTCCGCTGCTGTAATGGATTGAACCCATTTGTGAGGTCCGAAGCTCCGAGTTCCGATACTAAATATACTAATACTATAAGCGGCGTTTAATAATTATGGACCAGAAATCTACGTAGAAGGGCTGTCTAATACATAAATAATAAACCTTTGTGTAATAATTTGCAGCGTTTTAATGTTCAAGTTCATTGCTGATTTCCTCGTAAGGTCTATTTCTCGTTATCCATAGGCTCGATTTCGTTCAAACTCGTGGAGTATAGTTGGGTAATGTTCCAGGAAGGTGTCTTATGAATTATACCGCAATTGGTTGAGTAATAACTACTGCGCATGCCCAAAACTAATATTGACACTCCGAGTCTAATGGGCTGATTTTGATGAAATGTTCAAGGGTTGTGACAGTTAACATCTAGACAATATCCTACCAATTCCATGGCCTTACATATACTTTAGATAGTGGAAGCCATTGGATTAATAGTGCGGTTTGCGCTTGCGCAAACATGAATTATAGCCCTATTTTGTATATTTGCATGTCTATAGACGTATTATTGTTCAGTTTTGCATACAATCATTGCGAATCGTACAATGCTCGACAGCTAATTCTATACGTACATGTCTCAATATGTGAGGAGGCTATATTGCTCACCCAACTTGTCAGTCTTTTTTTTCTAGAGTTTTGTTGGTATCTCATCAGATAGCAGGTATGTATGTGATGATTCTAAAGCGCATACTTACTCATACAAAACTGAATAAACAGTTCCATTCCTCCAGATGGAATCAGATATTCACACCCATTCACTCGAGTTCTATAAGAAAGCGGGGTTCCCTCGCCTTTAGGACCAGTTCCCGTCTCTTCGCCCGCATCCCGTAGATATATCTCAGAAGGGGGCATTAGATTTTCTACGTCTGATAGCCTCATGAATTGACTTGCGCGACGTCCTTATCTGATCCATAGAAACTAACGGATCACTCTAAACCCAAAGCTACGTCATTTTTTCTGTTTACCAACAACAATTCTTGAGACGTTTTTACTACGTCTATATATGTGTGTATGATTATAGTCTTCTATAATTCATTTTCCAAATTAAGGTATTTTAAATTTTATATTTTCCACTCAGGCACCATTTGGAACCTATTTGAACCAGGAATGTACCTAGCAATTTATTGGGGATTTTCCATTACGGGAAAGATTGCGGAAACTTTCATTCCAAGGCTTCTTACACCTGTACAATTTTGAATTACTAAGCATTTTTTGCATGGGATACTGAAATTCTGAATGAAAAAGTGTAAACGTGCTTGCGATATGGTGATACTACTATGAAGACGATCATATGTGTGACAATCTACCGATTGTCGTGATCAAAATTCTTGGGCTTCTATAGTATATTTCAATCTTTTGATGTAATTTTGGGACTCAGGTGAAATAAGTAGAACAAGATTTCAATCACTGGGATAATTTATTACGCTTTTCTTTATGTCACTCCAAAAGAAAGGTAATCAGGGGGGTTTTCTATCTAGCCTGTCGGTTGATTAGTTTCTTATATTCACTTCTTTTAAAGATGAAAGAAATACCGAGAGAGAGGTATGGGGATAGCGATGGATTCGGTATTAGTATAAAAAATGGGAGTTTATGTAATATTAATTGCTAATAACGCAAGTGAAAGAGAGAGGTAGACTCACCGTTCTGGAGGTTGAACAACAATTAAGAGCAAGCGGACCCGTGCACGTTTGGGGTACCAATGGGCACGCCGTTCCATTGAACGGATCACCGTAACAGTTTTCGATAGCTGTTACATATGGCTCGTCACCTTCATCGATGATTTATCATTATACAACATATTATTGACATTTTCATGTCTTTGCTTTGGCACATAAACTAAAAAAACGTCACGGAAAATAATTGCTCACGAAAATTGTCCCAAGTGGCCACAACGATGATTATGACCATCAGAAATGACGTTGACCATTCGTTCGAAAGCTCTCGATTTATATTTAAAAAAAAAAAACTTTTCAAGCCTAAGAATTGTCCCAAGTTTTATGTAGCCCCTTGAGGGACTTCTGAACACAACTGACCGATTACAGATCAGCTGAGTGGCTCTAGAATCCAGTTTTTTCCCTAATGATGCCACGATTCTGAGATTTGGTATGTAGCCCCTTGAGGGACTTCTGAACACAACTGACCGATCCCAGATCAGCTGAGTGGCTCTACAATCCAGTTTTTTCCCTAATGATCCCACGATTCTGAGATTTGGTATGTGGGCCCTTGAGGGACTTCTGAACACAACTGACCGAACCCAGATCAGCTGAGTGGCTCTAGAATCCAGTTTTTTCCCTAATGATCCCACGATTCTGAGATTTGGTATGTAGCCCCTTGAGGGACTTCTGAACACAACAGACCGATCCCAGATCAGCTGAGTGGCTCTAGAATCCAGTTTTTTCCCTAATGATCCCACGATTCTGAGATTTGGAATGTGGGCCCTTGAGGGACTTCTGAACACAACTGACCGATCCCAGATCAGCTGAGTGGCTCTAGAATCCAGTTTTTTCCCTAATGATCCCACGATTCTGAGATTTGGTATGTGGGCCCTTGAGGGACTTCTGAACACAACTGACCGATCCCCGATCAGCTGAGTGGCTCTAGAATCCAGTTTTTTCCCTAATGATCCCACGATTCTGAGATTTGGTATGTAGCCCCTTGAGGGACTTCTGAACACAACTGACCGATCCCAGATCAGCTGAGTGGCTCTAGAATCCAGTTTTTTCCCTAATGATCCCACGATTCTGAGATTTGGTATGTGGGCCCTTGAGGGACTTCTGAACACAACTGACCGATCCCCGATCAGCTGAGTGGCTCTAGAATCCAGTTTTTTCCCTAATGATCCCACGATTCTGAGATTTGGTATGTAGCCCCTTGAGGGACTTCTGAACACAATTGACCGATCCCAGATCAGCTGAGTGGCTCTAGAATCCAGTTTTTTCCCTAATGATCCCACGATTCTGAGATTTGGTATGTGGGCCCTTGAGGGACTTCTGAACACAACTGACCGATCCCAGATCAGCTGAGTGGCTCTAGAATCCAGTTTTTTCCCTAATGATCCCACGATTCTGAGATTTGGTATGTAGCCCCTTGAGGGACTTCTGAACACAACTGACCGATCCCAGATCAGCTGAGTGGCTCTAGAATCCAGTTTTTTCCCTAATGATCCCACGATTCTGAGATTCGGTATGTGGGCCCTTGAGGGACTTCTGAACACAACTGACCGATCCCAGATCAGCTGAGTGGCTCTAGAATCCAGTTTGTTCCCTAATGATCCCACGATTCTGAGATTTGGTATGTGGGCCCTTGAGGGACTTCTGAACACAACTGACCGATCCCAGATCAGCTGAGTGGCTCTAGAATCCAGTTTTTTCCCTAATGATCCCACGATTCTGAGATTTGGTATGTAGCCCCTTGAGGGACTTCTGAACACAACTGACCGATCCCAGATCAGCTGAGTGGCTCTAGAATCCAGTTTTTTCCCTAATGATCCCACGATTCTGAGATTTGGTATGTAGCCCCTTGAGGGACTTCTGAACACAACTGACCGATCCCAGATCAGCTGAGTGGCTCTAGAATCCAGTTTTTTCCCTAATGATCCCACGATTCTGAGATTTGGTATGTAGCCCCTTGAGGGACTTCTGAACGCAACTGACCGATCTCAAATCAGCTATGTGGCTCTAGAGTCCAGTTTTTTCCCTAATGATCCCACGATTCTGAGATTTGGTATGTAGCCCCTTGAGGGACTTCTGAACACAACTGACCGATTACAGATCAGCTGAGTGGCTCTAGAATCCAGTTTTTTCCCTAATGATCCCACGATTCTGAGATTTGGTATGTAGCCCCTTGAGGGACTTCTGAACACAACTGACCGATCCCAGATCAGCTGAGTGGCTCTAGAATCCAGTTTTTTGACATTTTCATGTCTTTTCTTTGACACATAAACTGAAAAATCGTCACGAAAACTTGCTCACGCGATACCACACGAGAAAACACACATGAAAATGTCCCAATGTGTTGCAGACTCGTATGCAAGCATTTAAGTTGACAGTTCTGATGATTTCCGCTTACAACCGAGTCGTTGCTAGGGAAATGTTTTGACATGATTTTCACGTACAACCGTTGCTATCGTCCGTGACGGGAAGCGCGAGTTCGTGGGTTCGAATCCCATTATGTATCAGCAGCATCTGTAGCATAAATTAGGATATTAAGGTGGGATATGTATGCTAAACTATTCGCCCATAGGTTGGTATGCCCACATTTGCGCATGATCCGATGCTAAATTGGCTTCAAGGTAACAAAATCTGGGGGGACCACCCAGACTTCAGCCTCCATTTAATTTCCTAACTCTGCGGAATCGGATATAGTTTTGCAAATTTTGCATGTTACAAAGAACTCAAATTTTGTACATGTAAAATGACCTACATTGATACTAGTGGAATGAATTCATTAAGAACTGTTTTCAGCGTAATCCAAATACTTCCTAAATACTTCTTGGAAATTATACGTTAGCACTTCCTAAATGGCAGCCTAATATCTCATTCTGACAGCAACCACAGAATATAATTAAAATTTGATGCGAAATAGAACTTCCACTTTCTTTACCACCCTTCCAAAATAACTATGTTGGTTAATTATCTTCAATAATTAACATTTGTAATCGACAAAAAAAAAAAAAAAAAAAAAAATCTTCGTTTTGTACCTTAGAATACATTTTCTTTGTTTTTGTTTAATGATTTATTGAAAACCCTCGTTTAAGCTCCCGTTTAATTAAGCACGTTGAATATAAAGTGATATTGGTGAATTTGGAATGCTTCGAATAAAACTGGGTCCATTATTAATTGATAGTAATTCCCACTCCTACAAACGGGGAATTAAAATGAGCTTTGTTTGTACTGTTCTTCTCTTTTTAAGAAGAGAGGGGGAGATTATAAATGGTTGGTAATTTATTGAGTGTTTTCACTTGCGTGGCCAGGGACTGCTTACACGTAGTAATTACACGCTCCCTTGAAGCCGAGGATAAAATCGGAGCACTATCTCTCCCGCAGACGTCAATTAGTCTTTGCCACTTATAAATCTCCTTTTTCAGCCTTCTAGGCCCAAGATGTCGGGCAGGTCTTCCGATCGAAAAAAAAAACCCGATCGGAATAGAATGAAAAATTGATGGTTTTCGCCGATAAAATTTTTCAACGGGTCGAAAGGGAGTTTTCATTAGTGGCTCCGTTGGCGTTGAAGAAGACTGACAAATTCAGCATGTCAGGGAGATACCTACGATTTACTTTTCAACATCGCAACTTGTTTCTTGTTAAAACGCAGTCCGCTCCATCAGGATTGGGATTTGGAGTGTACAGTCCATGTATCTGGGGGTACCGATTCGGCTTCATTACGTAAATGCAGAAAGAACCTCCTAACTAGAAGTGGTGTACTTTTGCCTTATCACCTAAAAGAGCGAACAAATTCACAAAGAACTCCTGACCATCTATTGTATTTATGGACTTAACTATATGGACTTGGAACTTCATCCAAGTTTTTTTCCGTTTTAGCGAATTTTTGAAGAAAATTAAGCTATTGCTCTCGCCTCAAAATTTGTAGAATGTGAATTTTTGGAAAAATTGTATGCAGAAATCCGTTTCAGGCTATTCTGAATCATATTCTGAAGTTTAACGCATTTTTAGCGAATTTTTGAAGAAAATTAAGCTATTGCTCTCGCCTCAAAATTTGTAGCATGTGAATTTTTGAAAAAATTTTATGCAGAAATCCGTTTCATGCTATTCTGAATCATATTCTGAAGTTTAACGCATTTTTTTATGTATGTATATATGTATGTATGTATGTATGTATGTATGTATGTATGTATATATGTGTCATTCCAGACGATAACTGTCCGTAGAATTGTGCTAGAAACTTCAAACAAATTTTAAAATGTTAAGGACACAAAACGAAAGTTCAAGTTCGTTGGCCAGCATGATCGGATTACATCTTCGGGTTGAAATTTTCAAAAATGTAGTCAAAAATTTCAAAATAGCCTGTTTTTTTGCGATTTGTTGTGCGAAATAATTTTTTCAGCATACTAACATGTGGTATATTCGGAATCAGCGTAAAATTTCCTACAAGAATATGTATCAAGTTTTCAAAAATTTCAAAGTTGAAAAATCAGTCAAAAATCGAAATAATGCCGTTCGCTAGTTGTAAAAATCGGTAATATTTGCATGAAACATTGTCCAAATTCAGATTGAACTACTCTTATGGAAGTATCCCTGTATAACCAATCCTAGAACCATGCTGTTTAAAACGTAGGTAGTAGGTGCTTGTTTAAAATTTCATTCCATGTTTGTCTATCAAAATCATAAACTAAAATTTCTCTACACGATCAATAGCGACTGAAATGTCGAAGATTTCTTCAAAAATTCGCTCATGGGGTCATGCTGCATGACTGGACTTTTTTATGTATGTATGTATGTATGTATGTATGTATGTATGTGTGTGTCATTCCAGACGATAACTGTCCGTAGAATTGTGCTAGAAACTTCAAACAAATTTTAAAATGTTAAGGACACAAAACGAAAGTTCAAGTTCGTTGGCCAGCATGATCGGATTACATCTTCGGGTTGAAATTTTCAAAAATGTAGTCAACAATTTCAAAATAGCCTGTTTTTTGCGATTTGTTGTGCGAAATTATTTTTTCAGCATACTAACATGTGGTATATTCGGAATCAGCGTAAAATTTCCTATAAGAATATGTATCAAGTTTTCAAAAATTTCAATGTTGAAAAATCAGTCAAAAATCGAAATAATGCCGTTCGCTAGTTGTAAAAATCGGTAATTTTTGCATGAAACATTGTCCAAATTCAGATTGAACTACTCTTATGCAAGTATCCCTGTATAACCAATCCTAGAACCATGCTGTTTAAACCGTAGGTAGTAGGTGCTTAAAAAAAAAAAAAAAAAATGTAATCACAACTGATGAGTTTACTCTGTGCATGTGTTAATAATTTGATTCCATGTTTGTCTATCAAAATCATAAACTAAAATTTCTCAACACGATCAATGGCGACTGAAATGTCGAAGATTTCTTCAAAAATTCGCTCATGGGGTCATGCTGCATGACTGGACTTTAATATGTATATATGTTTTCCACTCTCTTGGACCTTAAAAGCCTTGCCAAGCTAAGCTTTCTTTACCATCCTTATACCTCCATAACCTCTGAATCCTCCTTATTCTTCTAATATTGTACCTTCTTTCAGGAGTGCTTAAACCCTTGTAAATCCCCTGAGAAACTCAAATCACACCGCATCATGAAAATAGTCTGAAAACTTTATAAATGTGTTGTTCTTTGATGCGTCTTTAATTTGCAGGCCTTGGCTTTGGTTGTGGCTGAAACATGGATATAACAACCAGACTAACTTAAGAACAACTATGGAAAATCCATTGGGAATGGATATTTTATGGTTTAAGTAATTTATTGAATGAATACGTACCTGTATGCACTGCTGTACACTCTGGCTCACGGAGTGGATATTGAATGATAAGACAATGAGTATAAAATGATGGTGGATTGTACATCTGGTCCCTAGATCTCATAAGAATGATTCCCTGTAGTGGATACTAACTAGACTATCCTGGATTTTGGCAGCCCAAGAATGGAATATCCAACTATTTATTACAAATCCAACCACTATAATTGAGATTAATAAACTAGAACGCACGAAAATGGTGAATACAAACCAGCCCTAATATAACATACTCTACGAGTACATTCATGCGCGTGTGCATGTATATAGGAAACTAGGCAACTTGATAGCAATGATCGGAAAGATTTCTTGTTTCCTCAAGCACGACAAAAAGAGTATGAGGTGAAATTGTGAGGAAAATCAGAATGGTCTGTAAAAAACATTTTAGGTTACTTTGAATGCGTTCTCCCGCGCACAAAGCCTGTGTCTGATTTGATGATAATGGAATTCCTAATGGGAAACCTCTTGAAACCTACTTTATTATCACCGCGAAATTAGATATTTCTGATTCTCACATTTTGGATTGAGGTATATATGTATAGTTATCTTTCTTTTAACTGTGATGAAGTTTTAGGCTTTACTGTAGTTATGGTGTTCTAATACATACTAATGCTTGGGTACGCATTTCGCTTCTACGTCCTATTACCACTAAAAATTCAACTCAATTGATTTAATTCAAATGACTATTGATGATGAGAAAAACCGTAATAATTTAGCGGTATTCAGAAAACCAGAAACTATTTTCGATTATAATTTTTAATTAAAAAGCCTCAGAATTCGAGAAAAAATCTAGCCAAATTAACCCCCACCCACCAAAATATGCTGCTGATTAACATTTCAAATTAGGTCAAGATAGAATTAACGTGGTTTTAGTTCTTCTTGGTCCAACAATTAGCTCGTAGGACAAAACAAGCTCGTAAATGTGTTGATTTTGAATAACTCCAATCTTCTTCCGATTTTGATGGAATTTTTGAGAGATGAGTGGATTAAGTCTCGAAGACCTCTCCATGAATATCATTGTACCGGAAGAATAGTATTCTCTGTATGCGCAATCGTGATCTCTCTTCGATAGCCATGTGATTTCGATGAAATTTACATATGGTACAAATTGGCATGTACCACTCCCTGAATTTTCGTCAGAATTTCATGAAACTTTTAGGGGCGCAACCAATAAAACCAGCAAAGAAAATTCGCTCAATCAGGACATTCCAGTGGCAATATGCGAGGACTGGGTATTCACCATGGAAACAATAAACAGTTGCTTCATCCCCTCCTCTTTCTCTTTTCCAGAAGAACTGCCCAGCCCTTATAAACCTCAGGGCTCTAATTCATACACCTCAATGGGTGGAGGTTCTTTTTAGACCGGACTAGGTCCTGCCTCTGTTATTGTGCTTCAAGTCTGTGATATATTTATATGCATGTAGTTTTCATGCATCATTATATTCATCAAAACTTTATTTTAGTCAGTTATATGGTAAATCGCAGTTAGTAGTGAGTGTAGATAGTATTTTAAGTTGTTGTGCGCATCATCTAGTATTAGTAGTTTTTTTAATTTTTAGGTGTATTTTTATCAGCTGTCAAGGTCACAGAGCCGTCATCGCTGTATACTTTGTGGCAGAATGTGGCGATACTTTGTATATAATTAGGAAACTATTATTTCTCCCTCTCTGATTTACTAAAGCAGTCCATGATGACAATCCGTTTAATGACGGTGGTCCAACATGGATCCCCTTAGAATCGAACCCAAGCCCGCTAATAGATCTTTCCGGGTGAGATATGGCTTATTTTTTTGAACAAGAAAAACAAACCGTTGCGTAATAATTTACAGCATTTTCGTCATCTTTGAATTCAATAAATGGTACTAGCTTATTTTTGTGGCTTTGAACGAATGATGTACATTAAATCTAAAGGGGCATATCCACTAGTACAGTTAAATTATCATTTACATACCTTTCGGAGGTGTCTGTAGTCACTAGCGAGTCGAGTTCTGGGGGCGAGAGCTTTCGATGTAAGAACGTCATCATCAGGCCGTCGAAAAAGCACTCCGACTGCTGATGAGTACTGGGAATGATGTACATATTTCTCTCCTATTACGCACCTAACACGTACAGTGCCAAAATACTACGTAGCTGCTGTTTTTTGGATCAAGTCAAACAACATTATTGATAATCAAGCAGGTTCGATCCTGCTCTTGAGGGCATTGACAAAACAACATATGAATACGCCGCCTTTGAAAATAGTAAAATCAATAGGGTCATTCGATTCCGGTTGAGTCCGAATGCGCAAGCGCCTGATTTGAAACGCGTTCAGTAGAAATTGAGATAATGAAGATCCCGCGAGGTGAAAAACCTTCACAACGACGAGAAGAGCTGGAAGGGAAATAAAATCCAGTGAGTTAACACCAACCTCCGGGATCGGGAGGGACAACCACATGGTCGTTCCCCTTATATACCTTCTTCGCGTATTAACATGTTCGAACCGATGGGATGTAAATTGACAGGCGTGATTCACCTCTGGGCACACACTGACCTTTTAACCGTACGGGGGAAAGAATGTTCCGATCGTTATTCGCGGTTTTACACTAGTTCTCTTGTCGCTTCCGTCTAGACGCAGACCTCCCGGGAATGTAACTATGTAACCTTTTGATTTAAGTACGCTCGCTACGCCTGGGCATTTCGAACCCATAAGCACCTTTCCGGGAGATCCGTCTTCAGCGGTATTAATATAGGGAGAGAAAAAAAAAGTGAAGAACGACCGTGAGAAAACGTGCGACTGTGCTGAAAGCTCCTTTCAACGGAGTAAGTTTCGTTCAAGACGGTGACGAACGATCGCTTTTAACAAGATCGGCGAGCCAAATACAGCAGACAAACTTCACCATATGGACCGGCAGTTAACAAGCGACAGCACTCTCGAGGGGTTCTAAGGCACTCTAATTGCATTCATGCCTAAAAATGTGACTGCAGAACTATGCTTTCTGCTTATTGGTTTTTTACGATCCGAACATACTACTTTCCGATCCGCCATTTGTAGTGTATTTCATGAATGGCCTAGACTTACTAGCAGAGTTCCAGGAAAGCGACAAACTTTTGCGAGGTTCAAAGGCACACTAATTGCGTTTATACCTAAAAATCTAGCTGCAAAACTATGCTTTCTGCTCATTGCATAATTGGGTTTCCACGACTCGGACATACAACGTTCCAACCCTCCGCTTGTAGTGTACTTCATGAATAGTCTAGACTTATTAGAAGAGTTCCAGGAAAGCGACAAAACGTTTGAGAGGTTCAAAGCCACACTAATTGCATTCATACCTAAAAATGTAACTGCAGAACTTTGCTTTCTGTTTATTGGTTTTTTACGATTCGAACATACTACCCACCCCGCCATTTCCAACTTCCAACCCGCCATTTGTAGTGTATTTCATGAATGGCCTAGACTTACTAGCAGGGTTCCAGGAAAGCAACAAACCTTTTGAGAGGTTCAATGGCACACTAATTGCATTCATGCCTAAAAATGTAGCTGCAAAACTATGCTTTCTGCTCATTGTATAATTGGGTTTTTACGATTCGGACATACAACTTTCCAACCCTCCGCTTGTAGTGTATTTCATGAATAGTCTAGACTTATTAGAAGAGTTCCAGGAAAGCGACAAAACGTTTGAGAGGTTCAAAGGCACACTAATTGCACTCATGCCTAAAAATGTAACAAAATGTCGATTTCCAGATTTGCAAGCCTGTTGGCCAACTAGCAACAAACTTTGATGGAGAAATCAAAGGCATCCTTTTGGCCTTGCAAAAGATTGCCGCCCGTGTGAATCCGATTTTTTTTCATACTCAGTATTGGAGGTCGTGATCGGGGTTAAACGTACCTATGTAAAGAAACACAACGATAAAAAGTTTGAAAATATGATTTTCAAAGCCTTTAGTGCCATTTAAGCGGCCCAATTTTCTTCACGAATTCGCTAAAACCCCCTTAAAATTTTCTCCATTATGGTTGTTAAGTGGTTTTAGGTCAACGTTTCATTCTCACTGAATCTTTTTGCTGAGCTTTACAGCAACAAGGTTATGGGTGCCACAGCAAACTCGAAGTTAACGGAACCTCTCGAGGAAAATACAATCGCGTTTAAAACAGAAAAAAAAACTATTTTTTTTTTTACCTCCCGACCGCGAGTCCCACTCCTGGAAAACGGTGTCCCGTAATCGCCTCGGCTATGGGGAGTTATACGAGCGTAATTGCGGGTATTGGAAAAAGAGGATGAAATGCAACGTTCGGAACACAGTCATAAAACTGACCCCGGCAGTTATTCTTAATTATCCCGGGACAAAAGCGTATGTACGACGCTAATTACGCGAGTGGCGGAAGGAAGATGGGTGCCTATGCCAAGTTCGGTTTTACCGGCTCAATTATCCGCATGCAGTGTAAATCCTCGAACGGGTCTATGGTCCGATTAGCTGACCGTACCGTTAGTTCGGATGTGGGTGATGGAGGAAAAAAAGAAACCTTGATATTTCAAATTGAAACACCTACGCCTATTTATTGGGGAGGCTGTAACGTGTAATTTCGGATTCTAATTATAGAGATCGTCTTCGAAACGCCTCATTAGAAGTTTCACTGTGATCACGGAATATCGCACGAAAACAGGGATGTTGAATGAATTTAAACCAATTTTGTACGCAAAACTTAAATTGCCCTTTTCAAGAACTGAACAAACAATTACTCCCGACAACACCCTAGTCACAACCACAGAAAAATATAGGTAGTGTACTGTTTGAATAACCTCCCACTATATGCTTGTAGTAAACACGGAATCGTGTAAGTGCGAGGTTGGCTTTACTGACGGCTTTATCTCGTTATATTTGAAGCCCACAAATCTGAGGTGTCATACGTTGGCTTCCTGACTCACATATTCGCCTTGTTAATCGAAACAGTACCTACCTATATCCAAAATCTGGTAGAGCTGCTCATCTGAGATGTCATTCGTTGGGTTTTTTAGTCGAAAATAGTCCCTGTCTCTATTCTCTTAGATTATAAATGTGAACACTTTCTAGAACGTGAAGAGGTGTTTTTGACATTTTCGTAGTCCTGAAAAGAACCGCATTTGATTGGAATCAAGGATTGTTTGTTGCACCACCCTCTCCTTGTATGAATAATGAATATCGTGATAGTGAGGCGTCAAACGCTGGGTTCTAGTATCAATGCATTGCCTTGTAAAACTTTCAATCGTGTCCTGTCACTCCGGAGCTCTACATCTTTGAGTTAAATTCTGATTGGTTCGCATAGAGACTGACATATAAAAGGATCAATCTGATTGGTTCGCTCAAAATTAAGCTAGATAAAGGAGTAATCTCATTGGTCAAAACACCCGTGAAAGCATGTCATGTAATCTAAGTCTGGTGGGGACACCCCCCAGGGTCCCCCTTACCTGACCATCCGGTATAAAAGAGCCAGAAAGCCACTCAATTACACACTCAAGGTGTTTTCACATCCATCCGGAATTGCGGAAATACGGCGATCCGGAAATTCAGCCTTCTGATTGGCTAACGGCAGTCGGAAGAGCTCCGGACAAGCACTCTAGAGACGGACTGCCCTCATCTGAAAAATGAGATATTTTACCGGATTGCCGCAATCACGTCATCCGGCGGAGCTGTTGTTGTTGTTATCTTGTTTTATGGCTGTGGTCGTGTGCGAGTCCGTATTTTTACGATCCTCGAATTTGGATTTCATTTATAGAAAATATATTATTTCTGTAGCGCTTGTGTACAGTGGCGTAGCAAAGCCATTTATCATGGAGGGGCAACAACAACAGTAAAAAATTATACATGTAACTATCGTATAAATACGTATAGTGGGTACTACTAGTCACAAAGAGGGCATTGTAGCACCTATAAAGGGTGTCCCACTTAAAGGTTACAAGGTTAGTCGACCACAAAGGTTCATTATTGAAAAATGAAAAACCGAAAACAATTACTTTAGAATTAATTTGAATTTGAGTCCTATGTACCGACCTATCTATCAACTCCTATGTATTATACCTACCTATCTACAGAGAGAAAATGAACGTAATCATATAGGGAAATAAATAGGGAAGAGCAGGCACACTGTATTATTTTTACAGCATAACCTTACAATCTAAAAATTAAGGTAATTAACCCTTCTCTTGGTGGACACAAAAAAAAAAAAAAAAAAAAAAAAAAACATTCTTACCAAACTAAATCTGTCTTGCTATATGAAAATGCTCATGAACTTGGGAGCACTAGGCTTATCATTGACTTACCGCTTCCAATCCAATCGTGTTTGTATACCTATGAGGATGTATCTCTCCAAGGGGTTCATAACTCGTAACTTTAGCACTCACTTTTACACTGATTACGATTTCTTTTATGTTACACATTGTACGCCAATTACCACGAAATAAAATACAGGATACAGGGCATTGAACATCGACGAGAGAATAGAGAGTTCCTAAAGCGATAGGGAGATAGAGATGAGGCGCCTTATCGTGAACAGAAAACACTACTGCGCATGTGCGGAGAGATGAGGCGCCTCATCTCCAATAAGACAAATTTATTTCACCTAAACATAGGACGCTTTATCCCAAACCAACCTATCTCATCTCTTCCTCCCTATCGCAAAGTAACCTTACACACCGATAACAGTGATATTAATTTCTTGTTGGTATTCATGATTCATGAAAGTTATATTCATTTTCTTGATAATAAATTTTCAAAATCTGCCATTGAAAACCCTGTTCGTGAATAAGAAAAGAACTAGGAAACTTAGAAATGCTGGTAACTGAACGCACGAAATGGGCTGGAAAATCCCCTTGGTGGTTCAGCGTTACTTGAAGTTAAGTAGCGTCACTCTAAGATGAAATGCTAATTCGACCCTTTTGACTTTATTAGGTTAGCATACGCTGTGGCTCGCCCCAGATGATAAAATCCCAAAGCACCTTATCCCAATCGACTTATCGTTTAGGAACTCTCTAATCACAAAAGGTAAACAAACCGAAGTAGGCTTAAAGGTTATGGTACAATCATTTATCGGTTGGATCAGATATCGATTGTTTCAATCGTTTCCATTCGACTATGGATATTTCAATCACCACAACACATGTACACGTTTTAGTCCGTGTAAGATTCTATTAATGTTATTTTACCGTTACTTACTTCTACTGGGACTCATACCAAAAATCAGGGACAATATTGAAGACTTTTATGAGTTAGAAAACTTATTGATGGAAAGAAGGACGCAATCGATGCTACTGCATTGAATCGATCAATCGAACGTGAATCGGAGGGCTGTAAAGGTGGAGAAGTTAGGGGCAGTGAGAGAGGGGCAAAATGACTTTTGGCTTCCAGAGGGAAATGAGGATGGGCGAGCCCCCAAAAAGAAGTGGGGGAACGACGTAGTTTCACCATAGTTTATAGTGTCCACACTTTATAGTATCCAGCATTCCATTATTTTCACTGTAGTTATTTCGCTTCTGTTGGATGGGCAATTATATAACCCACGGCGTTTGGCCCTCCCTGGAACCAGCCTTGGAGGAGCGTTCTAAGTTGCTAGGTAACTGGACCCACATAACAGGCGTGCTTTGCGGGTTGCATTCTCGAACTTACCGTAATTGGTACTGACGTTAGTTACGTGAAATTATTAATTATTGTTCATGCAGCATCCGTTTCAAGAAGAACTTCTACATCCTCTGTAATCGTGGGGGGGGGGGCTCTGCCCACCCTGCCCCTCCTCAAATTACGCCACTGCTTTTGTATAAGAATAACAATAATAAATTAATACAACACTCAAATTGAATTGTCTCAAGTGTTTGTCTCAGCATGAATGAACATATTTATGTGACTTGAACAAACGAACCCTATCTAAGCCCTGATGAAGATTTATAAATAAATCGAAATATGGCATGATGAAACATGATATGACTGACTAAACCTCTTGAATTATATATATATATATATATAAGTGTGTGTGTGTGTGTGTGTGTGTGTGTGTGTGTGTGTGTGTGTGTGTGTGTGTGTGTGTGTGTGTGTGTGTTTTTGTGTGTGTATGTGTGTTTAAGTATAGCGTTAAACTCTAGGATTCGTTTCAGAATTCCTCAATACGGATTTCAATTAAGAATTTTTTCGAAAATTTTCATTTCAAAATTCCTGGAGCAATTTTTTTTAAAGCTTCATTTTCTACAAAAATTTACTAAAAAAAAGGAAAAAAACAGATTGGTAATTTTAGATAAAAATGGACAACGGAATATTGATGGTGTCCTAAGATTACATCTCACTCCTGCCGCGGAGGTAACGCAATAGTCAATCCCATAAAATCTAATTAAGACATTCAACTTGCAGAATAAGTGCCTATACAGCAGGGTGCAGCACAAGAATTCCCGTGTAAAACCATCATAAAAGGTTTGATATTTCAAAAACCAATCTTAGAAAATGCGTTTGAAACCCGCGGGTGCAGCGATCATCCGAGCTCGGCCGGTAGGAGCCAGACAACTCCCGACCTATTTGCGGTTTTGATATATGAAACCGACCCGACACTACGGATCACGTAGTTCTTACGGTACGCCATCATCCTCGTAATGCTTGGAGAACCTCAGTAGTTTCCAACACGGGCCGGGAATGGTTTGGGAAAACGCTTACCCTAATAATGGACTTGGCTGCGAGCTCTTCTTTCTTGTACAATCAACTTACATCTCTTTACGACTGACAACGAAAGCGCTAAATCGGCTACGAATTTTATAAATAAATTGTGGCCAAGAAACATAAATTTGGCCGCATATTTTACCTAGATAATTAGTACATTTATTCATGACGCACCTGAAAAGCATTTTCCTGACCTTTCCAAACGAAACTAAAAACACGTTTAATGTTGCGGCCTGCATTCAAGTTTATCCCTTTCGCAAGTTTTATTTTGAGCATTAAAACTACCTCTTCTTTTTTGCCCACTTTTCTAAACTCCATAGTTAACACATTTTCACATTTAACACATTTTCTCACATTTTTTGAATAGTTTTGGATAGTTGTTGAATTATTTCTAGGTCTATGGTCACAAGCATTAGCCTTCATGAACTTGCTCCCCTAGATATACGAGTTCAATTACACCCCTGTCAGAGGGAAGCCCAGGGATCTTCTGAAAACATTTTTGTTTATGCATTTCATCGTGATTTGATCACTAAAACGGAAACAAATGTCAATATAAAGAAACAAATCACCCAAAACTTCTTTACCAATTTCATGCATTTTTCAGGGACTGTGCGGGTTAAGTCCTAGGAGATTTTATCATCGGAAGGGCCACCCAAAGTTTATGCGCATGCATTTACGCGAATTTAATGAAACATTTATTCCTTGCGTCCTCATATAAGGCTCGCCTCACCCTTCAACCATCACGTATACACCAAATTACTAAATAAATGATATTGTTCCAAATAGTGAGGGAACAGTGAGAAAGCTATCCTGTTCCTCTGTCATCAATCTTGGAGGAGGTTTTTGATAAAAGGATCAAGCATGAACTCGATGAAGTGCGAGATTAGTGAGCTTGCTTAGCGAGCTTGACATGGACGTGCCTGTTCTACGAGAATCCTCTCAAGAACCCATGCTCATAGCAGTTTTGAAGATACACGGAGTATGCGATAGTGAGAGGACGGCGTACTTTGATATTCGAATTAACAATGCTGACGCGCTCTTGCTTTTAACGATTCCCAAAGCTGGAATGCAGTGGCACAAAACGCTGTCCACTCCAAGAAGTGCAAATATGACGGAACAGCAGAAGATCTTATAGTTTCTTTCAGCCGATCGTTTCGACAGAAGGTGCCCTTCATTGTTAGATTGATTCATCCTACAATGATCCATTTTTCATTCATCACCCTGGAACAAAGGTGGTCAAAACCATTGTCTAAGATAATTGAATGAATTTGGGTAAAAATTAAATTCGCCAATAACAGCCTTTTCTGGGGGTCTCGGAAAGTAGTCTCATGTCGGGTGACGGAGACGAACTAAATCACTCGCGACGAAGTTGTGGAAACCCATTTCAAAAACGGACGTTAGTGAAAAAACGTTGTCTATTTCCCTAGTTATTGTTTGTTACTGATGATGGCCTAACGTCGAAATCGATTTAACATTGTAACTCTTTATTTTTCGTGGAGATAGACAACGTTTTTCACTAACTTCCGTTTTTGGGTGACGGAGGATGGAGCTCTACTTCCACTTGGGCATCGATAAGAAGCGAACGTCTGGAAGAAAAACGTCTGACAAGTTGGGTCGGCAATATAGCTTCCTCACATATTGAAACATAGAATGTCATATATTTGAAATATCCAACTATGACCAAATCAACGTTATCAAATGTTCGTGGTTGCTCATGGACACTCGCTACTATTGACACTACGGTGCACAGTGGGGCCGATGACGCTAAAAGGTGGTGGAAATTCGAAAAATTAAAAACGCATCTAGCCGATCGGTTTAATGATGATTCTGAGCCTGAAGTAATGTGTTGCCTGAAGTAATGTGTTAAACAGTTCCAGGCTGAGTTCCAACGTGGGAAAAGGAAGAAAAAAAATGATGATTCTGAACAACGAGCAATACTAGTTTTGTCGTTTCAAGCTGTCTGGAAGGGTGCTGGGGGTCGAAAATTAGGACATATTCACCAGTAATTTTTTTCACCGTGGCGGCCACATATCAACTAATATAAAAATATCTAAAAATATATAATGATATATATTATATTAGTGGCATTTTTCGACGCATTGCTATGGCTCCAGTTTCAACTGAGCAAGTTTAACACTTACCTATCCCCTCAAGCAACCAAAGCACCGTAAATGAATGTTCACCTCACATTTTTTCCTGTATAGACTCACGTTCTTCTGCATTTCTGCTCATGTTCCCATGGTTTGCCGATAGGGTACTCGAGGTTTTCCACATAACCGGTGAAGCACGTACCGTCTCCTCCTCCCCGGATATTTCCAAGTCCGGATCCGATCCAGTACGTCTTATAATAACCGCTCATGCCTGGCATTCTCCCGAAGGAATATTACTGGTTTACAAGCCGGCAATGCTTCTCGCACTTGACCCCTCCCCGACCCCGTGGAATGCATCGGCGTTGCCGGCCGATTTTATGCAA
Organism: Adelphocoris suturalis; assembly: GCA_030762985.1. Lineage (NCBI taxonomy): Eukaryota > Metazoa > Arthropoda > Insecta > Hemiptera > Miridae > Adelphocoris > Adelphocoris suturalis. The sequence goes on from CM061048.1 coordinate 57,032,810, forward strand.
CATAATTATCATCTCTTCAAAACCCACCGCTCGCTACCGACGGACCCGATAGGAAGAACGGCGACTCAGGCGATGATGCCTTTATGCGGCCGGAACACGTGAGAAAGTTTGTTTTCACCGAATCGGTTCGACGTTTGAAGATAGAAGTGACTTGCTCCGATTGAGCTCCCATCACTCGCGGCTGTTGTGCTTTGGGCGAGTCATGGCCGGTGATTGGGCTCTGGGATCTCAGCCAGATCCGAATAGCCCTTTCAGCGAATCAACTGAATCATCTTCAAAACGTCCGCGCGAGCTCTGGGTTCTTAACAATCTTTCCACGGGCGTTCTAGGAGCCCCTTGTCGGATTACTCGGTTTCGCTCTCTAACTGCTATAATTCCTCAGTACATGGAGCAACAAGCTCGTTTTCAATGTTATCTTACAAAATGGGTTTTGTCGTTTACTTCCATAGCATTTTAGCATGGGACATGCTTTAGCCTTGAGCTAACTGCCCGAAAACGTTACGCGGAAGTGTCACGAAATTTTATTATGATTTTCTGCTGGGGAAATGAAACTTCTTTAGTTTTCATCGGACAAAAATCGTTTTCCATTCGTTGCTCTCTATTTATCACGCATTTCTTTCGTACTTGTTCTTCTATTTATGTCGTAGTTTTATGTGTTTTATATAATTTTCCTATACTTTCACTATACATTCACCAATTTATGGAATTTACAATCAACTCTTGCTGATGATATAGTTGTTCGTAATTTTCATATATGGACAACCCTAATGGTTTAAACTCAATTTCGTGGGAATATTTTGCTGTTGTTGTAGCACCCCTGTTTTCCCCGTGGTAAATTCTGATTAGTTAGTCAGCAGTAATTTTAAGATTGATAAACGCTTTCTAAAAGTCAAACACTTTTTAACCACTGACTAATTGTAATCAGTAGTTAGTTTAGTTTTTTTTTTAAATTATGGCATCGGCCTTTATTTCCTTTCCGCCAAATATACATTATATTTAACTACATTACCTATCTATTATATCTGTATAAATTCATTCTTTCGTTGTTATAAATTAAAAACAATAAATTTAGGCTCTAAAATTGATTTTTTTACAAAAATTAAATATTTCCTCATGTATTTTAGTACTAGCAGCACATAGAATTGTCTTTAAGTTAAATGGTCGTTGTAATTCTGGAAGAATGTTCTCAAATAAGGTGTTCCGCGCACTGCTTAACATTCCGCATTCCAGCAGTAATTAGTTAGCCACAGATTTGACCATTGGTAAACCGGCCCTAATTCCGATAAAGATTCTTTACCTGTCTTGCCTATAACTTCAGTGTTTCTACAACTTCCACAGTTTGGAAAGGCACGTAAAAAATCGAAAAATCAAACTTCACATTTTCTCGGTTCACCTTTTAAAGCGTCCGCCCAAATAGTCGAATTAATTTATTTGATTTTTGACAAGCTGTTTCTCCTCGTCGTTAATCTAATTTTAATCCACCATCATCTTCCAATCAACTGAAATTCGAGCCCCCTTTAATGAATTTTTTTACTGTATCTTGAGTTTCACGTCCGCCTTGGAGCCGTGAGTGATGCGCGACGACTCGAGATTTACGGCTAGTTTCCAAGACAACTCCAATAAATCATATAGTTGCCAAGAGTTTAACCGCCTCTATTAACCCCAATAACGTTTTACGGGGTTTTCCGGCGATTTTTACGACCAGTGATCAATCCTCGCTAGACACTGACCGGTGCGTTTTGAGACGTCGATTAAAATTTTATCGCCCTCCTCTTCACATCGCGTACTTTTTTTTTTCCGTAAGTCATTAATTGCTATTCATTTTTTAGAGTGTTATAGATTGAAGAAAATTTGGGGGTTCTGCGCCTCCGGGCGTGAACGGGCTATTAGGTACGTCTGAATTGATTATGTTGTCGTTTTCAGTTTAATCGTTGACGCTGATTACACAGGAGGTAACAGAGAAATTAGTTTTATTCAGTAAACCACTGGAATGTGGTAATTAATGGGCGTTTTCAACGCGAATGACTGCGTTGAAGAGTGATGGAGACGTTTTAACACGTGCGATGCATTCGAAGCAGTTGACTAAGGTATAACGCGTAGGTGTTGATGGCGTGCAATTATTTCGACTACATTCATAATAGAATGAAACAATTATGTCTCGTGCATATCGATTCTAGCGCTGGCAGTGGGGGCTGGCGTAAGCTATGGGAAGACTTAGGAGGTACAAAGGTGGCAAGGGACGATTGAATTACTTTCTCTACTTTCATCGTACGAACATATCTCGGAAACAATACAATTATATTCCTCCATGCTATGAAACAGCATGGATACTATTCATTACAAAGTAACTGTTTCCACCTCAAAGCTTTGGGTAGGTAAAACATTCAAGAAACATTTGATATGGGTATCAGCCATCAGGTTTTGTATTGGTCCATCGCGTTGGCTCTTACAATGTTTTTATACTGATCCGATTGTATTTCATCACTTATCATTAAAAATATCTTTATTTGTGATCAGTTTACATAGAAAAATGTGCGTCTGTTGTGTTATTTGCTGTAATGGTCGATCCCATTCAGTCCTATGGGACTTCCCTCTGAAGTCCTATGAAATGGTTCAAAAGCGGAAACGGATTCTTGGCTTAATCCAATCGGAACTGTAACTATCCTAGTAGATCCATGATCTTATACTGCCTCTTTGTCTTATTCTTCTCCTTCTTTGACGTTTAAACTCCAGTTTCCTAAACCAAAGTGATAAGGGCTTGTACACACTTCAAACTCGGTCAGTGGATTAACCCAAGTTTCAAAAGTAAACGAAGTTTGGCTATGTTTCAGTTTAAACTTTGACTTGAACCCCTGGCCCTGGCTGTAACATAGCCATGCGTCACGTTGATTACTTGTGAAGCTTGGTTTAAACTACTGATTGCGTTCGGCGTGGGTACAAGCCTTTATCACTTTGGTTTAGGAAGCTGGAGTTTAAACGTCAAAGAAAGAGAAGAAGAAGAAGAAGAAGACAAAAAGGCAGCATAAACTCATGGAATTACAAGTATTGTTATAGTTCCATGTAGCAAACCGCTGATTTTTGTCTTTTTTTTAATAATCTTATTGAAGGGGAAGTAAATGAGTTGGTATCTGATGTTACGATCAGCGTTATTCTCAAGCGTTCGGGTTAGTTCAGTAAAGCAGCAATGTTTTATTCCTGGATGTTTCTTGCACCCGTTGTTTTCTCGTTCGACTGAATTATTTATTTATTTTATGTAATCCTAGTGTCCTATCGTTTGTTGAAATCGCACGAAAAAAAGAGACAGATTTCAGCAAATATGATGAAAGTATTTTATTGCACTTCGTTAAAAATCCTTCTTGTATAACAGAAAACAGAAATACCGATGCTGTTAACAAGGTAGTATAATTAGTAGAATTGGAACTAATAGTTGTAAAATCCAATACTTTCAATCCATTTTTGAAATGATTTGGGTCCTCCTGGAAGATACGTGGCTGTATTGAAAACACCTCCATCAATTCCATAATTCATTAATCAACAGAAATAACTTTTGGCATGTACCTACTAACTTTTCTCAATGATGTAACAATATACAAATTCTTCACTAAAAACCCATAGAAATGGGTACGGCCCTCGACGATCGTTCAACTTGGAGCAGAGCACAAATTTCAAGAGTGGTTTAAGAACTAGTACATCTGGCATAAACTAAATTCTCTGTTTAAACACCAGTTTAAACGCTGAGTGAGGCTTAAGCTAACCCCTGATCCTGACACTTTTTTTGAACCAGCATAATATTTTTCAAGCCGCTATTTGAAAATGCCACGCCACTAGATGAGGTATAAAAACGCACACTTTCCAACCAGTCCAACATATAAAGACCATGGTAACAGATTCATTGTTTCAAACTCCATGGACCCAGAGAGGAAGTAATTATCTTTATTCGTGTCTAAAACGATAAATTTAAAAAAAAATATTGTAATGATTTGTTTACCTTGACTACTTCAATAAAAAATAAATTGATTCAATAAAATTATTGTGGAAACACACATTCTGAATATGAGTAGACCGTCTAAAGTTGAACGTTGTTGGAATTCCAACAATGAATGGGAAATAAATTTCTATGCTTAGTGTTGCGTTCAAATTAATGCCGGCTGCAATCGTAAAATTAATTGTTGTGAATGTTAGCTTCAAGAGGTCAACCAAATATCATTAACTATCTATCATTATTGAAAGGTTTATGCGGTTGCTTGATTTATTCCCATTGTGATCGACATTAAATTTACGATTTGAATAATAATTTTCTGCGGCTATTTACCACGTTGGGTGCATCTGAGAGACAATTTATTCCAGCTGGACGATAGGTAGGCCAAGTAAACGTATCGCACCTATATAGTTAAACGCAAAATGGTAAATTCATTGCTTCTTAATTGCATCCGTTCACTTCAATGATGCACTTTACGTTTAATATTGTCGTTTCAATAGCGTTTAATAATGGTTATTGCACAGTAACTACCTTTATAAGGATTGGCATGTAATGCAATTGCAACTCAAAATCACCTACTTCAATTTCCTTCCATAACACTAATTGAGGTTTTAATATTATTTGTCATTATCATCTTGCCAAAAATAAATGTAAAGCTGACTGGTAAAACGTGATTATAATCTTTAGAAAAGGAAAAATCTTTTATTAAGTCTTTGCACCTAATCAATATAACTTTATAGGTACCCTGTCGTTTCTTTCCTGATTGTCTGTGTCCCTTACAAGTGGGTATCAATCATCTAAAATCAGAGTTTAGTCTAGTAATAAGTATTTTCAGTGTAGAAGTACCTTTTCATCGTATCGATTATTTGCGTCTAATTTTACTATTAATTTCAATAATTATTACGTAGCTAGCCGGTTACCCATGCGTTGCACGGACCCACAAATAATGGTCATTTTTACCTTGTCATTTTACCCAAACGTACCTTGTAATTCTTACCCTGCAGTTACAAAAAGGCTTCAATTCAAATGCCAGCAATCAGTTTTCAACTTGTGCCTAATTAATTTTTCAACCACGTATCCCCTTAATATAACCTCAGTTTCATTAAAACAATTTCCGAACAACATTGCTGCAGTTATAAGTCGTTTTGAATATACATTTTCGAAGATCTATCTTTACGAATAAAAACTACTCGGCTCAACCCACCGAAATTGTTTTGGTATTGTTGAATTTATCATCTAAAGAATATCATTATCTCAAAAACTTTCGAAATAAAGGGTAGTTTATTGAAAAAGGAGTAGTTGGTTCGATAGACTTCACTTCACCAAATTGAATGAGACCACCCAGTAATACCAACGATTTGTGAATGTAACTGTGAATCGCATTATATGTGGTACAATAATTTGCAGAGTTTCGCATCTTACCAACTCTAATATTCTTCAAAGTTCAGAATCGTCTTGAGAGTCATCTTCGTCTTCTGCTATGTTGTTTCTGCCGTCTATAAATGGAATCTTCCTGAATTATTCGCATCTAGCTCGTAATTATCTTATCATAAATGGTGGCCTACTTCGGATACATTTACAGATTAGGGAAGACCTCGATGATATCAGGTACCGCTTCGGCGGGATTTCGGAGGTAGGCTTGTCAAAAACATTTCCTTATTACGTCTTGCTTTACATGCAGTCGATACGTAATGGGACATTTCTCAGTCCTGACATCCCTCTCTCATACAGCTTTTAAAATACGAAGTTTCTCGCCCATATTTTTCTTAATGCTACGAGCCTTGACCATTTTTTGTCCAATACTTTTTGAAAAAAGCTTCGGACGGCGGACGGACGGATTTTTATTTGATTTTTTTCGATTTTTGGATTCTACGCATCTTGAAACGAAAACCAACAAATTTTGAGGGAGGATTAAATTTTTTTTCTTGGTATATTACAAAGGTTCATTACTGAAAATAAGAAACAGCTGAATTTATTTTTCAAGTTTCAAGCTTTCACCTTAAATTTTTTTTTCTTCAAAGCCTCTATCTTTTTCCTAATCATAATTTATAAATTCCATTCAATTGACTAGATACAAAAAATCAAGGCGGTTGACTGAGTAGGGCCTGAGAGAAAGGAATATGAAGATGACCTACTAATAGGGCGTTTTCATCAGTCCGATATAAATTGACGCCAACTACCCAAAGCGGGAATAAATTTCACCGATAACGTCTTGATCGGGAAAAATTACGTTAGTGGAGATTCAGAAAATCAAGGGACTGGAAGCTTTGTTAGCATTATGCGGAAAGCCGTCTTAGGCAAGTTCGTCTAATGGGTTTTACTGTATTATATTAACATAGTATTATGCCAAAACAATCATGTTTTTAATGCAGCAAAGTTCACGACTCTCGTATAGCATAAATCGAAACAGGTATATTCCTCAGTTAGTGGGGGGGTCGAGATAATTTATCTTTGGGGTGCCAGATAATTCACTTGTCGGAAAAATTTGTTGTGTTTTGATACCTTCTTGCGCCTTTCTGACTACTGTTGAATAATGTATGAAAATGCTATGGTATCTCACGGTTCGAATTCTGTATTGAAAAGGACGCATGTCTTGTTGATGGGTGGTTAGTGATTTGGAATTACAGTGTTTCGAGCTTGTCGTACACATCAGGTACACTTGAGGTTCAGTTCAACGAAACGGATTATAAAACCGTTTAATTTCTGCGCCTAGAGCAGTTACAAATAAAACAAAGCTTGATCCCAAAGCCCGTTCCTTACTCCGGAGTGACGTAACCTTTGGGAGAAACAAGAGCCCGGCGGTGGAGGTCGCTGAGAGCGGAGTTCAACGCCCGCGACCCACCCTCGCATCTTTCTGTTCAGAATGAGGATCAGGTCATCCATCACGAATGTAGGTAGGACCTCTTTCCTGCTGATCGCTGAACAGGTTATACCATATTTCTTGTATGGTCCAATCAAGATGGCTCGGCCTTCCTCAGTCTAAACAGGTATATATTACCCGGTAATCGGACCGTGAAGCTCATCAGCCTCCCGCTGTGAGGCGGAGGGGGTGAGTGACACGGTTCCTTGATATTGGATGGTTTCGAACGGGGGTTCGGCCTTGGTTTATTTCGGCCACCCATTTGTCGAATGTGTTGTAGGTACATGGGTCTTGATATCTGGGGCCTATTTCATAAAACAACAAGTTACAAGTGTACAAGTTACATTGTACATCTTATGCACGGTAAACTAGAACAAGTGTTTCACCAAAACAAGGAGTAAAAGTGCAGAAAAGACACACTTGTACAAGCTAAGCATTCAAGTGAAGCAGAAAAGAAAAATGGAACTAACGAAATGAACGTCAAGCGGGATCCCGAAATTGAAGTTTTGTCAGCGAATCATGATATAAAAAAGCTGTTAAGTACACGATAGGATGTTTATCGTTCATGATGACAAGGTGTAATGATTGGAAGACAGACAAATTATAAACTGAAAAGTGGGGAAACAGTGTATCTGATTTCAACTTATTCTGAGGGCTGGCGTAATCAAATTTTTCTCCTTCATTCAGCGGAAATGATTAATCATTTCATCAAGTCATATTGCTGCTGGGTTAGGAATGTCATCTACGAGATGATCATCACACTTCAATTTGTTCTTAATGATAGGGAGATCCTCAATACCCGATTAGGAAAAATTGCACAGGGTCACGCACCATTTGAATCTTTCAAGGGTCTCGGAAGACATCTTAAATCTCTCGTTAAAATCAAAAACACCCACGAAATGAGCGTTTATTCGTGGCCGGAAAAATTATTGGCGTCTTCTACGTTGAATGCTTCTTTCTTGTCTGTATTCTTCAGGAGAAGATGATTCCCACATATTAAACTCCGAAAAATTGTCAACTCACAATGAAGTAAAATAACAAGTTTACAGGTGAAATCGGCCGAGGTTTAGGTCAAAAATCGGTCATTTTTTACAACTGTAAAACAGACACTTGTCCAAATGATGGGGAAACACTTATAACTTGCCCAAATTCGCCTGTACACTTGTTAATTTTCACTGTGCATTACAGTCTACGCTTGTACCTTTATGAAGTGCTTGGTCACTCATTTTTTACAACTTGTATATAAAATCGGCTTGTAACTTGTCACCTGTGTCACCTGTTGCTTTATGAAATAGGCCCCTGGGGGTGCAAGGTCACCGAAAGGTATGAGGTATTCGAATACCAAATTCAAACACCTAAAACGAATTCATATACCCATTAGTCGGTGTGCTGAATTTTCAACAGGCCGTATATTGTACCTGAAATGGTTCCAACCCAAGGATGATATTCTACCTGTATTTCAATTTTGTTGTACAATCAGTAGGTAAAACACTGAGATACCGATCAGTAAAATGTGCCACTGCGAGTTCACCCAGCTAATCAGGTCAGAACATTTTCTTAGCAGTCCTTATTGTAGAGAACCTAATGGTAATAAATCGAATTGCTATTAGGTATGAATTGTTAAGATTTTATAATAAAAACTAATTTAAAACTAGCCTAGTTTAGGACAAACTAGCCACATAGTTTAGGCTATGTTAGGACTAAAACTAAACTTAAATTAGGCTAAGTTAGAACCATAGGCTGAATTTTTAAGGAGAGACTCAAGTCTGTACCCATCGAGACTCGAAGCTCGATACACACCAACTTTACCTTGACTCCATCATTTTTAAACAGTGAGCAGTAAAGTCTAGTTTTTTTTTTTTTTTTTTTTTTTCAGTTTAGGCATTGGAAAAATACTGCAGATTAAACTGCCTCATCCCAATCACATTTAGGCGTCCCTAAAAATATTTCCCCCAGTGTTCGTCAAATCCAAAAAGACATTGATCGCCCCGACCCGCATCCAAGCTCACTCAGCTGATCAACAGGATTATCCCAAAATCAGGCGGCACAGCTTCAGATGACACAATTATATCTTTGATGGCTTTGGTGAATTGGTCAAAAAACATCAAAACCAGGTTTCTAAGGTTTTTGACCAATCGTTAGCCCCATTCGTTGGTAGTAAAATAAAAATTCATCAGTTTGCCCCACGAAAATCGTTCACCACTGTTTGAAGAGCACGCAATTTCTGTGGACGTTAGATTGATGCTGTTTTTAGTCAGTCTCAATGCTCCACAACATCTTTTATATCTTTCAGATTTGTTTGTTAATTAATGCAGAAGCTAATATTATACTTATTTAACCACCACCCTGACGTTTGCGATCGCTCTGATTAGTAGGTGATAATGCCAAGTTATGAATCAACACCATGTTCTATCCACATGAACCACATGTTCCATCTTTTATCATTTGGGTTATTTAAACATTTAACTGAGAGGCAATACAACAATGTAGTACTCCAATGGGACAGTACTGCGTAAGCTTAATGAGATGGGATGATCGAAACCGTTTTCCACAGATCTTGCACACCAGAGAAGGTCAGTGTATTTCAGTGTGTATGGTCTGAATGGTCTAAAGGTCAGTGTGTATGGTTTTGGGGGAAACGACTGTTTCAAGACTATTTTATCTCATTTTTAAGTATTTGTATCACAAGTGGAAATTAGAGTATCATGTTCACCATCATCACTTCCGATTTCCCGGAAGCATAAAATAATGCTCATTTAAGTCTGCATATTTTCTGCAAATGATATCGAGTATTGGTAACCTGACTACCCTATTTCCTTCCATTGGCAGGAACACTGAACGTTAATCACCATTCAGTCGTAATTAAATCGAACGAACTCTTCGAGTTCCACCACACCTTTTTTTTCGAAAAACGATGAACCAATATTCGAAACGGAATGAAGGTCACCACTTTTACGATACTTTCCCCTTTGCCGGAAGGAGTGTCAGAGGCGTTTCGACTGATCTGAGACGGAGGCTGAGACCATAAAACCAGCTGGGACAGTAAACGCACGTATTTTAGACCCTCGAACGCCTCCGTTGAAGGCCGATGGTCCGCTAATGTGCCGGTCAAGTATAAAAAGCGGTTGGGCCCACATTTTATGCAAGGCAACCGGTCTTTTCCCCGGTAAGATGTGTAACACGTGCCCCTGGAACGGCTACTTTTTCCTACAGGACCTTGTAAATTCATCTCCGGATGCACTCGGATTCACTTTTATTTTCGATTATGCTTTCGCCGCGAGAGATAATCTCTCTTCTTTTTTTTTACCGGTTCCCAATTTAGAAGGAGGGCGATTCGTTTTACACAGAGTTGCTCACGCTCGAACTCAATCCTGAAAATATAGAATTAATGCCGGTTTTAATGAAAATTTATCATTACCTCTGTACCAAAGATACGTTTCTGTATTCAACAGTTTCGATGAACAAATACGAAAAATGTGTGCGTGCGGCTATCTTTCACCCCTAGAAAAATTCGTAAGGAACCTCGACACTGAAAAAAATCTAATCAGAATCAGTTGAGAATTCATTGTAGTATTGAAGCATATTACAATAATTTTAAATATTATATTCTTGCGCATATGCATCCAATAATCCAGGAACAATGGTATGCATAGGAGATCATCGTGATATCATGACAAAATTGACATTTTGCTTGTTATGAGAATTTCATGGTTGAGCTGTAATGTGAATTAGTAATACTACCCAACTCACGCAATGTCTAAGAATTTCATCTAAATTGGATGAAACCTGTTCTTGGAAGTTATTCTTGTTATGGAGATTTCAATAATGATCGTGCGCAGAGTGTACCATTAGTGCGGCAGTGGTCCGATGTATATTTGTGCCACCTAGGACCACAACCTGCACGATTCCTGTAAATTTCGTGGAAATCGGTTTATAACTGTAGATGTTATGTCCATAACAAGGATTTCACGTTTGCGCATACACAGAGAAGAAAACTGTACAAATTCTTATGGTTTTGAAGATTTTACTTTTATACATGTGTTGTCATTCAAGGATATCAAGGACAAGGAATCCCTCAAGTTTCAATGAGATCGTCGCAAACTCCTGTAACTTAGATGTGGTATCCTAAATAAACCGATACGTTGAATCGAGTCTGACCTAAATACCGCCTCGACCATTGAAATTCAACGTACGTGTTTGAGTAGATACAGAGGTATGAAAGAGCAAGCAGACTTGACTCAACTATTCATCTAGCGAATTCAGCATCTATATTCTTGTAATAATTTCGCCTAGCACCAACTCCTAACTATCTCTTTCTTCCTTTTTTAGGAGTGTACAGTGATGTTCATCATAGAACACCTAGTACTTCGATCTCCATAGACCATACAGTGATATCGCATTGTCAATGTCTGTGACTTCTACCTAACGAGGCATACTGTGATGGTAGTCGCCGAATCTTGTCTTCTGCATGTTTGATGCTGAGAGTGAACACTGGCACCTTCCGCCAAACGTAATGCTTTTCTATCTCGGTCCATAGTAATATTTGTCGCTGGGCTGTTCCTTTCAAAAATCCTTACTTATATATTTTCTACTCTCCGTTACCTACAAGTTCAAAGTACGACAAACAGTTTTGGCTAGGCAGTCAGTTTGAACTCTCAACCTAAATTCTGTTTCTCGCAAGTTGAAATTCACAACTTTGGTGACCACAACAAAGATAAAACGCGAGGTAAACATCAGCTGTCAGTGCTTTTTCAGCACTTCCAAAAGCAACTACAGTGCTTCTGATATCACAAGTAACAAACGACATCCTGGAAGGAACTTTCTATGTTTATAAGCATTAGTCTCTTGTAAGCTGAATTGGTTCAACTTCGCTTATGCAAGTGAAAGGAAGGTAACTCCTCCTATATTATCTCTTTGTTTACGTTTTGATAAATTTGCAAGGAATGTGTGATTTACGAATTAATGTGAAGATGCAGAATGAAATTGAAATCACACTACACGAACTATAAAAATTTTCATCTGATTCTTCTCTGGTGCCGATAACAGTTTAAGCTATCATATCTATGTACGTTGAGCTTTACAAAATGCATCGTCCCTCGGGCTCACGATCCTTCTCCTTTAAAAAAATTCCTAATAAATAGAGAATTTGGTGAAATTTAATTCTCTCTCCATTACAATCTAAGGAATGAAGTTATGATACGAGAAAGCTGATTCGACGAGAAAGTAGACTTGAACACATTTTTTGACAAGTTATTTCATAGGAAGGATGAAGATACACGGTGAAAGGTCTGAAATAACTTTGTGGAATATAAACAGAGTCAAAAGAGTAGAGTTTAATTGAAAGAATGGTAGGAGGTCAACTTTCGGGGCCCGAATTTTTAATTAAATTAAAACGCCAATCACGTACTCGAACAATTAACTGTCTCCTAGTTGGAACACTACCCACGTATCACCTGGAAGGAAGAATTTGGAAAGGCCACTAGTATGTTTCAAGATTTAACTCAACTATCAAAACCACATTTATAAATAATTAAGTCAAATTTAAGTTACACGCCACACAACGAAAAGCTATTCCGTTAAACTAATTTAAACTAGTAGGTATCAAACAATTAAATAATAAATTAAATCAATATCGAACTGTCCACACAGAAGAAAGAGCAAAAAACAGATACGAGTATATCAATTTTTGTATCTTTAAATCGTACTAAACTTTTAAGTTTTCTGTATGGTATTTAAATATTATTTTCAGTGTACCGTAATAATTATAATATAGGTATGCTCGGTAACTTGAATAGAGGAATATGTTCCATCGTTCACCTACAATGACCGGTCTTGAAAATGATATTATTTCCAAACTTATCGAACTAAAGGTAGCGGAAGCAATATGATCACTTTCGGGAGGCGAAGAAACAGATTTTCTTGAAAATCGAATTTCCTCGTATTTTACTTCTTAGAAGCGTATAGGCTTAAATGGATATGGATTGAGGGTTGGTCAATAAGAAGTCTATATTTCAGGCCGACGTTTCGAAATATTTATATTTCTTCTTCAGGGCTGGTAACAGAGGAGGGGCAGACAACAATTAGAATCTTCCTAATGTGGATATGATTAAATACGAACAGATATAAGATGAAAAACTATGGGTTTTGTATGTATATAACGAACTCTTAGTGCTAAATATAGATATTGTTAATTTACCTTGGAAACTATATAGCTTATTTCATTTCCTCATCATAATAGAGCTTTATGATAGATAGCTATCTATTTAAACATAGATAATATACTGAGAATTTCAACATGGAGGTATACTGAGAAAAACTTTAAGGTAGGTATACTGAGAGACATTAGAAAATATTGACGTGGACGAACATACTATCACAAGTTTTTATTGCATATGTCCTGGCATCTACTTAGTGTGGACACAGTTTGAACACATTGCCCCTTCTAATTTATGAAGTCTTGGATGTACATATTAACTTATCAAAATACGTTACGAGTTTCATGACAGCCTCTGCGTAAACGTAAAATACTTGTAAAAGCACAACTTCTACAATTTAAATGTAAAAAAGTTAAAGGTAAAATGTGCAAAATTAATACTAATAATAAAATAATAATACATAAATAAATTAATAATGCAATAGAGAGCAAAAGTGTCCATAACCTCAAATTTTGCTCATCAAATACTTTGATTCGACCTGCGTTGGTCTGTATGCGTGTGTTAGTCTGTCAATATTTATCTCTCTGTTCTGCGCTACAAGCCGCAATTTTACACGCGGAATATACTTTATAGTGTTAGAAACACTTTTATGGATTTCGATGATTTTTGAAGAGTTGAATCAATTAAAATGGCTTCCAGAGCGATCCGATTCGATGCAACGACAATATTATCGTCAACACCCTCCGATTATAATGGACAGCAAATCTCAAAAGTACCTACTTGTTTATTGTGTTTTTCAATGTTTTTAGGATGCCGAATCAAATGGGGATTCCCTCTAATTGTCATGCTGCACAACTGGTTTTAATTATCAACAGCTTACTAGTTGTTTTTAATATGATTGACGTTATTCAAATCTGAAGTAGGCACTAAATCTGAAAGGGCATTTGAATAATAAGTTGCGATTCTCAATAATTAACCACATTTCTCGCTTGAAATGGCCTAAGAGAAATAGGCACCAAGATTTACTGCGATACGAACGGCCAAGGAAACGCTCTAATTGGTGCAAGGGAGAAGAAACTGGGTGCTGACGAGGATGCAGCCCGTAGGTGGTCATAGTTCGAGCGGGCGTGGGAATTTGCATTTTTAACTCGATTAATCGTCCAATAGCAAGCCGGGGGAGAACTAGTTCCGTTATCGGTTCATTTCATCACGTCCCAATTCTATGCACACAAATTATACGTCTGGAGCAACTGGTTGAAAGAGTGAAGGTGCTTAGTTTTTAAACTGAACGGAATTGCACAGAAGGAGTCGGAAGTGAGTTTTTTTCTTGGGCTATAAACGGGACGCTTTTATAGACTCAGTTATTTTTAAGCTCTATCCCAATCGAATGTTCTTTGAAACAGGATTCTCAAATACGTACTTAATTATGATAGTTTCCGTGATGTGAAGTCTGAATGACTACAAGGTGGACATGTTCAGGAACCGTTCTAATGAACTTATCACCAATCTCCATAATCTGTTTAATGAATTTATTAACCGAATCAGCGGTTTCGCTTTCTCACTATAATGAAGGTAGGGTAGCTTCGTGTTCGTGCGAAAAATCGAGAAAAAATACTTCCTTATTGTATCGTGGCTGTCAATCTGCTAGTGGTAAATCCTTGTCACACCCAAAACCATACCAAATTTTAGCTGGATTTCGATTAAATTTGCATAGATTTTGCTAGTTAGCCTCCTATATTTTTCATTGCCGGTGCTCAGGCTCAAACCGGAATTTCTTATAACGTTGATTTCTCATCGTAGATTGGTCCTTCGTTAACACTCGGGGGTAGTTTAGTCTAGATGACTATTGCGCATGCGCAAAACTGAAACTGATTGACACAGGCTATACTCCAAGACTGATGGATTGATTTAATGAACTTTTAAGGATTGTGCAGGTTAGCTCCTTAATGGTCCTTTAAATTTTATTGCCGTTGCATGCGCAAGCGTACAATTCTTATAACGTCGATTTCTCATGTTCTATCAGTCCGATTTCGTTCGAACTTAGGAGACTATTGGGTGGTATATGTTCAGGATGAAGCCCTTTGTATTTTATCCCGGTTGGTTTAGTAATGATTGGTGTACACGTACAAAACTAAGATGGTTTGACACTCCTAAGCTAATGGTCCGATTTTGATTAAAGGTTCAAGGATTGTATGGGTTAACGTCTAGACAATATCCTACCAATTCCATTGCCTTATATATATATTGTTTAGATATATAGATATTTAGATGCCGTTGGATTGAACACGGTATGCGCTTGCGCAAACAGTCCTATTTTGTTTGATTATCTATACATGTATTACCTTTCTATTTTGAATTCAATAATTTCGACTCGTACTTTGTTCTTCAACTGATTCTGTAGGTCCATGTTATAATATGTGAGGAAGGTGTACTAACTACCCGACATGGCAAACATTTTCAAACAACCTGTAAGCCATTCACCAAATTTTTCGGCAGAGATAAAGACCAATTGTTTGTCTATTGTTCAACAATTATTGTCGTGCATTTTATACTTTTCACTTGGATCTACATTAATAACAAATGATCACCAAAATCAACTCAATAATTAATTCATTTTCTAAGTGAGTTAAGCATTTTTGAAATTTACGAATAATGGTCGTTGAAGCCAGAAACTTTGAATTGGATGATTCCATGGAGGGCTGGTCTTAAAATGTTCGTTGAAGTTCCAATTTGATCCCATGCGAGTTTCGAGACATGAAATTCTTTTTTCCGATTGTAGTGAACGAAAATGTAGACGAAAACGTTAGTTTTTATACCTTATTCCGTCGAAACGTAGTTGCTCTGAACTTTGTATTCGGAACCTCTTGAAGGAAGGAATCTCTGGCGTTTGAAGAAGACATTTCAACAGAATAATAGACGGGGAAAAGGAGAACGCAGATAAAATAATGGCCTATCTTTATTAAATCTAATAAACTTTCCGTGGTTCCACATAGTTATATAAGATTTGATTTGTGTAAGTAATTAAAAAAAAAAAAAAAAAAAAAAAAAACAAGTTGGGTGGGCAGTATAACTTCCTCCAATATTGTAACATGGGCTTTAGGTGTCGATGATATCCCGCTGTATCCCATCCCATCTGTACTAGCGAAGAGAGCAACATCAGCTTCCCATGCCGGATTTCAACGAGGTTTTTCCTACACATATACAGCCATACCGAGCGAGCGAAGCGAGCAACAGCCCCTACAGACTTTAAACCTACCCTTAGTGATCTACCGTTCCCAATCATTCTACAAGTCCCACTCGACACAAGCGAGCAACATTCTTTACACACGTTGGATTTTTACACAAGGTTTTTCCTACACATGTGCCATACCGAGCAAGCGAAGCGAGCAACATCCCCTGCATGTTTCAATTGTAAAACACCTCAACGAAGCTACCTGGAGCGGCTAGTATAATAGAGATAGAGATATTGGTACGATTAAGGGAACAGAAAAAGTGGGTGGTACGGTCTAGAACAGAGCGGAGAGGGTTATCATTCAGAAAAGCTGTTTCTTAAATAGTTCAAGCAGGAGACCTTTGGAAAAACGACTGCTGTTCACACTATCCCCAGATTAGAATAATAACCCTAGTTTTAGGCAGACATATCAGAATTTCCGCGTTTCGTGGAAGTTATGAAAAAAAAAAAATAAATAAAACGTGGCGATACAGTCTCCATTCCCAACATTTAGTGTTTAAATGACGAGAGACTAGTCCGTTCTTTTTTAAAACATCAGCAACAAAGCGATCAAAAAGCAATTCTCGTATAAGCGATCATCCTATGACTCATAGCTAGAAACCCAGTCCGAACACGATAATCAATAGCACAGGGGCAGAAGAGCAATGAATGCTGGGAAGTTTGTGCTCCGATTTTTCCATCATCAGTCGTTTTTGACTGCTGAACTTCATGGAGTTGGTGAGGGCCATCCATCCTCAACGCATTAGGCGGATTGTCACAAACAGCGTTCAACTCCGCCGAGGAACACGCCCGAGGATTCATTCTCGGCCGACTTGATCGCTTTTTGATAGCGCTTCACCTCAGCGATGATTTATTACACCTGTGGTCCCATCGGTACTTCTGCCTTCTCCCTGAGCATTCCTCATTCGCCCGACAAGACCTGCCGATCCCGGTCTTAACGAATAAAGATACGTTCTTAAGCGGCCCTCTCATCAATTCCCACTTCCTTACGATCACGAGTCGGTGCCTCGCGCTGCACGTCCTACTAAGAACATTCAGCCATGAATCACGAACAATGCCGAATGTAGGTACCTGCACACCATGCTTTTACTCATTTCACATTATCATAAACATTGACTGTCTGTTTTCATATCTAAGCAATGTCGAGAATGGAATATTTTTTGAAATAAATAACGGCATAAAAATAGTGTAGTCTGTGGGAAATCAGGTTAATGGGAAGGCTCAAGTTGACACGTTTCATGTCTTTAGGATGACTCGTGATTTGAATTTTGCAGGAACGCAGGACCACATTTTTTGCAGGACTGCGTGACGAGCAAACTGAGTCATGGTATTAACATGTAGGTTGCGAATAATTTGTGGAGGAAAGACTATAAAATAATTTCCTAATTTGAAATGGTTGAAGTTTCTATTATCATCTGCTTTGCTATTCAATCATGAAGCTGGAAGTTTGTAGGCATGAAGCATGATCCGTTTTTTCTCCCGTTTAGGATGGTCCGAGATTTGAAATTTTGCAGGGCTGCAGGACCACAGTTTTTGCAGGACTCCAAAGCAACGTAGCAGGCGAGCAAACATAGTCAGGGTAGTAACATGTAGGTAGCTAATAATATGTGGAGGAAAGACTATACAAAATAATTACCTTTTGACTGCAGTATGTTGAAATCTGACAGGGAACCTCTCTGGGACATCAAGAGACGAATGAAATATGGGCTGCATCCTGATCAACTGAGTGTGCTAAAATCTCTTCTTTTCACTGTAGGATGTTGGGATTTGACAGAGAAGCATGAAACATGATCCGTTTTTTAATCTGTATCACAAATAGATTTATCTGCATCACAAATTTCTTAATTCCGGTGTTATAAATGACGGATTGAGATAGAAAGGTGGGATTGGTAGCATTCTACTCCATTTTCGGTCTAGTTTCACGCAATGTTTTAACAAGGTGCGAAGGAATCACCCTGTATATATATATATGTATTTTTTGTAGATGTTTCTAGTATTTCAGAAGTTAGACTCAATAAGAACCATCCCTCGGACTCGAAACATGCCCATAAATGTAAAGCACACGCACAGGCCACATATATTTTGATCCTGAGATTGCTTCGGCTTTTAGTGTACTTTCTTTCTCAACCGTTGATATCGTTCGGTTGAAACTCGGACGGATTTTATAAGGGTAGATTATTATTTGGGACGGTTGCGTGTTTACAAGAGATTCCAACGGGCGGTCAAGGTGTGAGTTGTTAGTGATCGCTATTTTCTAATATGAATTGTGAAGGAAATGGGTTAAAAGAAAATTGACATAGTTTTTAAAATGTATGAAGTTTTACCTCTGCGTTTTGTGTTCGAAAATAAAGAAAAATCTAGCGTGAGCCCTCACGTTTAGGTACCTACTATTGAGTTTCACGTAGAACCAATGCGTTGGGAAGTTTAACTCCTTTAGTTTTCAATGAAGGGAAATCTTCCGCTACTTTTTGGAGCTCTCATTTCATCACAGCATTTCATAAACCCTATGCCGCTGTAAAGTCAAGGAAAGCTGATTTGTTACGGTACATTATAAACTACTCAAAATATTGCTAAGTAACCGTAATGAACTAGTAATGCGAAAACACGGTACTGCATGGTAGGTACTATTCAGTAGTAGGTGCTTGTAAGCAGTAGGTACACTAGACGATGCACAGACCTCTGATCAGCTGATAGTCTCCTAAAGCTGATTTCTATGGAATTTAATCTCTGAAGATGACATTTGAAACAGTACCTGTTTGAGACAGGTAGAATTGAATTTAAACCGGCGGAACTATCATAATATGCTGATCGAACTTGTAAGCTAATTTCTATGCCATTTAATCTAAGAAGCTAAAATTAGAAACAGGGCCTCTAAGAGACAGTTAGAATAGAATTCCATAGTGCGGATCCACCCTAATCTGCTAAGATTCCTCAATTCTTTGCTATTCGTCCTATGATGCTAAAACATTAAACTGAGCCTTTTGACCATTGAAGTTTAATAAGTTCCAGTCATGCAGCGTGATCGTATGAGCGAATTTTCGTAAATTATCGTACTACATCTCATGTCTCCAGACAATTTCTTTAAATTTTGGAGATCAGTAATCGCCATATTGGAAAGTTAAATGATTGTATTAATTCATGTTTTGAACTTTCTAACTTCTCTCATGTTTTTTGTAACATTAAAAAAAAAAAAAAAAAAAAAAATCAGCTGAGTGAGCTAAATTCTCTCCTGTTCACATAGGGAGTTACTATTTGATTGGTAGACTCCCTGGGATATTAAGAGACGACGAAATGATGGGCTCTTCCCTAATCAGCTGAGAGCTAAATTCTCTCGTGTTCATCCTAGGAATAAGTTCAGTGAAGACATATCCATTTACCGATGTATCTGCATGCAGTGAAGATACTAGTTTGCGCGAGGCGCAAATGTTTCTTTTACTTCCTCCTATTCCTGGAGCCAAGTTCGAAATTTTATCATTTAATAATGATTAACAGGACGTTTCCATTTGTTTTCGTCACGTCACGAGCGTCACGTCACGGTGGGGTTTTCTATTGATTTTCACGTACAACCAATGCGTTACTAGGGAAGTGTAACTCCCTTAGTTTTCATGGCAGGAAAATCGTTAGCCACTTTTTGGAATGCTCTCATTTTATCACAGCATCTCATAATCCCTAAGCCTCTGTAGTGTCAAGGAAAGCTGATTTATTACGCTCAGTTATAAACTAATATTGCTAAGTAACCATAATCTTTTCTTTCTTTATATATAGGTAATTCCGAACGGTCTTTGAAATTGTGACCGAGTCGGGTTGCTAGTCCCCGACGAAATGGTACTTCGTCGATTTTTAGTATAAGTTGGGAGATCAACGAAGTAATAATTTGACTGCCCAAAATCCCCTTTAACCAATACTCAGTGATGACGAATGAAACCTGAAATCCTGGAAACTCGAGTTTACTGTCCCCTCCTACCTAACACGTAAGTTTAGGTTGTTCGGAAGCTCTCGGTTTATCCAACCATATTATGTTAACTACTGCGAAGTGCGTGGTCAACAAGCTGAGTTATGAGCAAGGTTATTTGAATAATTGTGTACACTCAGGTGAGTTATTCTCAATAATTGATATTTTGAACATAATTGCAACCGCTTGTTAAATTCTGATGATTTCATTGAGCTGGTGTTTCGATGATTTGATTCATAGCAGGTGATCCAAATATTGCGAGAACGGTTCATGAGTGTTACACTGATTACTAGTGTTGTTAGGCTTAAATCATTTTAATAGGTAATTTCTATGTTTTACACTCTAGGAAGCTGTAATTTCGTATGTAGTCTCTTTAGGACATTTACGTGACGATGCCCAGGGTACGTATCAGCTGAGTGGCTCTCAGAGCTTGCATACGAGTCTGCAACACATACTTGTCTACAACTAAAGACATAAAATGTCCCAATGTGTTGCTCGTAAGCAAGCGTTACTGATGCAGACTAACTATACGAAATTTTCTATTGATTTTCACGTACAACCCAATACGTTACTAGGGAAGTGTAACTCCCTTAGTTTTCACCAGGTCACATAACGCAGCAACTAGGTAGGACTTATATGTATAGCCACTATAATGTGCTGAGTTCCTGTTAGGTACCTACTGTTATACGGACTAGATTAGGGCTTTCCAAGCCCTAACAGGCCGCTAGTGAACTAATAATCTGTAAAATTAATCATTATTAAATGATCTGACTGTAGAACTGTAGGTCTACCGTCCGTTTTTTTTAACATTATTAGCTTTATTTATTTATTTTTTTTTTTGTGCTTCCTTCTTTAACTTATTGTGTATGCATGTCATAGCAGAAAGACACGGCACTTGATTTGGCTACCTTCATGAAATCTAGGAACACATTTTCTGAGTTCTCAGGAGGAAAATTGACTCTAATAAGAGTCTAATGTCTCCCCTGAAAAAGCGGAGTAAACTCTACTGGGCAGCACGGAAGGAGCTGGCTTTATTGCCCCCACCCGGCGAACGATAATAAAAAAAAAAAAAAAAAAAGGAGGAAAATAGCGGAGTAATTACCATTTTCATAATCATTTTTCGGTAATGCATCAGCAAAATTTTAATTTGCTTGAGACGACTATACCGTAAACTGCTATAAACCATTTCCCCTTTTGTGCCGTGTTTTCACGGCGCCTGCGTAGTTGATTTCCCCTATCTTGTAATAGCCTACTGAAGTTCATTGTAGAAAACAATGAACCAAAATTAGGCCGAGCGATACAATTACTCATTTTAAGACTATTGTTTCCTATAATCTCAACATTAAATAACGATAAATCCTTGATTAATGATGTTTTTCTTCCAATCATGTTCATCACGTTAGACTGTTGATGCTTTTAAAATCAAAGCACATATTAAATTGAGTAGTGCAATGAGAGGAAGTATTACCTTGAACTAAATGAGATCCATCAACATATTGGAAACCCTGCTGAGCTCGCGTGAATGAGACGCTTGTAATGACTATCTGTCTTAATGACTCCCATCTGAGCTGCTTCAAATCCCCTCTCGCAGTTCTTCAAGCCCGTTCAAGACTTTCTCACGCCCCTGTTTTCTTCTGCTACTGAAAACTAGTCCCGTTTTACTGGACTCAATCATTTCAACAACATATATTTCTCGAAACCATTAAAAGCCGTTTGCAAGCAGCTTGCAATCAAAGCTAAATCCGTTCGTTAAAGTATTTTTCCTTTGAAGAAACGGGACGTCCAGTCGTCTATAAAACGCAAACCTAACACACTTTTATCCGGGTACATCAGAATAAACACGTTGTACTATTAAAGACCTGGGTTTTATAGTGTAATAAAAGCAATCTTCCATCTTGGCTAATTAACGACCTAAGGTTGTTAACGTTTCTATATTTGGACAGTTCGAAATATAACAAGACTTTACGAAAAAGGCCTTTCTGTCCTTAAATTGGTTTTTTATTCATCTCCAACGTTTCTCCTGAGGAACTGGGGATTTTTCAGGGAGACGATAATTAAATTTAAAATATCAAATTCAAAATCGTAAAATATCGCTTATCGTGTTCTTTTGGTAATGAAAAATCATATTCAATGTTGTCAGTTTATGAAAATAAATTGATAACTTTTATTTTAACAATTTTAAATTTAATTTTCATAAACTAATAACTTTTCATTCGATTTTTTATCACAAAAAGATAATGATAAGTAGATATTTTACCATTTTAAATTTGATTTTCGTCTCCCTGAAGAAGCCCCACTTTCTGAGGAGAAACGTTGGAGAATAATAAAAACCAATTTACGGACAGAAAGGCCTTTATTGTAAAGTCTTGCTAAGGTTGTTACTCCGAAATCGTTATATTTGTCCTTCAAGTTGTAACAATGAATTGTATAGTTTCTTATTGTTCATTTTCGTTGTAATAAATGAATCAAAGAAGAAATTTACTGACAATAAATTAAATGTTTATTGCACATTTTTGAATAGATTATATTGTAAGTCGCCCTCAACATCAGCTTATTGTATCTTTCCTTTTCTGCAGTTTTAATTCACCCGCTTAAAATTCTAAAGAATGGAATTTCATCAACAATACATACAATATGTAGAAGAACGGCATTAGGATGGATTTCGAAAATAATGACAATAGGAGCTTTATTCATTTTCTAGTATTATTCAGTTCATAGTCACCTACATCGGATTGAACTAGAAAACTTTGGTAAATTGAATCATTCATATCTTTTGTATTACTTGCTTTCACCTTACTAGTAATTAGTTATATGAATGTGAATAATTCCTAGGAGTAAGTTTAGATAGTACTAAATTGTAACTATATGTATAGATGTTTATATCATGTGTAATTCCTTTCTTACTTCCATCATCTACTGGTACTGCAAAAATGTCTATCAAGTGGGTACAGCTCTCACATTCGAATAAACAATCTCTATAAAATGTGTAAACAAGAGCGTTGAGATGAAAAATAAAATGAAAAGCGTACTGTGTTTGGACAGGTCTAGAGAACGCAAGATAAACTATAAATCCCAAGACATACAGTACAGTCGACATTATGGGGTGAATTATAGCGAATTGCCGTAGATAGAAAATGAAGCTATTGCAATGGCTCGGAAAATTTGAAATCAAAATTTTTGAAATATTTCTTCATTGAAATATACAGGGTGATTCCCTCGCAGATGCAAAAAAAAATTGGGTAAAACTACATCAAAAATGGAGTAAAATGCCGCCAACTGCATATTTTTATCTCAATCCGTTCTCGAGATATGATTTTTTAAAGGTTTTTTCGGGTAAACTGTGTTTTTTCTTTTTAAACTCAACTTTCTCCACTTTACTCCATTCACTTTTCACTTTTGACCACATTTTCGCAATCAGCATTAAATTTACTATAAGAATAGTATACTTGGGTTCTTAAAAAGTACCATCCTAAGGCCCTCACATCAGCTCAAACATTGACGATTTTGAAAAAATAATATTTCTGAAAATCTTTAAAACTTTACTACTCTTTTAAAAAGAATCTTGGAAACTGGCAAATCTCATGAAAACTGCTTCGTCTAATACTCTTTCCAACGGTATAATCAAGTTTACTTTTATTTTGTTATTTAGTGGAGAAAATTATGTTTTAATGTTAAAAAATGTGGGTTTTTCAATGAAATTGTTGGTTTTTTCGAAAGATGACCCTCCATGAACCAACGAGTATGGGGTCGGGTTCTATGTATTTTTTCTCGCTGGATCGAATGGAAACTCTTGCAGATCTCTCCAACTACGTTATAATCGAGTTTTACACTTTAATTAACTAGTTTTACCCCATAACACACATACATTTAAACGTAACAAACAAACTAAAAATCTGCGATTTTAAGGGTAAAACTCGGTTATAACGGAGTTGGAGGGATCTAAAAATATGTTACCATTCGATACAGCGTGAAAAAATATATAGAAACCGACCCCATACTCGTAGGTTCATGGAGGGTCATCTTTCGAGAAAACCAACAATTTCATTGAAAAACCCACATTCTTTAACATTAAAACATAATTTAAAAAATCATATCTCAAGAACGGATTGAGATAAAAATATGCAGTTGGCGGCATTTTACTCCATTTTTGATGTAGTTTTACCCAAATTCTTTTTGCATCTGCGAGGGAATCACCCTGTATATATGAAAAAGTGGTACACTCTAGGATTCGTTTCAGAATGCCAAACAACGGATTCAATGAAGAAAATTTAAGAAATTTTTGATTTAAAAAGTTTTGGATTCATTGCAATAGCTACATTTTCAACGAAAATTCGTTAAAAAGCAAACAGTTTTGTTTTTTTAATGAAATAGATTTTTTCAAAGCAATTAAAATATATGTAATAATAATTATATATGATAATCATTATAATAATGCGCCATGAAGTTCTGGTGTAGGTAGTCGTTGTTATAATCAAAGCACTACGACTGAACAATCGGGACTCAAACATCAGTTCATAATGAGCGTCCTATCTTGTTACCATTGCGCAACAGGTACCAAGGAACTTTAATTGCAAAGCGAACAATGGGAAACGCTTAGAACTACCCGCTTCGCCAGGCAACTTATTGACAAGTCTGTCCCATTAAACGCTGTTTTCTTCGCCAACCGCTCGGTAGCGACTGCCAATAAAATATTTGTAAGCATTTAAAAATGATGATATTGAAGGATTTATCTCTAATAAGAGGAATGGCCAGGTTCAAGGATAACTGCAGTTGGCACGGAAAGTACATTTCTCTTCGAGAATGATAGTTTTTTTCTTTGTCACAGGAGAACAGATTGTAGAGCAGTTCTTGTCAATGTTAGTTGACCACAATGGGTTGGCAGCATTTTATTTCCCAAGTTGCATGTCAAATGTAGACATTTACAATGTGTAACATATTCAAAATATCTGAGCCCATCAGATGGTCTTCGATGACATCTTACGTTAAGGGTGGGCCTCACTATTCACTACGGATTATGTAGCCTAACTCTCTAATACTCCCCAACGCATCAACGAAATAGTGGATTCACTAGCAACAAGAGCAGCCTACCAGGTCACTAAGACCAAACAAACATTCCAACAGCCGATAACTACCCCAAAATCAAAGACCGTGCCTTAAGAGCGGGCTGCCAAAACAGCGCCATGTCCTGCGAGGAGAGTAACCCTCTTAGCTGTGACTTTGTTGATGAATTGCAGCTTTTGGTGTCATTTATTTCCCAAAACGTCTAAACGGATAGCTAGAGATTGGTTTCAATTGAAGATTTAAAAAAAAAAATCAGGGAAATCGGTGCATGATTCGAGAATTTATGACGTCGGGAAAATAACGTTGATTCATTATGGGAGCAGAAAACATGGCCGACACAACAGCCTGCTCTTAACCGAATGGCAGCAGATATATACCAATAACAGAGACAAAGGTTTGTTCTACGAACAAATCCAATCATTGGTCCCCTTACGGCCCTGGGTCCATCAAAAAGCATTGTCGAAATCTTTCTGTCATATAATAACAAGAATAAGGACAAACCACAGGGTAAGCGACCACTACCTACACAGATTTGGCCAGCAAGATGACCCTCAATGTAACCGCTGCGGCGATTCTTGCGGCGTTATTGAACTTTTTTTTAATTTTATGGAGTGTCCCTTATACTTTAGTGAAAGAGACGATATGTTTAGGCAGATAGCATCCGAAGTAGAACTCCCAATTAATTATATGTACCTTTGCAATATAAACATATACAACTCAATGTATGAATATGTAGAAAACTGTAATGTTTGCATTTGATTAATTTACATATTATAATAAAGTATCATATGGCTGTATAACATGATGTTAATGCCAAATAAATTTTAAAAAATAACGAGAAAAGTAATACTCCCCAATCTTCAATTTTTCACATTTCTATCCGATTCCGCTGAAATTCTAAAGTACGTTGGAAACAGTTTTCATGATGGCTCCCGTTTCAACAGAGTGTGTGACTACATCGCAACCCAACACCGAGTCGAACGCATCATTCTCAATAGTTACTTCAAAACGGTAATTAATATATAGATTTGCATTAATTGACAGATTAATAATTTTAAAAAATTTAATTTATAGTTTTTGGACTTTAACATTAGTGGTGAATAGTATTTAGTTTTACCTGTTTACAGTTACAACTCGATGTTGGGATAATCATTCATTTAATTAATAAATAACCTCAAATAAACAAAGAGGGTTGCAGCCCCATATACTGATACCTGGTTGCAATGCTCTGTAAAATTTTAACGGAGGTGTCACAATCTGTTACCGTTTTTGATTATGTCTTTGATGAAGGGTTTGTCTTGAAAAATGTCAATACTTCTAAATTATTGAAATTTCAGAATTTCATACCACCTTAACCATCTCACCATGGGAGATACAAAATCCTATTGAGCCTCCTATTTATATTTATCGATGATTGTTATTTGTACAATCTAACGATCTAAAGCTGAAGTGCTCCACCATTTTGAGAGATTTTTACATCGATCCAGGGGAATGGGACCTCTGTTACACTCTTTTACATATACACTGTTTTTACAATGTTTTCATGGCTTTGCGAAGAAAGATTTATTAATTGATGAATTACTTAATATTTCATTCAATTACTAAAAGATTCAATTTCAATCACTAAAGGATTCTGTTCTTAAGCCTTAAGGATGTTGGTTAGTAAATTTGCTATGCCAATAGGTAACATTAGGTTGACCCATTTGATCGTATAAAAAGTAAAAGGAACATCAGGAATATCTCTCATTCTCTGAACGCAATATTTAATTTGTCTACGTTCTTAGGAGTGAACGCAATCTTGATGGTTCAAGACTCTGAAAGCTGCAGAATCATCGAAATAAAGAACCCCATACGGAAAGCATCCCATTAATATCTCCGCATGTCTTCTGCCGGCGCCCACCATCAAAGGAAGACAAAACTCTGTAATGATTGGATTCATTTCCTGTGCCGATCCAACTGCTGTTTTCCAACTTCTGCGAAAATTGGGAGTAAATTGCTAAATGAAGGATAGTCCGAAATGATGAGGACAGAATGACCCATTCAGCCGCCCCCGAGGTGAAATTGTCAAAGACAACGAGGAAAATATTATGTGAGACGGACCTAGAGGAGTGCAAAACCCGTTAGACGGCGTAATGGTTTCTAGCACAGAAGACAACCCGCCTCCATTCTCGGCCTCGGCTCGGTAATTTGATTAATTTTCTCATTTACAACTTTAGTGCTCCAAGCCGGCTCGATGCGTTCCCACACGCCGGGTTCTCTGATCAGCGAGATCATCGACACGTTTGCACGATATAGGGGAGTAAATGTCAAAATACATCACGCATTTTATTGTGACACACTTCCTTAGCGAACTTAGCCGGTTCTGTAGACGGTTCGTTATTCGCACATTTGTCTAAAGATATTGACGTGTGGCACATACTTTTCTCGTAGTTACAACTCGATTATGCAATAATAACACCGATCTCTACATAGATTGAATAAAAGAGAAAACCGAGCCAACAAAAACATCGTAAGTAATTGAAGTCGGGTTTCACGTTTGTGCATTTCAAGTCACAATTAATTTAATTTTTCTTTACTATTTATTGATTTTTTTTATAACCCTTTACACGAAACAGTATGAAATGAAACAATATGTTACTTTTATTAGTATTATTGAAATCATAACCGATTATTTTTACAGTCTAAATTATGACATTTAGACACTCTTCTAAAAATAGTTACTGCCATATCTCATCCATCTTACAGTGTTCCATCATAATCTTACTTCTCAGCTTTTAATTTCTCAATCTTTAAACTAGTGTTTCGCTCCTCACTTCCAGTATTCGTGAAAAAAGTTTATAAAGTTTGTGTCCTCCAAAATCAAAATTTCCATTTGAGTTTCAGAACTTTTTGTAGATCCTTGGTCCCGTGATTATCTGTATTCCTAATCATGAGCTGTGTGCCAAAGTACAGATCGGTTTAGCTTAAATATTTTGGTATTGTTGGGGGTAGGACCTAAACAGTAGTTTCCTATAGGTCCCATTGCCTCGTATAGATGTGAGCGCGTACGCAAACGTAAATTTCATGAAGCACACTATTATAGCAAATGGATTGTACTATCATTGAATCAGATTTTTTGGATACATACGCAGATTCAAGATTCCTTGTCAGACATGAAACTCCGAATTATGCCTCCAAAATTGTGTCTTTCGACGAAATATTTATAACACGAAAATCAATTATGAAATGTTCAGGGGCAAAGCGGCTATGATCCTACATCAGATCAATTACCGTTGATCATCTTGGTATAGGTACTATCATACGATATAAAACACAGTGATTAATGTGTAACGCAAAATATGTATTTTCAATGATTTTGTCTTATCATTTTGTTACTATGCATTGCATGCGCTTGTATAAAGAATTTTGAGATAAAATTTGGATTAAAAGAAATAGTGCTCGCAGAAACAGCTACATTACCTACTCAATTGTTTCGTTCCCCAAACTGCTACTAGAGTGAGTTGGCTGCACGCAGAAACAGCTATCTAAAGTATCTTCTGAACTGTTTTGTATCCCAAACTGTTACTTACTAGAGTGAATTGGCTACTCGCAGAAGCAGTTTATCTGCATTACTCATTGAACAATAAAGAATCTACATTAACGAATTTCGAGACTTGGGGGAAATTTATTGCGAGAGAACTGAGCAATAAGCCCTGGCAGCGTCATCCTTGGAATGATCTTCCAGGTTTAAGGAAAAATGTTGAGAAATCTGAGAGAGCTCATGAGGTGGTGTCGCCCCAGAGAAACGCGGGTTAGATTTCAGCTACTTGACGGTGGTAGGTGTCCTACACATCGCAACAGCGATTCCACCGTCTGTAACGTCTGTCGTAAAAACCGCCCGAGCGAGCCATAACAGTTTCGGCGCAGACAAATGGCCCCTGCCGTCCGGATATCTTGGAAAAGGAGAGGTGTCACGGGACAAGGCCCCATGCGTCAGGCTGTTAATGTTTGTTTGGATGCTTTTGGATGCTATCGAAATAATGGAAAAGTGTTGGCTGGGTGGCCCATGCCCGTATCTCATTTCGTATGATTGCCCTTCCCACCAAAGTGTATCCTCAATTGCTTACAACTTTCTTAACGCGTCGTCTCGTCTCATTCAACTCCCATCGCTTTCCTGACGCCATTTACGTGAAACCGAGCCGTTAAATAAATTTCGTAAGATAGTGGTTTGCCCTTTGCCAGATAGCACGCTTCCAACCACTTTAGGTTAATTTATTTTTCAAATACGTTGCGTCAGTTCCAAGAAACTTCAAAAACTTGGAAACACTCCTCCAAAAATAGGATGACATCAAGATCCTAAATGACGTCATCTACATCCAATCTACAAATAAAATAATAAATTAGATTTATATATACACCTAAATAAACAACTATACATTATTGGAGATGAATGTAATGTTATACACATTACTTGAGTAACAATTAAACTTTGCTGATGTTATTTCTCATACACAAACTAGGTCCCTATTTTAATATCCAACCGAGGTGTCTCATGGTAACATTATCCCCTAACACCTCCCATTTTTCACCTATCCATTTTATATTATATCACTGCAGGGGTTGACCAGCATTAGGTTTTTTGACTTTCACTTGGCAGTAGATCTAAAAAAGTAAACCACGATTGCCACGCCATTTTGCATAATATATCTACCACAGGCATATATCTTCCTCGTATTCATAACATTATTATTATTGTAAATGTGTGGTAAAAGAGAGGATTTAGAATACAAGTTGTTAATGTATCTATATATTGTTATACAGAAGCATAACTTGAAGCAAATGTGAAAATATGATTTATTTTTAATTTTAAAAAAATCAGTGTATTGACGATTTTCTACCTGCGCTGTCTACGATTGGTCTGCAACGGAGAATTTCGTTGTGATTGTAATACCCTAAGAGTTAATGCAAATAACCAAATTTGAATTGAAATGATGGACTAATAGTTCATTGAGGACTATTTAAAGCCTAACCTACGAGTACTTAATGCCTGAAAATGCCTTTAAAATCAGATGATCGTTGTTGAACTTAGCTCAGCGATTAGTATTCACGTTACAGTTGCTCAATTGTTTTCCTCCATCCAAATGTGAGTTACAGAAAATCAACAGGTTAAAGATTTTGTTTCTGAATGCTCTGAAGCTTCGTACTCATTAAATCCCTTGGATTGTAATCAGAATCGGGTACATATATGATGAAATTTCATGTGTGTGGTCATAATTTCTCGTAAGAGTAGATCGTTCTCACAAAAGTGAAAATAAACAATAAAATGACAAATTATAGGTTGCATCCTTTTCTAGTATTTATCTAATTGTGTCATGCAGTTGGTAAGTCGATAAACGATTGCAGAAATTGGGACAGTTTTGACGTACAGGTAGCACTACATATTAATTGGGAATTTACTATAAGGCCTTTTCCCGTTTAGTTTTATAACATTTGAATTAATTTTTTGATGCATTGCTTCAGTACTTGATGTTGCTGACTGGTACTGCTCCAAAGCATCATGGGTACTTCCACATCTAGCTCGCCACAATAAGGAATGTTCGTTTAGTATAATAGATAAAGGTAGATGAAGATGATTGGTATGAAACAACACATCATTGGGCTGCGAAGCTCAAAGCAATCCGAAAACGTCCATGAGATTGGAGTTATAGGCGTGTTCAGTGTGCGTGTACGTTGAATTACAGTGCATTATGGAAGCTTCTGTTACGGATCATGCCTGGAAGGTGGAATGGAATACAAGCCACACCCCTGTGGGCCGCAAATGCGGCTCTCTAATACGCAAGATCGCCGGCAATTTCCTTCTGAGAAAGTCAATGCTTATTCATTAGGGTCGGACTTCCGTCAGACTGGGATGACAGAGAGCGGCTCTAGTTTGCAAGAAGGCTCCATCCGGAATCTTGCATTGCGCTCGAGGCCACAAACAAAAAAGTGACTCACGACGGAGTAATATTCTCGTTGCCAATCTCCAGAACGGTTTCCTATAATAATATTGTGGGATGATGCGGTTTAAGTTTCACGATTACCTTGACGCAGTTATGTGATTATCTTTACAGTCATCCTCCACGATGGTCTATATCGAGCTCTATATTTATTAAGATGCATGAACGAGTGTCAGTAAAAGTTATCTTTACGAGACAAGGGCAATGGCTACTCTAGTTCACCTGACCTATATCGTGCAGCTCTGATTAATCCAGAATTAATTTTGATTAATGCATGATGGAAAAAACCCCGGAGGTTCCCCAGTGCTGATCTGTTCAACGAGGCAAAAGTATTTACATTGAAGTAGCTCTACATAAAGCACGCTCTACTATATTATCAGAAACATCCTGATACATTAGACTCAACCTCGCTTAGATCTTCTGAACAGAGCACCCGTACAATGAGACTCACGACCCAAGCAGTGATACCGATACCATCAAGCCGCCTACAATCCACTTCTCGCCATTTATACCACAACTTCCCATACATCTTACGGACAGTTCCGGCCTCTCTGACCCACCCCCATTCCATCAGCACATCTGAATACAAAAAATCTATTTTATCATACCTCATTGCTGCTACTCCCACGGAATGTGATGCCATGACGTCCAGCATTTCATCTTTTTGACACCATTATTTCTATTAGACATAAATAGTAGGTATAAGTATGTAGGCTTTTAGTATGTATGGCAATAGGTAAAGAAGAGAGAAAATGAAAAATACAAGTTATAATTAAACAAATGTAATTTGCTTATGCAACTCTCCCCCTTGGCACAGATCATTGATCTGCGATGGGGGTAGTTTCCATGACACGCCATGTGCCTAATTTAAAAATGTAAGCACTTTGGAAATAATGAATTATTCATTCATCTAATATCAAACATGAAACACAGTTTCAAATCATTATACTAAGCTTCATAATAATCCTTGTTTTAAACCTTCGTAACAACCGATAATTTGTCAGTAGATCACCAATACGAAAATTCACTGGTTCTCCTAGACATTAACTATCACTATCAAGTTAACACTAGCCCTCATTGAGAGCGAACCGAAGATAGCCGACAACTTCCGATTCCCGATTTCACATTTTTCATAAAGAGTAATAGAGTCAAGTCTTTTTGGACTTGCTTATACATTGGAAAAAGATTATTGCGGACGTCTATAGATAGTAAGGGATGGAGCGGTTCAGGCGTTAGACCAAAAACACATTGACCGCCCCCGAAACTGTAAGCCTAACTTACCCCGATACAGGCGCGATTGGATAAATGTGCACTGAGTTCAAATAATGGCGAGTTTTCGCAATAATCCATCTGAGTCGTTCAGCTGAGTTGTACAAAAAGAGATTTTTCTTGTACAAACTAAACAAAAGCGAACCAGTGAGTCGCACTGCACGAATAGGGAATCGTCGTGTGATTGAATGAATAGATTCAAAAGTATCACTAACGTGACTACACTACACTTTAAATCTTCCTTTAAACCCTACTCATGGAATTCTTACCAATTCTAACGTGTAATGTATACTTTCAAAATGGAGGAAGTATCAACAACTCTATCTATGGGGTTTAATTTTTTCACTAGAAATAGGTTTAGTACCTGTTACTTGTTAAGAGTACTTGTTAAGGCAACATCGAGATTCGCCATGGGCCTGGAGAATCTCATTTAGGAACTTCAACTTGATCAAGATGAATATTATATATGTTTATACGTATCTGTACCTATAACAAATACGTTCCTTCAATATTTTACACTTTTTCTCTTGTTCAATCACTTTTTATTATTGAAAATAATGAACCAATATTGGAGATGTGTACAATAATACATGAAAATACGCGAAAACAGCATTCTCTGTCTGTGTCTATCTTTCCTGCAAGTGCCACAATCCCTACCCATTTCATCAAAATCGATTTATCAGTATCGGAGCTTCGTCTATAATAACAACCCATTTCAGGTTTGCGCATATGCCTATTTCAACCAAATTACCTATTTCAACAAAATTACTAGATGTAAACTGAAACTGAAATTTGTACCCAATAAGGTATTCTCCAAATTTGAACGAAATCGGACTGATGGTACATCGTGAAGCTTTAAAATCCAATGATAAGGTATCAGCTGAATTTAAGTGGGGTTCAATCCTGCAAACCAACCACCTTTTTTGAAAATCTCGAATATTACAAAGTTTAAGTCATACCACCTCGACAATAGGAACCAAAAAACCTGATATACAGGTTATCGTCATGGAAGGTTACATGCGTATTCGGAGATTTATTCGGCTTCCCTTGAACTACGAATAGGATTTTTCTATTCGTAAACGATTTGACCGATTACCGTTTGCATTATGTGCGCATGCGCAATGCTCCGTTTTTATTCGCAGCTCCTCTAATCAGCGTTGTTGTGATGATGACCAAAAGTTGCCAGGTCAACTTCGAGTCCATTCGGTTTACTCTCAATAAGGACCACTCAAGTTTTCTTCTTATGTTTTTACGTACCTACACTCACTTGTTCTGTATGGACTCGTCTTCATTCATCCTGTTTAAAATTAATTTAACGACTTACAATCACGTGGACGACCTTTCAGCTTTTCAATGGTATAGCCAATTTTACTTTTACTCTGCCAATTAAGGAAGAAAAGGATGTTATAATGTTAATAACCGTCCTAATTTTTTCAAAATTTTATTTTTTTCTTTTTTTTATAGCTCTCTATGACTTTACGAGTGTGTGGTTGGTTTCTACCTGTTTTTTTCACGCTAAATTGAATGGAACTTTTTGCAGATCTTTCCAACTCCGTTATAACTGCGTTTTACACTTCAACTATTTAGTTTTTCGTACATATTTTTGTACTAATTTTTTTTTTTTTTTTGGTGGAACAGTAAATTTACTTATTATATTGTCATTTTCGGAGCTTCATAGGTATACCCACGCTTATTTTACCAATTGGAATACGTACCGTATATTTCTTGATATTTCCCTTCCTCTTTATTCAACACATTTATATTTCTGTTCAGTTCAATCACATCAATGCGTCGTCCATTATCTGCGATCCACGATCGTAGTTAATTATAAATTGAAAATTTGGTTCAAAAAACGCTTACAACTATAAAATATAATCCTGAACACTGCTAGAATACATAACTATTTTGAATATTCTACGAGTTAGTAATGTTAACTGATTTATAACACAGGCTACAGAGTTGGGAGCCGGGTAGGAAAGGTGTGGCCGAGTCTATAGATACCCTTCCGAAACACCAGGCCCAAATGCCCATTAGTTTTTATTATTATTATATTGATTTATGTAATAAATGAAAAGTGATCAGCCCCGCGATCTCAAACGAAGCCCTTGCCACCCCATATATTTCTCGAGACTTTTTTCGCATCAATAACGACCGATTTAGACCTCCTCCATTTATGACCGGGGACCCCCCGAACGACGAACGTGATTAAATTTGGGGCCCCCGAAAGGCGCTAATAGCAGGATTTGGTTCGGGCCGATAAATTATTGACCGAAATGACGACCTAGAAGCGGTTCCGCTTTCAATCTGTACACTTACACCCTCGTCTTGGCTTTTTCTAATTAGCACTAGGAAATATTGATGCCTCCACATCAGTTTTTACTTCTTAAAGACCTCATTTCGTGATGGATAACGCAATTAGCTACGCGATCGGAATGTGTAACACGGGGAGCCCCGATTCCCTCGTATAATTGTCGAAGCTGGATTGAACGTGGGACTAGTTGATGATGTTGACTTGGATTTTTACTCAGACGTCAGGATGTTTTTATTTGGGTTGTAGGTGTGGGCGCAATTAGTCGAAATCCAACCGGTTCAACTGCATGTGAACGGAGATCAAGATCCATTCGACAAGTATTTCCATAATAACGGGTTCACTGATCTAGTAAAGCTAGATCTAGTTGCTATAGCCTTTTCCTGGTGTTTCGCTCAACGTGGGAATGTTAATAATGTCATTTTTATCAATAATTTTCTCCATGGGAATCCTTTTTGTAGCATTCTGAAACGAAGTCTGGATTTTAAAGCTTTTTATATGTATCATTACTCCAGAAGATATTACTGTTTTTACATATGAAATAAAATGAATCATTTCTTTGCCAAAAAATGAAGCGTTCCTAAAAAAAAAAAAAAAGGATGAGTTTTTGGAAAGCGTTTAAAATTTGGTGCAAAAGCATAAAATTGTTTAATTTCCATTTTCGGCTGAATATTACTAACTAAAATTTACGACCATCAAATAGAACCTTCCGAACTTTTTGGACTAGATTACGCTCAATAATGTACTTCACGTTCATTAAAATATGCTAAAAAATCGGTAAAAAGTGCAAAAAAAAAGTTTAAAATTCTAAAATTGGTATGTGAAGTTGAATATTATTTTGAAATAGCTCTTTTTTTCAATTTCTGGGCACATTTATTACTCAAATTTCTTAACAATTTGACTAAAATAAATAGAATGAGGGGGAAAAACCAAATTACGAAAATTTGCTCAAATGGTCATGCAACAGGACTGGCACATTTTATAGTTTACTTGAGTAAGGTACTATTTTTCATGTTACCCTTGATTTAAAGAAATTTATACATACATATATATATGTATATATGGGTGCCTACCTAAAGTTCAAAAAATGCACCTGTAGAGACTCATTCATAGTTAAGAACTTATTTTTCTTTTTTTTAATTACTATTTTTCATTTAATCACAACCCTTACAGCTCTAATCCCTTCCCCCCTAATTAATGCAATCAAAATCCAGCAATGGATCCATTAAAAAATTCATTA
This sequence comes from Adelphocoris suturalis, assembly GCA_030762985.1. Taxonomy (NCBI): domain Eukaryota; kingdom Metazoa; phylum Arthropoda; class Insecta; order Hemiptera; family Miridae; genus Adelphocoris; species Adelphocoris suturalis. Next base: position 57,068,841 of record CM061048.1, read on the forward strand.
GGTCATCAGGCCTCAAGACATTTACATCGAGTGAAAATCATAAAGTAACTTTAGTCTGGTCTATTCGTTTAAGTAACTGGCGATCGTGTAAACCGTTTAAGGTTCTCGTGAAAGTAAGTACACATCATGAAGCACCTACAAACCAAATTTCAACCCTCAAATCCAAATCCCTACCCCACGAAATACGTCACACCAAAAACCAAATATTTCAAATTCGATACAATATTTGACTTAGTGAATTTCACTTATAAGACGACTATATACATATACATACATACATATATATATATATATATATATATATATATATATATATATATATATATATATATATATATTTATACATACATATATATATAACTTATTTCCAAACGAGACGTACTGCCATGACCTCAAAAAGATCAAGTCTCATTGTCTAAAACCTTCTTACTGACTCCAAGCAAGGTCTTAGATTTTATCCAAACTTGGTTTAAACTCTCTAAATGTTCGTAAAACCGTCGAAAAAATGATTAAAAATTGCAGTTATTACCCAATTTATGTTTTTTTTTCCTTTCTTTTACCTCATGATGAGGTAAAAAAAACCTGGTGATTACCCTTGATTCATTTCGCAACGTGATTATCGTATACTTCAATTCTATCCAGACAATATCGAATTTTTATAATAAGTATTTAGATGTTGCAATCACAATTCAATCATTAACTAAAATTTCAATAATAAATAAAAATTATTTATTCTGTTTCAGGTGAGTTGCACTACGTTACTCGAATATATAGTGACCTGGCGCAGGGTATGGATGTAATTTCAACCATTTATTATTAATATAATTTTGAACTAAATATAAATGTCTAGGTCCCGAAATGGAAGTGAACATTGCTCAAGTGTGTAGAAAATTTCATGTTGGAGTGAGGCGTCTCATCATCTCTATTTTTACCATCAAAAATCTCAGGAAATATTTAAGAAAAACAAAATACGATGTATAGGTCAATAATCTCCGGCCGTGAATTCCTGTAGCTTAGTTGTGGTTTCCCAAATAAATCCATGTGGTAACCCAAGCCTGACCTAGATACCTCCTCGACGGATGGCGGTCGACGCATGCGTAAGAGCAGGGAGTACTGGTATAACAGTGAAGTGGCGCCGCACAGTGTTTCAACTAATGTGTTTCAGGTGGAAAAAAATAAAAATAATTTTTCATCATACAATCATACCGTTGGAAAGCCTAGATTTTCGGCAAGTTTTTTCAGTTTCGCGTACGTTTTTTTCACTATTTTGTTTCAATACTCAATGCACCTTACAAAAAAAGGGAAAAAAAAAATAATTTTCAAAAAGTGAGAATTTTTTGTGTTTAGTCCATTTTTTGCCTACGTGACTTACTGTAAAAAGAATTCAAATACCTTAGAGTGATAGAAAATTTAACGCTCTTTCTAACGATATATGTTTTTTAAGTTTAGGTACATTGTATTTAAGGGGAGTTATGGCCATTTTAGAGATGTAAGGTCGAAAACACGAGAAAAAAACTTAGAAGTGAAAAAACTCGAAAAATAATAGGTTTAAAAAATGAAATGAGGAAATTTTTGTTGGAAATTAGTTGTAGAATCGAGCCCAAGAAGTTTAACAATCTTAAATGCGAACACCCTGTATAGTGGGGTTTAATGATTATGAAACAATGATCCTTTGCGTAGAAGGGCTATCTAATACAGGAAATATAAACCATTGCGAAATAATTTGCAGCGTTTTTTCTTATGCTGTTTATGCCATTTACACTTTTTTTTTGTATGTACTTTTATGAATTCATGCTATACGTTTACTATACAATTATACAACTATAACATGCTGAAACAGCTATTTCACTCACCCCGCTAAAGAATGTGGTGAATCTAACTACGACTAGAGTGAATTGACATCTTCATTCCTGATGCCTTGCCTGATATTAGCCGTTGAGTGCAATAATGGCTGCACGCGTGGGCAAAAACATATAAACATGTTCCCGATTTCATTAATAAAACTAATAAATATGTTTACGTTAAAGCCTGGGCAGCACAAATACTGTATGATAACTACAAATTTCCGTTTTACTGGTTTCAACCCCCCATTCCCAATAACTGATTGCAAAATAATGTAAAATTAAAGAAGCTGTAAAAGTGTTTGTGGTCATCAACGGATTTGCAGATGAATTTGCTAATTACGAGTAGAAAGTTCGCGAACATGAAGGAAGGTAGGTACCCACCTGCACGTAGGTTTGAAGGGTCATGCCCACCAACGGTAATAGTTGAGCACTCCGTGACTAAATGCGCATGCGCATAATAATTAGCTCGTTCCCCCGTCTCCCACGAATTGATTAGAAGAAAAAGATGAAATTCGGTGAGGTTTTCAAACTGATTGGACGGGACGCGGACGGTTCCAGCGTGAGCCAGAGCAATTAAGAAAGGAAGCACGAGGGAAGGTCGCCTCATCTGTAAGTTTAATGCGCTACCTCTCGTGGTAGGTACTTGTCACAGCGGACAAGCGATGTAATGGCGAGGGTAATGAGATTTATTGCCAGGCACCTGCAGGAGGTTAAGAGGGTGTAAAGGTGAAAATTAATGATTATTTGGATCGAACGGGCAAACAAGGCGAAAAGTAGGTACCAGTCGTACAACATGTGCTCAAGATTGAATTTTCGCAATTTTTTGCATGATATTTATCAACATTTATAATGATTGACATTTTATTTACTCATTTTCAGAAATTTGGACACTCTTCGCGTATAACAATAATTTTCCTAATATAATGACAATAATGGCCATCAAGTTGTTAGAAGATATAAGTTGCTAAAAATTCTGCCACCAAACCAATTTTAGAACTTCAAGTAAACAATTTTGAAAGTTTTTATCGATTTATTAGCGCATTTTAATCATTTTGAATCACATTTGCGTTAAAATTTGTTTACAAGTTTCTTATCGTTTTTCCAGTTTAATGTTAAAATATAAATTCCTCAAATTTTAGTAGGTAAGTCATTTTTTCACGTTATTTGAAACGTGAGCATTTTTCATGCCCAAAACGATTCGTCCAACAAACTCAGCCTTTCTCGCAGCACGCCAGATTTTTTTTAAAGTGAATTAATAATTTGCTTAATTACTTAACCTTTGTCTACTGAGAAAAAAGTTGGATTTTTTCTCAAACTATACTGGAAAGAAATTTACGCATTTCGGCTCAAAAATGTATACCGTGTTCAAAATGTGTCGAAAATGTCAGGATCACTCCCAATTAACCCGAGAAAACGAGAGTTAGGGGGCCAAATTTTTAATCAGTATCTCAAAAACTATCGTAGAAGTGGTATTTTCTTTCTTTGGAAATGATTTTTTACATCTCCAACGGTTTGTAGGTACCTGCTCATGTACTTCAGCAAACATCCAGCAAAAACTAAATGATTGGCAACGTATCCATTTAGACGATTGTAAACAAATATTGTATTGTAAGTACTAAATAGTTTGGGAAATACTTTATAGTATCCTTCTATCTTCCATAAACTTCAATCAGCAAGTACTGATAGTTTAATAGTTTTTTCCTTGATATATGCAATTTATCTATGTACTTATTCTGTGCAGTGCCATTACCTAGCTTGTGCATAATAAAATCATATATGATGCACCAACCTGACTGATGTTTTCTGAAATTTTCTGAAATCATATCCATCTTAGTTTTTGTCGTAAACTGTTTCTCTTACGAAAATAATGTAGGTGTTCATAGGTGTTTCCACTAATTCCCATATACCGAGACATTTCGAATAAATGTCGCTCTATATAAATAAAATCCAATATTCATAAAACAAATTTAAAAATTAAACATCCAGTACCAATTTTGATTAATTTTTTAGCACTAGAATTTATTTTGAAGAATGTCGTCACAAAGGAGAACGTACTGTAGGAATAAGAACACACTGATATCTGTAGGTACTAAAACAATGGTTGTCTCATAAAAATTCTTCCCGCTTTTATGAGTAATTACTGCTTCATATCTAGCAGAGAAAATAAAACTTTACTACACTGAACTAGTGACCGAACGAACAGGTAGGTGAATATGGAGGATTGAAAGGGTATTCACCACGTGCATGGTCATATAAAAGACCCAATTAAAACATTTCACCTAATTAATTTCCAATTTCTTTTTATGACTTGCAAGATGCTCAGTAGCATTCTACAGTCTCATAAAAATTTTACTGCGTGGTATTTTAATGATAATTTTAGTAGTTTATAGTAGAGCATCGTGATTTTCTTGCTTTTAATCGGCAGTTTCAAGAAATCGGTCAATGAACGGTCATAATACTGTTCGTAAAATGGAAACGGTGCTATCATTATCTCATCAATGACTTTTTCATCGATCGTGTGCCCATCTCTACATTTATGGACGTGGTAAGGGTGAATATGTTTGTGGTACGAATGGTTTTTTGTGGGTTTCCATTCATGCGCGTTTGCCGAGGAGACAATCAATGCCAATGCGATGAAATTCATTATACAAACCGTTATAGTCTGACAACACAAACCGTTATGTGTCCCTAGTTTAATATCTTGATGGCACATCAATACTCGATGAGGTAAGTGTCTTAGTCAGAAGTGGAAGAGGGGTTTAGACACAGGCACTGCTGGCCATAGAGGAAATATTGCATACTACCGTACTTTTATCGCATGCTTCGCTCGCTTGGTTTGGGATGAGTAGATAGCAATTGGTAGAATGATTGGAAACGGTAGATCACTAATGGTGGATGAATTGGGTGATTTTGTACTTTAGTAATTCCACCCATCCTTCGGGTTTGCCCACTGGGACTGGGATTCATGGCAGGGAACATACTCCTCACATATAAATAAATAACACGTACGCCAGAAAATCATTATGAAAATAAGGTTCTCATTACCACCTAGGACGCCATCTTTAAATGTATGTAATATAGCAAAGCTGTTTACCATGAGGCAACTATATGTTAAAAATTTACTTTTGCAATTCCATAAGCATCCACAAATAATAAATTCACAGCGTAATCCAGCATATACCACAAGATATGTAGTCGCAGGGAATGTAATTGCACCAAGACCAAGATTAACGCTGTCAACACACAGTCCAAAATTTATTATGTACATCATTCACAAAGCGCTAGATAGTAATATGAAAAGAGCTCAAAATTATAATAGACCAAACTACAAAAAGCAAATTTTAACGTGGCTTGTGAAAAATGGGGCAGTGGATTGCGAAACTATGCTAAACAGCATTTATGTATAATATTATAAAACAATAATTTTACTATAGAAAGTTTTTCTACTTATAGAAGATAGGGACATCAAATACCATTGTAGTTATAATATTTAAGCTATGTGTAGATTATGTAGACGCATATGCGATGTTATGTCAACGCGCTATGTTTGAAATTATGGGCAAATCGCCTAGACCTTAACCAACAGCACGGGCCAAGCCTACCGTTGGAAAAGTAAGCTAGGCGAGTTCTACTTTTGTACTATCATCATATGTATGTGTCTCTATCTATTCACGCATTTTGTAGATTTTTGTATTGATTTAAGGGGGAAATTCATTCACGAATACCTGTCTGACAACAGGTTATGACGGTTCGTACTATAAGTACCTACTTGAAAAACGTTAGCAATATTTATCTGCGATGTAAACTTGCATTGTTCATCGCCAAATAAGTACTTGTGCTCATGCCCATAGTGATGCTGCCCATGGACACTATGTACAAATTCATTTGTCTATGGCTTGCAGATGCAAACAAAAAGAGAAGAAGACCAACCCACCAGATTCACCAATTATAGTTATTCTTTATGTATGCACTCTCAAGTCATGAAACAAACAATGGAGGAACCCAGGGGGAGCCCACTAGATCCACCCATATTCCACTGATGAACAATATTTCGTAATTATCTCAATTTATTGCATTTATTGAAAGATGACACAAGAATGATAAAGACAGTTTTCTATGAAGGTACTTTTTTTTCATCCAAAATATGTAGACAATTTTTCAATTTGACGATTTATCGATTAATTAGTAAACATTATTAATCGATCACTCTTCAATGTATAGTCGTTCGATACCCATTCCTAGAGCGTATGTATGTATCTATAAATGGATAACACCATGTCTGTATTCCTGAATATCCACGAGTAATTGCGTATTCTGAATAAACAAGAACTTATTCAAAGTTCGTTTTGATAAACGGGATTCAAATATGAGAAGGTTGAAGCAGAGTTTGAAGCCCCGAAGATTGCTCCTATTGGTCTCTATTACCCACTAAGAAGGTTACCAAGGTACCTACCTACGCGGTTAATTATTATCTATCCTTGAGGTCCGTGCTAGTCGCTGAGAGATATATCGATCTTTGCAGAGAAGTTTATAAGGTCGGCGCCCCATTGAAACGACACAATTTGACAAATAGCGATGGGAAATCAAGTTCTGTTTTCAAGAGATCTCTACCGCCCTTGCTTCTCAAATTTCCATCCCTTGTTGAACCTAGTCACATTTTCAGTGAAACAATTAGGTTAATCACGTGAGATGATGAAAGTGAATGTTCTTGGGTGGGTTTTCTACCGTCAACTACCAGCCTCAACTGCTCTTTAGCTAGAAATTCTTCTAGATTCCTGAATCCCTTGAAGATTCCTTGCAGCCACCGACCCTTCGCTAACCGGTATGAAATTCTGCGGTATTAGAAACTAGAAGAGGCTTCGAACCTCGGATATCATCTTACTATCTGGTTTTCCAGTCATATACAATTTCCACTACCGTTACACCTCCGGCTTTCACCGCCTCGAAAACGCTCATGACGGCTTCTCAGATTAATCGCATAACTCACGCGGGGGGGTTTCACGAAACATTACGCCCTGAGTAGGTACGGTCGGCGGGAGACGATGACGTGTAAAACACATCTCGAAGGTAACCTCCGCATCAATTAAACCTTCTTTGTGAAGACTGCTTTATGCCTGCACGATGTTTGTGTTCACCTCTATGTACGTACAAGGGTTTCTTTCACACGTTCGAATCTCCCCCGAGGCCATTAATATCAACCTGACAGATCCACCATTCTGTTCCTTAGGAGTCCTGGATCCCGTCGCTCTAATTATACCATCCAACTTGAAAATCTTCTTTTTCTCTTCAGTAAACGTTCACAGCTGAATCTTGAATTTCACCTACGACTTGTTCAAAAACCATCAATCCTCTCGAGGATCCTGAAAATTACTGCCACTCTTTCATTAACGGTCATTACACACGAAATTAAAAAATAGTTGATTGATTTATGAGCCAATAAAATTGGAAAGAACGCCGTTTGGAATCAAAGGGTACTTAAGGGTTTTTTACAAGAGCCTTTATCTTCGTTTAGATTTTATTGAATATCTTCCTCCGAATTAGTACGATGATTGATTTCGTCAAGTTCGGAGCATCGCCAAATTATCGAGGCCAGAGTGAATGGAATTGAAGGTGCCGGTCATTATTTTTGTACCAGAAATCGGGTAATAGCATCTACATATTTGGAAAAAAATAAAATAAAAGAAAAAAATGCGAGAGAGACAAACTTTTGCCAAGATGCGTGGGAAGGGAAAAGAAGGAAAAACAGTTTTCGCCCTCCCAAGCCTCCGAAATATTCGTCCTCATTACATTAGTACAACTGACCCACATAACAACCCCCCATGGCAAAGCCATAAAAATACAATTGTTTTCCAACAGGTACAATTTTACCTGTTTTCACTCAATTCTTATATTTTACACTTAATCATATTGAATTTTTTTGGGAAGATCTCACGAAAATTTCTTGCACCAGCCAACAATCTCATCAATATGATGATAATCACCTATGCATGCACTTTCTTCTTAAATTCTTGCCCAACAGTTCAGGCCTAGCCTAAATTTGAGCAATATATTCAACAATTTTAATTTTTTTAAATTGTTTCTCAGATCTTGAGAATAAAACAATTTAAAAAAATTGATCTTCAATTTATTCATTGTTTTGCAAAAAGAAAAAAAGAAAAAAAAAACCCTCTAAAAGAAAGGATGAGTTCGTTGGGTAGCGCTCCTTTAGTACAATAAAGTACTTAAATTTTAAGAAAATATCACATAAATGTAGTACAGAAAATTATGAATCACACACAATATGATCATCTTGATCGTACTACAAGACTGGATCGTTTTCAGACCCTTTAAGTAACGCTTAATAATGAATCCTCAATGTGAGTTAACTTTTAAATGTGTTTAAATTATTTCCTAATAAAATGTTACTGTTGAAACCTACTAAATTTCCCACTGAGAAGATGCGTGTCTAGTAGACTTCCTAGGAACCCATATATTCAAAATTTGTTATGCCTTTTTTATTATTTCTCAGATCTTAAGAATAAACCAATTTAAAAAAACATTGATATTTTTAAAAATTCTTTCTTTTGCCAAAAAAGCACGCCAAAAGAAAGGATGAGTTTGTTGGGCATCCCTTTTTTAGTGCAATAAAGTGCTTAAAATTTAAGAAAATATGACAAAAATTATACAGAACATTACGAATCTCACATACGATCATCCTGATCATACTACTAGAGTGGAACGTTTTCAGATTCTTGAAGTAACGCTCATTAACGAATCCTCAATGACTTTTAACTATGTTTAAATTATTTCCCAATAAAATGTTACCATTGAAACCCACTGAATCTCCCACTGAGAAGAGGCGTGTCTAGTAAGCTTCCTAGGAACCCAATTTGTGGGTTTTCTCCTATAAATAATGCTAGAACACGTCTTCTAATTTGAAGGGTCTCGTAACTCCTTCGTTTATCACCTTGTAGCCTATTAGAAGGGAAGTCGTTTGAATGGGTAATCGCTTGAGTGAGGGAGGAGGTCCAAAACACGGGCCGGGTAATCGAAGACAAGACGAAATCTTTTTGTTTTTTTCTACGAGCGAAGATAATTCACAACGGGACCCTTCTCCGCGATTCATTAATAGCGAGGCCTCCTTATGAGCACAACCCCGCTATCACTGAGCTATAATTTCACTCCTTGTCAGGGGATGGGCGCTAACTTGAGACTTAATGGCATGACTTCATCCTCATACGTTGAAGCCTCAATCTCCAGTAATCAAGTTTTGATGCAAATCCGACGGTACGCAAGCTGAAGGTGTTAGGTGTGAGTTGAGCGTTCGAACGTAGCATGAGGTCATTGCGGAATGGGTCCGTACTGTTGAACGAGTGAATTGAATTGGCGGCAACTAACTGAATTGAATTTAAATTGGGGAAATGTATAGTAGTGGAAAAAATGCATCTGAAAAAAACAACAGGACGAGACCTCGCGAACATCTGAGAAACAAACATTTGAGGTACCTATAGGCAGTAGTTCTGAGATTACTTCTGGGTACTAAAAACATCAGTCCAGAGATTTCATTTCAGTCCGGGATAAAAGTTTCAGAAATCTTACCTATGGGTTAGCCTAGATGGTCTCCTATGGTTTCCATTGCCGTCATTTATTTATTTATTTACGGGCTAGTTAGCCTAATATACAATAAGGAAACAATACATGGAAAATACAGATAACGAATGAAAATATAAATTTATACAGAGTTAAAAGTGTAAGTTAAAAAAAAAATTAAATCAATACACAAAAGATAATAACTGTACCTTTCACTAGGTTGGAAATTTAGAACAATTAGAAATGATGTGGTTTTTAAAAACGGAAAAACTATTGAAAAATAAATCAAGGACATTATTCTCAGCTGCTATTAAATTATAATGCGTAGCCATGCGATAAAGGGGGTTATTTAACAATAATGCAGTTGGATCAATACTAGTATGTACGGATGTGCAAACATTGATTTTTCGGCAAATAAATTGTACTTGTTGTTTTTAGAAACGTGCTCTTGGGTATATATTTTTGGAAGGAGCCCCATGATGGTTGTGGAAAAACCAGTGCGCATACGAAAATTAAAATTTGTAGATTCAGATGGTTTCACTGGTCGAAGTTTAAGATTATATTTCTTCTAAAGGATAAAATATGTACCTACTTATTATAACATATTATAGGTACATGCTGTAACGTTGCGATTAAAAAATAAATGATTGAATTAAATTAGTGGCAATTAACTGAACTGAATTTAAACAGACGAAATGATTGTGAAGGAAGAAATGCAATTGAAACATATCAGCAGAACAAGAGACGCGAACATCTGAGAAACACAACATTTTATATATTTACCTACAGTGGTCTTGTGATTATATCTGCGATATTAATCTTGACGTTGCCCTGGATTAAATTTTAGTCCGATTCCAATGACATTTTCAAGGATTATGTGGGTTAAGTTCCTAGATGGTTTTCTATGAAATGCATTGCCTTCGGGCCGATAATGGCGTGTGCGAATTTCATATAACCTCGTTTCCTAATCCATCAGTCCAATTTCACTCAAAATCTTGGGATAGGTGGATGGGTTTTTGGTTGGTATCTTATGAATTTTATCGCTATTGGCTGTACCAGGCGAAACTTTGCAATTAATGGATCAATTTTTCAAACGGTTCCTTAGGTCACACTATAATAACTAACTATAATTATATTTTCCATAGAATGAGAAAATAAGTTCACAAAATACCACGTATAAACATACGTTTACATACGTAAGCATACGTGTGAGGGTTGTGTATGTTACTCCACTTTATTACGGCTAAATACAAGTGTTTAGGCAAGGATAAAACTTCTAATTTATCGGGTACAAATATCGATGAACATCGGTTAATATCGGATATCTTTAATCGAATCTTCGGCATTTTTCATACATCGATTTATAGGTACCTTACCTTATTTGTAATGCGTTATCATGACATTTCTAACTTCATTAGGATTGCATTCATTCATCTTCAAAATAATGGAGACCTTTCATGTGTTGGAATATCACACTTTTCACCTTAGATTTGGATTCAACGCTCTTCAAAACCGCCCAGTACTAATTTTCATCTCAAAATACCGTTTAGTTCGGCCAATAAACGCGTAGGATGATCACGCGTTACGTAGTAGTGCAAGGGTGCTGAGGATTCACCCCAGGCGGGTAGGGGTCGAGTCGTCATCGTGTAGGTGAATTTCTAGACCCGTGCTACTGGTCAGATACCCATCATATAGCCCCTTTTTGGAAATATCTCGTTCATATCTCTCTGTATATAGAGCAGATAAAAAATTACCATGAAAATTCCCCCATTATGAGATTAAAGCAATTATAAGGTTGGACAAAATCCTCTTCTACCAGATTTTTTTCTGTTTAGCGGAGATGCTTTGATTCATGACCTAAATATTGAGAAGATATCGTAACAATTATTTCTGCCAAGACGAAGCTAAAAACTGTAAAAGATGGATCACTTGGTCTGGTTTCCACAAACGGCACGTAGCCATTAGTAATAGATTGATTCATGGAAGCAACACCATGGGCGTTTGATAATAGATAGCTAATAAGGGACTTCTACTACCCACACACTTATTCGATTTACAGCTCTCTCTTTCCTCATGTGCATCATCTTTAAAAGTTGAGGAGTGGCTTGCGAATGAATATTCACGATCACGAGATGCTACCGTCTAGTAAAACATTTCTTAAAAGACGGCTAGCCAGGGCAATTTGCACCTCCTTAAAATTATCAGCGTTCTGTGGACATGTTTGGGTTTTTATCTGAATACCGATTCTAGATTAGCAGTACAAACACTTGGTGGAGAAAGATAAGGGAGCTTTTAATCGCCGGAGCAGATGGGTTACTGCCGCTTTGCTGTAACATAATCTCTGGTAAAGGAAGATTTAATGAACGAAAGTGACAGAAATAAATTTCAAACTTGCACCAACGCTTTTCCCTGAAACATTGTGGCATGATCATGTCTCCCACAGTGGCTGGTAAAAGTTATAACTTAAACCTAGTTACGTTAAGTAACCACCTGCGCTATTTCAATACTATGTATAAATATTTAAATCGCCATTAAAATCTCCTTTCCTACATTAACAATCTTCAACGCCAGGTTAATTCGTTTCATAGTATTCCCATCTTTCATAGCCTGGTTACCATAATTGTTTAACTGCTTTTGGTAAACTTTTCGTTACAAACTTTCAAAATAACCCCGACGGACGGTTTTCACATTTGGGAGTGCTTTGAAGTCCAATACTTTGCGGAATACAAAGCTTATGATTAGATCGTAGTCCGCATATCGTTCTAATCTCCATGCTAAGTGCAAATTGCAGGAGCCATGGTTTAATAGACACACGAGGATTTAGCACATGATATTATTCACCTATGCTTGCATCATCATATAACTGATGTCATCGTTCTACTAGCTGTTCATATTCTACCACGTATATTTGTGTCAGTATAATTGTAGATTTGGGTAGTTCTGGATAAATAGAAAGTTCTGAGCAGTGGGTTCGTCGTATTTCAGGCCTCTGTGAGATTGGATTGCGATCGATCTTCTTCTGTTTTCGCTGAGCATAATGTGGACAAACATCCGTCCCACCTACAAGGCAAATTTTTTCTTAGATGGCCACTCAAGGGACTGTTATGTCTACTGGTATTGCAGGAAAATCGAGTATCGTCCAGAAGTGACAAGGTACGGATTCCACTGACAGGATAATGACCACTTCTTGCGGGGCACGTACCCTCATCCTTTGGCCGGAAGCTGGTGGGGATGACAAAGCAGAAGGATCCTCGTCGTATCTTTCTTCGCCTTCAAAGATCCCCTTGATTATCCCAGTCACTTTCGGTTTTCTGAGGGGGGTCTTTTGTAAACCTCCTTGCTGGCCCTGTCATTACCCACGTGCTCCGCGGGCTCCAGCCGCGCTTTACGGGTAGAGCTCTGTCGCGACGTCCATCCGTTAGGGGACACTGCCTTTAACTGTACCCACAATCGATTCACAACTATGAGATGTCCCCGCAGAATGCAACAAAAAAGCCGCTGCCATTCACAAGCAGATTGGGAGGCATCGTACATAAATTCTGCTTTGACAACCTCAGTACGTGCATTATTATGTGCAATACGTAAATTAAAAAAGAAAAAATTATACAATTTTCATTCATTCATTACTAATAGAAAATTAATCAATACCACGACGCCGCAACCCCAATTTATTTGAGTTACTCATTGGTCTGAATAGTTTCCGTTTCCTTTTCTTTAAGTGAAACTAGATTTCACCGTGACGATTTTGACACCTTTCGCAATTTCCTAAGATGAATTTTTTATTTTCAACTATTTTATTCTATCTTAGTTTACAAAACGGTACTAACGGTTTGCTGGCACTAGCTGCGGAACAAGGGCATACATAAGTGTCGGAAATGTTTATGACTTTTCAGTTTCGGCAAGATATGGCGTTACACTAGGCGGTTTGTCTAATGGCGTAGCTTTTTGCCAAAACTTTGTTTATTTTCGTTATTTATTATTTACTTATTTTCTTTTTTATTTTATTAAACTTGAGTGCATGAAGACAGCGGAGATGTATCAAAGACAAAGTGACTGTGTCTTCATTGTCCCCAATGTATCCTTCAGACGAGCAATGAACTCAAGTGTTGATCTTGTCTTGATATGTTCCTCAAAAAAATCTTTGGCTAAATTAATAATATATTTTAAGGACAATTGAATATTATGATGCTGTTGCTTTTCATAGAATTTAATAGATTCTGAATCTGTAATGAAAATGGGGTGTCAGGATCAAAAAACAAAATTTGGTGCACGTATAAGAAGTACGCGTTGACATTTTTTCTCGGCTCCTAATTAGAGGTTGGGGGGGAGGGGGTGGTTAGGTAGTTGATTTTCAGGTTGTGTTGTAATTGTTTTATATTGACATTAATTAAATGTATTTGATCACACACACTTATACTTTTTTAGTGTATTCATAAAAATATTCAACAATATTCTGTATTCTCACTTTTCTCTTATCTCTTTGCATCATAAAAGGAACAATGAGGTAGTTACTTGTTCTTTTTCATCGGCTTTCGAAAACGGGCTCGTTAGGAGAACTAAAAACTACTTTAATACACATTGTTAAGAAACAGGATCTTCAAAAGGAGCTGGATGCCTTCCCAACCTCTCCGCTAAAGATGCTTATGGACCGATGCCGTTAAAACATTTAAAGTTTACACTAAAAACGGTCTAGTTTCATGATGCAAGCGGCTAGACTTGAATGGGTGCTAACCCGTGAGTTATAGAGCGCATTTTAATTATCTCTCCGACGGCGGTTTCGAGCCCATTAAGGGAGCACAGCCCGCAGTAAACAAGTCAGTTTGATGTGTTGCACCGCCAAAGGGTTTGTTTTAAGCCCCCGAGCAAAAAGGTTGAAAGTTCATCCTCCCGAAAAACCTCGCGGGTTTGAAATGTTTTGTGTCCGAAACCGGGCACGAGGTTCGACAACGCGAAAAAAGGACCACTTGGGGCGGAAAAGGCCAAGTTTCGGAAACGCTAATTTCAATACGTTAGTCTCGGAGGCCCACATGGGTGGAGAATCACATAAATCTATTAAAGAGCCTCAAGCAATTTGTGCCTCCATTAAAGCAGAGTGGTCTCAAAAGAACCAGAGGGAGGGTTAGAAAATAAAACAAAGTTCTTGGAACTCAAGGAGGCCAACACCTTTACCACTCTACAGATCTCGCGTCCGGATCCGCAGTTGAATTTGGCATTTTTATTAAGCGATAAATTTAAATTTTGTCGACCACTCACCAATTTGTCGCGTGTTATTCACTCAATTAAGGAGTTTTTTGAAGACTGTTTTCTTCACTTCATGAGGACGCTCATTGTTCGTGAGGTCTTGTCAAACCGTAACGCTTTTGATGTTGTGGTATTTATATCAAATCTTGAATGTCGTTTTGTTTGTGCTGAAACTATTATTTTATAGAAACTGCAGTAGAGCTTTGCGATAATTTTTGAGGCCTCAAAGACTAGTGTTCAAAGTTGTATCATGGAGAGGGTTGATTTAAATTAAACGAGTTGTCCACATCAAAGCGGCTTACCTCAGAAAAACCCAGGCTACCTACGTGACGGGTCGACCACTTGGTATATCCAGTAGGCCGTTTAACTCTCAATAAATCAGCTGCTTAAATAGACATAATTGCTTTCGATGATAGCGGGGCCAACAGAGTTCCTTGCTGATTCAGTACATCGGTTGAGCGGCCATGTTCTCTTGCTGGTGAATGAAGAGGTTCTGTGGTCCTCATACCCTTCTGAAAGGGGTGGTGCTTCTTATTGAGCGTTCTTCTTTGGCTGATTGCATTTCACAGCACTATTAATTTTTACCCCTCTATTTGTAACCCCAAAGCACCGGACCTCAGGGAACTTACACACTACCTTTTATTTTCAGTTGAATAGGTTCTTCCTACGCTGACTGAATTTCTACTAGAGTATCTTGCTTCATAACCCATTTCCTTACTCCTTGTATGAAGATATGCCTGTGTCCTGCGGACGTGGAAACTGATCTTTTTGTAGATTTCACCTTCAAACATGATGCTAATGCCCCTCCCCCTCTTTTATGCACGGAAGTAAAACTAAACCAACAATATTGAGAATGATGAATAATCAGAAACGATTGCCATTGCTTGCTAACGATTGCAAGCCTAATTCAGAATCCTAAAAAACTCTTCCCTGGATAACGATCGTCATTTCTCTTTCCTTATTAACCAGTAAGGTTACAGGACGCGTTAATTTTTTCTTCTCCGCAACTGTCATAAAGACGGACCCATTTTTGTTTTAACCACAAATAGCCTCAAAAAGCTCTAGACGAAAGTGGCGCCTGAAAAAGGCAACCGATAGGTTCAGTTATTCAGTCGTAACCGAGCGGAAAAACAAGGAACTCACTCATTGTACGAGCTCAGCTTCGCGAGGAAGACGCATTCTTTCAAATGCGTTGAAACCGTGACTGGCGGATTCGTAATGGTTATTGACCACTTGGCCTTGGCCGTGTTAAATGTGGGGAATCTTAAAGGACTGCTGTGGTCCAGGACTTGTTTATTTCAATGGACAATGGACAATGTCATCTCAATTTAATATATAATTGTCGATATATTTAGTTCAACTCAATTGAAGATACAAAGCATCAGGAATATAAATGTTATCAAAAGTAGTTTACGGTAATCATTAGATTGCCTAAACAGATGTGCACATTAGTAAACAGAAAGTGCCCCACTGCCCTTATAATGTATTTAATAATGTTATATGGTTGGAGCACATAATTGAGTTAGAAATTAATTTATGAGTAATTTAGAATTCTAGAATTATAACACGAAGGAAGGACTTAGGATTAGGAATTAGCTTGGATTGGCTTTTGGTTACATTTATAGGCAAAATTTATGGTGTGCATGTATAAGGTGAACTAGGGTATTGCTACATGTACGAGGTAGATGTTGTTCGTGGGAGCATTACCACTGGAAGATGAAGAACAACAAGGAAGGACAGCTATTCAAAGAGAAGGGCTACCACCAAGCCACAGCCAATGGCTTTCTGATGCAGGACTGATTTGCTCATCAGCAAATTCTCAATCAACAAAATAGTACTTATATAACGGGTGACAGATCGGCTCACATATGAATAGTTAATTGTTGGAGCTATGCTCACAATAGGGTTTATTACCAGAACAAAAAAATTACTATATCTGAGGCAACTGAAATAAATAAAGAATACCCGCATCCCTCTACCTCACTTTTCATATAACGTATTAAAGGGGTATCAATACCTTTGGGAACTGTTGTACTCAAAATTGTGACACTTCAGGGTTGTAAAGGGATGGGGCAATGGAATTCCTATTTGGGGCATGGGATTTGAACAAAATTAAAATTCTTAAACTTTCATATCTAATTGAGCCAGTACGTGTCCTAGTGACACATTATCATGCAACTTAGCTATGATAGCCACTGCGTTTGAGTAGTCACTTCACAACTCCTGCATAGTCCAACTGTGTCTTCTGTGTTATACAGTTTCCTTTCATCTCCTATAGGGTATTCATACATTCTATTGATCTACATACGATCATCACTTGTTTAGAATATATATTGGTTTGTTTGAATTGCCTTAAGCTTCTTTGATAAAAATCTAATTTAGTTCAAATAAAGGTTTATGTGCTGGAATAAAGTTGGGTAATGAATTGGAAAACATGAGATTTACATTTTGGGTCCTTGCGTAAGACGAGAGCGTCTATATTAACTTATTTATTTATTTAATGAAGATTCAAATGCATACAATAATGGCAAAAGTTTGCATTAAAAGCGGCTTGCCTTACTTTCTCAGCGGTAGGCTTGGCCTGTTTCTTGGCAATTCCCCTATATTTTTATCAACCACATGTTTGACTTAAGCAAAGATAAGTCTGAATGATATTCAATCTGTATACCATGGACATTAAAAATTAAACAAATCCACAAGATAGCATACAAAGCTATATAACGTGCTCTAAGGTAACTGAAACCCCGTAATGAGAAAACTTGTTTTGAATGATCCAATACGTCTACGTCATTGGCCTCTCATGTCTAATGCAATGACCTACGCCTAAAGATCGGAACCCGGTCCGTGATCCCTTTCTTCCGTATACAACGCAACTAGCCGGGATTTTAAGCTCAAAATAGGTAAATTTGGACTATCCAAAGGAGTGAATCTCACTCCTAAATACTCCCTTGATTATCAAGTCAAGTATCATTTGAATCCGATCTCTGTCATCTCTATCAGCGTTTTTCTCTGAGTTTTAGTGTATCGAAATTGAGGGAATCATCCGTCCTTCCCTGATTGGAATTGTCCTTTCTAAGCCAGTTGGTATTATATATGGAGCCGAGAAGCATACAACAAAAAATCCATTACGTGACATGCGGTAACTGGCACACCATCATCTACAGGCATAATACGGACAATATGATTATGAACATAGTGATAAATAAATTATGGGTAGAGAGCATTTAACAGGCCAATGATCTCAATCTGATCTCAATGCACTCGTGACCTCCGCATCGAATACTTATATCTTTACTCAGCTCAATCTGTATTTTAAACTCGTTTCGTAATTACCAATATTATCGTTGCGACTCTGTATCATCTTCAAATTGCCTGTAATAGAACTGAGTATATATCATAATGTGAAACCGGATTCATTACAACGGGGAAAAAACGGTGAATATTCACAAATTGGTCTGTGAATCCCAGACGCTTCTGGCTCGTTTTTATGGGAGCTTTTACCCACAGCCCCGCCGTCTGATGGTGATAAGTGGTTGAGTTTTCATTCCACTGTTCGTCACCTGGAGAACTTAAAGCGGTCAAGAGATGACTTATTTTACGATATTGAATTTTTCAGCATTTTTGCTTCCCAACTAAAAATGTTTTAGGCGAAAACCGCTAGGTTCGGCCCAATTGTTGGAGAAAAAGAGTTGTGCAATAAAAATATGCTGCTAGATGCTTCTGTGTCAACGAGGTTCTCAAATATGTGTTCCACCACATTTTTATTTCATTTTTTTTATCTGACAGATGGAAGCAGTTGAAAAATGTGTAATTTGGTGGGTATTTTTGAAGAGGAACCGGGTGAAAGGTCTTGTAAAAATCTTGCAGATATGTGTATGCCGTTGCCTCTCTCGCCTGGAAGTAGCTTGGAATCGCTAAAACTAAAAATAAATACCTAGAGGGATTTTAAGAGCGCTGAATACATATTTGAAGTCGAAAGTGTGAAATGAAATTATTATTATTTTTTTAATTTTATTATTTAACTTTTTTTATATTACAACACTACATTGTTATGATAATTAGATATAAATAATTATGTGTACTCAAGTACAGTGACACTTGTGTGAGGGTAACTGTCCAGTGAAATGAAATTCTATAACCAAAAACTTCTCTGATGTGGTTCAATCATTTGTTTGCGTGACTCACACCATTTCTTGAGAAATACGTGATCCATACCTTTTTTAGTGGATCTTTTTTATCTTTTATTTTTCTTAAAACGGATTCAATCCTTGGATGTAACCCCTTGATTGTTTTCTCATATAATTCTCATAAAAAGCGGTCGATTGATCTCGAAATCTCACGCTCTCACAACCTTTTGTTTCGAAACATCAAATAATGAAACTAACCGTTTCCTACAAACAGACGTTCTTAAGAAGTAGTATTTTCGACAGTTTTTCTCCCTTTGATTCACCGAAATGCCATGCTTAAATCCAAATTTCAAAACAAAACGCCACTTATGGAAATTAGACATTTGCTAGACAATAAGACATTGACATCAAATCAATCTTTTTCTTTGATAAAACAGATACTTACCAAAATAACTTTAGAAGGTTAATTTAAAATTCTTTAGATGGAAAAAGTTTTTTCATGCGGCAGAAATGTGAAATGTTATTATGATAAACACATAAATAGTTTTGAGCACGATGTTATTCTATTCTAAGTGTCCCTGAGAGACTCCGCTTCAAATTTCAGCTTCATTCGTTTATTAATGAAGTAATTAGCGTCGTGATTTACTCACCTGATCGAGGCTGAGTTTCAAATGTCCGGGATGTTAACAATATATTAGAAAAGAAATTGACTACAATTCGCTCAGCTGTGCAGGGTGGTTTATCACTTTATGATCCTATCATTTTTGTCTATATCTGTCCCTGAGAGGCTCCATTCCTAATTTCAGCATTGTAGATTGAGTCAAAAAATAATTACCCTTATATCTGACTCATCAGAAAACTTTGCATTTTTTCGTAACACGAAATTTTTATTGACCTCCAGCCATCAGACATATTTATGTCCAAATGGCAGTGGCAGTATCTCCCCGAAAAATTAGTTCAGAAAACCTAATATTGGTAACATGATTTAATTGATTCCAACCAAAACAATATTAAAATTCGGATCATTGCCATCATGGCCGTGAAATACTTTTTTCAATTTTCCACAAGGACATGGGAGTGCTTTAAAGTAAACTCTTCAACGGCATGGCGAGTGATTTAGTTCGTATCGGCATAATTTTTCATATGATGTGAGGAACAAAATACGACATACGAATGACTGAACAAAAAACAGAATTTAATTTATTCAGAGACTTCTACAATCGAAAACATGTAAAAATGTTGGAGCTCAAACGTATCATTGGTTCATGGATACAAATCTTTCCAGTCTTCAGTAATGAGGAAGGAAAATTATGAAAAGTAACTGGCGCATATAAAAGCTTGTTTACATCCGTAGGATTGATGAGGATTGTGGACGTACTTCATAAAGCTGATGGCGGAATAATTTTACATCGAAGGAACACGCCATTACCGACTTCTCTAGAGAACGAGCGGTCGTTCACGTCGGAGCTGAAGAAATATTATGGGACACTTCAGTTTTCCAGTAAGAATAAATTACGGCGACTCTCAAGTGCAAGGCCTCCGAGCGCATGTATACACTTTCTTCTTGCTCGAAAAACGTCTATCAAAAGGGTGTGGCACATTGCTTTCTCGTATACATTTTCGTTCAAACATATATATCATTTAAATGCGTTGGTCCATAATGATAATAATTATGGTTCATGGATTGTTTACGTAGACTGTAGATTCTACTGGATTCGGTGACTGTGGTATTTCCTGTAACGGGTTTGGTGCGAGGAGAAGAACGGTCGCGATTACGATTAGGTATAATATAAAAGCATCAAGGAATTGACCGGTTTTCAGAACAAACTTCTAAAATTCTAATGAAATATGCAGAAAAAACATTTTGTGGGGGGAAAACCAGGAATTTCATTTTTTTCAGAAGAACTTGTACAAGAATGTCACAGGATGAAGCAGCAAAAGCAGATCTGTAAAAAATATCTACAGTCACGCATCTAAGTCGGTAAAGACAGCTACAGTGCTGCCTCCAGGTGTGTCACGGAGTCAAGGAGTTAGCGTCACGCTGGGGTTTCGCAGGGTGAAACTTCTACCTCTCTCCCTTCGTTTCAATTTATTCGTTGCAGATTTGGATGATCATTCGAAATCTGAGGAAATTGACGAGGTTCGTGTATATTCTGGCCTAAGAATATTGGCAAACCCATAGTCGGTTAAGAGATTTTAGCCAAATTTAATAAATTTTGATCCAGTATGTACCTTCAAAATGGTGGACGGACTTTGTCTTTTCGATACTTGGAATCTTCTTAACAAGTTCCAAAAGAAAAGTTCCAGTATGATCGTATGAGCGAATTTTCGTAAACAATCGTATTATATCATGTGATAAAACATTTTGTTTGAATTATACTGTTTTGAAATTTGTTGAATGTCTTGAAATTCGAGCATTTTGAGTGCATATAACATAGTTAACATAGCATAATATAGTTAACTACTAATTTTAATGCAGCAAAACTCTTTAAAAATACTCGTAATATTCTGCAATTCAAAGAAGATTTGGGAATGATAGCTCTTTTTGGGGGTTTTCTAATAGATTATTCAGCAAATATTAATGAAATTTGTGTACTAATTTTCTGAATAATTTTGTGCGTAAATTTTATAATGTTCAATTTCGTTGTTCATCAACTTTTCGGCTGAAATTCCGCTAAAAAATATAAAGTGTTCAATTTTTAGCCGTTTTTAGCCATTTTGTGATTTTTTATAACATTTTTGGAATTTGACCAATTTAATGTGCTCAAAAAGTGCTGGCCAACGAGCTCATTCATTCGTTTGGAAAGCTTGTTTTTTTGGAGCAAGAACAGAATTTTTTTCAATCCCAAAAAGAGTTATCGTCTGGAATGACACATCTATGTAAATATATATATGAAAAAGTGTTAAACTCTAGGATTTGTTTCAGAATGCCTCTAAACGAATTTTAATGATTTCAATGATGAAATGTTTTAAAAGTGTTGATTTTAAAATTTTTTGAGCCATTGCAATGGCTTTATTTTCAACGAAAATTCGCTAGAAGGTTTTGAGAGCAACAAATGGAGGTCACTCTTTTAAACAAATACGTTATCGGACTTCAAATACCGCCGCGTCTGACGGGAAAAGATCGTGATGAATTAGACAGTCAGATAGCGGGGTAATGGGCATTTGCGCCGGCGCGGCGAAACTAATATTCGCCACGTCCTCGCCTACTCCGGTGCTCCGCTCGGGAGACTAATGTATTCAATAGTAACCTATTCATTGTGAACCTCCCCTCTGATGGGTTGGGGCGGAACACGGGTTCAACGTTGTTTTCCCTACGCGAAGACGGCAACGGTGAAATATATCTCCTCGTCCGCCCCTTATAGATTAGCCCGGTAAAGTCCAGTTTGAAAATCTCAGCCCAAACGTCCCCACGTGCATTTTTTATTTTTTTAATCCGAACATCCGAAACGATTTGTGCCTTATTAGCATTTAAAAGCCATTTCTATGCGCGGAGCGGAAACTACGTGGCAAATGGGAGCAAAGCCGTGGGGTGGTCTCGGACATTGGAGGTACCCAGAGATTGATGGACGCGTTCGCAATGATGAATGTACGACAGCATCCACTTGAAAAAATATTTACGTAACGACAGCTCGGGCACCCGCCACGAAATGATGAGATTCGTCTTGAGAAAATCCGCCTTTGCTACTTTCTCCGCCTGAATAGAGTTCGAAAGAGAATTCCTTCAAAATAAGGTTGTTTACCTCGTGTGGGTAGAAATTAATGGTGTTTTTGCCAGATTGCTGTAGCATTGGGCATATATTTCATTCGTAACTCGAACCGAATAGTTTGACTGTTCCGTTGACTGTGTTGACTGTTAAATTGTTTGGTATACGTTTCAAGAGGGTGTACTTTAGTGCTGCCCCCATTAGCAAAACGAGATTTTTCTTCTTCAAACCATCATTTTCTTATTTTGAAAATTCGATTTGAAATCGTTAGAGTCCCCTTCTCTCTATCAGTGTAATTTGCAACATCCTAAAAACAATTTATATTAATAATTTGTGGATTAATAAAGTTAGGGCGCAGTTCTTAAGTTTTTGCCTAGTCAAACTTTAGTGCCCCCCCCCCCCAACTTTTTTAAGGTGAAGGTAAACCTGAAACTGTAACACATACTAATGACAATGATACACAATTTAATCGGAAGTTGAGGGGTTTAGGTGCGAATTTCGCTAACAGTATTTCAATAACTAATCACTTCACAAGGGGAGTTATTGGACTCTCCCCAATCAAGCAGTTAGTCGGCTAATGATACCTGAACTTTCCCCGTTCGATCTCAGGAGAATCTGGAAGAACCCCCCCCCCCCCCCCCCCTCCCATTCAAATCACAGTTATTGATCTGATTGTCCAATCAATCTTCATTTCACCAAAAGGATTGGTTTAGGATATTTTTCAATTACGAGATGCGGGCTTTCTAGCATCCAGACCTACAAACTATACACATCATTCAAATTACTAAAAGGATTGATTTAGAATATTTCTTAATGCTTGAGATACAATCTTGCGAGCATCCAGACTCTAAATTATACACATCGTAAATCCTCCAGGGTCTCTCCTTTAAGGCAGGATAGAAAAACGAAAATGGTAGGTAGGTGGCGGAAAAACCGGTGGGTCTGAATTCGAATCCAACTTGGAACAGCTGCATCATCGATGCATGAAATCTCCGTTTTTGATCAAGCGAATCTAATAACGATGACTTCCGTATTCTCATCGATAAGAGCGAGAACGGAATGTATAAAGCGCCTTTTGTGCTTCAGGATCGAAGGGAATAAGAACTTCACCTTGTGGAAAAGGTTCACTTCTCCCGCCCTCAATGTTTTAATTTTTTTCTTTTCCCTTAGTATTTTGTATCAGGGAATTAAAGAATGCGTATCAGTACCACACCCCATCCTTATCAAATCGCTGTGAACACGAACTTGTAAAACTTGAATTAAGTTTGTGTTCAAACTGATTTTACGCTTTGTAAGCTAGTAAGCACAGACTTCGGAAACTACCAAAAATCACCGTACGGTATATATGAGGAAAGATATTCTCTAAGTTTGGTGGCTACCAGTCACTGTGCGCTTTGAGTACTAAGGAAAGAAGGAAGAAAGGGGACGGAGCAAGGTGCAATGAGTACACGAGTGTTGATGCGAATGAAATGGATGGTAAACTGGGTCTGCCAGCCCTTATATACCTATATCCCTTCTTCTACGCCTGCCTCGACAGCCAACAGTCTAGAGAGAGATATATAGGTCAGCCTCACCTTACATACTTTGTTACGTTACAGGACAAATTTACATTACATTACACATTACATACGTTATAGAAGTTGAAAACACCAATTATAGTAAGACATCAAGGGCACTACTGTCTATTTACCATACTATAGACTACGACCTGTTTGATCGAGGCAAAAGGTGGTCCTAAGTTACGTATTGATGTGACCAATTAATCTGTAAAAGTGGAGAGATTTGAGTAAATTTGATTAAGAATCCAAACAAAAATGTATGTACTTTAAGAAGAAGGAAATATATAATATAGGTAAATTACACATGTTTATAATATCAGTTTAGTAAAAAGATCATATGCAACTAACACAGGAGATCTGCCAGTGTAAAATTAAGGATTAATGAAGACCCAAGAAACGAAGGAGAAGGAGATACTTCTACGAAGATCTAGGAGATACGTCTACGATCTAGGAGATACTTCTACGAGAAGGAGATACTTCTACGAAGATCTCTTATACGAAGATATAGGAAGGAGAAGATACTTCTAACTATAAGAAATGGCGGAGAGAGCTCTTCAAAAACAAAGCTGGCCAATTATGAATGGAAATCGACCTTAATCCAATATGAACAACGTAGGAATTTATGAAATACTAATATCATCTTTATTCCCTGAGGTAGTTATATTTCAGAAGTTCTTTAAATTTGGAGTTTCAAAAAAGGTGCCAAGTGAAGGGCGTTCATTAATGGAAATCGGATATATGTTAGTGTTACTCCAATCTTAACCAACAGGAGCTGAACCTCATGGCCACAACCAATCACTGCAAACTCCTCGAAGTACTATACGACTTAATTTGTTATTGCTATGTCCTACCACTTTTTAAAAATCTCGAATCTTAAACGCTACGAAATAATGTATCAGGAATCGCTTACATTTTTGGTTAGACGTAATTTTTGCGCAAATATATTCTCACAAATTTGAGAAACCATTGTGAATGCCAAGTGCTACATCGTGCAGAATTGAATAAACAGTTTCAGTCTGTGACGTTCTCAATTAACAATACATATGGTGAAAGACCCACACATTTTAACGCCCTGGTTTTCGGGGCTGGTTTTATTTTCGATGAATATACATGATGCCAGGGCTCGTGTGAGGCTTGATTGACTGTAATGGATTTCGTTTGCGGACTGCGATAAAAGAGTTGCCAAAGAAGGAAGAGCGACTTTCAAGACCACCGCATCTTCTCGAGTCAAGTGGGAGATGAGAGGTGAAGGTTTCTGTACCAGATAAGAGGCCCGGAGTAACTGAGGGGTTAACTTCTGGAGAGATCTCCATGGAGACGGTTCAGTAAACTCCTGAAGCATTCCAATTTTTTTTCTTGTTTTTTCTTCTTAACGGCCTCCGCTCGATACAAAATCTTCCCCTTTTGCCCAAACAACCTCGAAGGCAACCGTACACGTTCCCAGAGATAAGGTTAATAACGATGACCAGGCCGACCTCAGGGGTCGACTTGATCGCACCTTGACCTGGGAGCCTTCTGAACTTCGAATAAAAAATGAAGAAGGAGTCAATATCTTTTAGGGGTCGGCATAATAAACCAGTTTGGCCAACTGTTTCATCTGATAAATAGAAAATTCGTTTGTTGATCCAAATCTGATTTCTTTAAGACTGGGATTTGTAATAATTTGTACGTTATTATTGGTTGTGTTTTTCGGAAAGGTGGTTTCAAGACCAAGTTGGTTAAACGTTGTCTATTTCCACGAAAAAATAAAAAGTTACAATGTTAAATCGATTTCGACGGCTAGGCCATCATCAGTAACAAACAATAACTGAACACACATTAGACAGGACACAGCTTATATAGTCACAGGTGAAGGGAGATTGAATCCTATTGGTCGCGAGAAAGGAAACGGGGCTGGAGGTACAACCAATTAAGTGCAAGCAAAGTGAAGGGGGATTATAGCTAATCAGATGAAGTGAAAGGAGAGGAAGAATTACTGGTTACAACATTTGGAAGGGATAATTCCAAGCTTTATAGAAATGGACTTATTATCAGAGGTGAAATATATTGAGGGTCCCATTGGACAGAAATAAAATGGATAAGTATACCTTATTATGGGAAAATGTCAGATAAAATCGGCAAAGTTCTATCATCGAGGGGTTACAAAGTGGGTTTTAAAAATATAAATAGTCTCAGAGCATTACTAGGTTCCATTAAATACAAAATCAATGTTCAAGATAGAAGTAGGGTTTATTGCTAAATATTATACAAGTGCTATTGGTAAAATGCTCTTGCGGCTACGAATATTGCGGTCAAACTGGTAGGAAATTCAGGGAAAGAATAGAAGAGCATCAGGAAGATTTCAGGGAAAATAAGGGTAAGTCTACATTTACAAAACATCTTAAGGAATCCAATCATACTTACAATTTTGATTTGACAGATAGACAGTTTGTAGAATTCCTTCATTTTTGTCCAAAGGGAGGTATGTCGAATGTACTTGAAAAATTCGAAATGATCAAAAGTGACAGATCTGGTAAATGTTTAAATGAGGATATCCCTTAATATATTTCACCTCTGATAAGTTCATTTCTATAAAGCTTGGAATTATCCCTTCAAACTGTTGAAACCAGTAATTGTTCCTCTCCTTTCACTTGATCTGATTAGCTATAATCCCCCTTCACTGTGCTTGCACTTAATTGGTTGTACCTCCAGCCCCCTTCCCTTTCTCTCGACCAATAGAATTCAGTCTCCCTTCACCTGTTACGTTTTCTACGTAAAACTTTGCTCTTCATAGGTTGAATAGCAAAGAAATAGCTCAGCTGCTCTGAGTGGCATCCGACTTTGCGATTCGCCTCTAGATTTTAGATGGCCCAAGGGAGGCTCCATGATTCGTTTCTGGACGGATTCTCCATTCCAAATTTTAGCTTCATTGGTCGAAACAAAGAAATTAGCTCTAAAGCTCACTCAGCTGATCTAGAGGACATCAGAGGTTGGTTCGTTTCTAAGTCTATTTTAAAACATAAAAATATCTATGATTTATCATGTCTTTGATCCTTACTCGAAGCCCAATGATGTCCGAAACTTTGAAATAGTTTTTGAAGAAACGATCTGTATTTCAGTAAAGTAGGTGTATTAGAAAACGTAAGCCTCAGGGGTCCCTGATCTGTGCAACCACGTACGTTATAATTGAATTCTAGGTTTCAAAAGCACTCAATTTCAAATTTCAGCTCCGTTGGTCGATAGGAAAGAAATTAGTCCCAAGGGTCACTCATCCATTCAGAGCGTCTTCGCTTCTTGTTATTGCATTCCAAAGAACATAGGACAGGGATGGCAAAAAAGAACTTACCAATACTTTAAAAAAACGATTTTTTCAATAAAGTAACGATAGTTTAAGCTGTATATTTTAGTATACAGTTGTATATTCAGTATTAGTAGTATTTTCAATGTATATATTTTTTTTCTAAGTACTGGATAATGGATTCTAAATTTTGAGAATCCGAGGCCGTTTCTCTTCAACAGCTGGCTTAACAAACATTTAGAAAAACCACTTCGACAACCATAATTGAAGATGAAGAAGTAAACATTTTTCTAGAGAAAAAAGTGAAGTGATGTTTGTTGCTATGGTTTTAATAATAGGCGAAGCTCACTAGGTAAATATTCAACTTTTTCACAAGCATTGATCCATGATGTCTTTTATTACGTAATCTCATTTATAACCGAATGATTATATCATTTAAGTGAAGTCGATAAGTACAGCTCAAGATGATGGAAAGATTATGAAATGTAGAATCATTTACTAGTAGATAGTACGTAGGTAATTAATTGGAACCTAGGAACCTAATATGAATACTTACCTACTACCCTCTCATGAACAATATTGTTACATATTTCAAGTTCAAAAAGATAGGTAATCGTTGGAAGTTGTGACAAATTCTGTGTTAATTGTCCATAGGTATTTAGCCGGCCAAAATATAACAATTATTCTTGTAAATCTTTGCAAAAAAATATCGATTCTTGAAAAAATTTATACTTTTGGAAAGAATCAATACGATTTAAATTGTTTCCTTTTGAGGAATCCGACATTCCTAGCATAGGATTTTGGTGTAAGTAAAGTCCTTTCCACCAAGCGGAGAAAGATTTCCATAGAATGAGGCAAGACCCTTCAAATATCTATTGTAACGTCCCGTCTCAAGTTCTACACCGCATTAATACGGCAAAGGATAATTCCTCGGTACTAAATGAAAATTAAATCAGGGGATCTGACGGTGGGATCGGAGCAGGAAATACCTGTTGGAGCGAGAAAACTGGGTGATATATGGCGCAAATTGCACGAGGCTGATCTATGAGGTCGATCTCCAGGCTAATGCCAAGGTGAAACGAACCCCGTCCAAGCGCCCGCCGCTATTATCAACTTGCTTTGACACAATCTTCGCATGCTTACCTCCATTATCCCGGCGCATGCTTGGCTTTGTGCCTTGGGAACGAGCTTTGGGATGAGATTTGCGATTCGTCGGCCTTCGGTATGCGTAGGTATTTTTACTTTCCCGACATCGTAAGGCTCAATACAATGTATGTAGTAATCTATCTGAGCGTTTTTGTTAGAAGTTTTTTAAAACACCTTTCAAAACAAAAAGAGTTTCAGTGATTTGCGCTTAGACCACTAAGATGCATACTATTTGACTCTTTTATTATTAGTAATTTTGTCTTAATCATCCTAAGAGCTGTGTGATGATTGATATTCAGCCTCTTGCAGCCCAGTATAATTTAGAGATCTTCGACCAGTTGGTTTCGTCAGGTAGGAATGTACTTCTCAAGACCTCAAGTTGTGGACAGTCAAAAAGGTGGTCGGTATTCACTCGTAGGGTCGATTCGCAGAAGGAACAGTTTGGGTGATCCTTCACCCGAATCCTATGGAGATGTGCATTAAGATAATCGTGGCCAGTCATATGTCTGAAACCTGCCACAGACTCAGTTCTCATAACCTGCATGGACGCGGTTTCCAACCTACAACAAACTTGCCCATCTCTTGCCTTCCGCCGAGCTCTGTTGTATCTCCTGCATTCTCTCTTTTGTAGCATACTTTATACTTCGTTTTGCTTCTTAGAAAATCTTGCACCCAGAAAAGTATCTTAGTTATTTACTACTGAAAATAGAAAAGTTTTATTTTCATTTTCGTCTTGGGATTGAAGTCAAAAATAAAAATTTTAACTTCGTTGATACGTTTCACAACATTCTGATCAATTTTAGCTCATGACTGTAATTCTGCCTATTTTTGGTCTCTCTTATCCAATTTTTTTAAGACACAGTTAGATTTTGATTAAATTATCTGAGATTGGGTGTATTCAACCCTAAATGGGTCTATGGTTTTATCACCAAGAGTTGGGCGTAACGGTAATCATAATTACGATTACGATTACAATCATAGGGTTTTAGAGTTGTGATTACAATTATTATTTATGATTACAATTACTCTTACGATTACGAATATAATTATGATTATATTCGTAATCATAGTTTTTCTGTGATTATATTCGTAATCACAGCTTCTTTTGCGATTACAATTGTAAGCACAAGTTTTTGATGTGATTTTGGCCGTAACAACCGATGTTCCTTATAAATAAGCCCGTTACCGCAGATTTCCCCCAGTAATTACAGTCATAATCATAATTTTTCCTATGATTACAGCCGTAATCTCAATTTTTTTCCATGATTACAGCCGAAATCTTAGTTCGTCCTATGAATACAATCGTAATCTCAAACAATTGTATTCACAGGAAAAACTAAGATTACGGCATCAATCACGGAAAAAACTAAGAATACGGCTTTAATCACAGGAAAAATTATGATTATGAGTGTAATTACAAGGAAAAATCTGCCGTAACATGCTTATTTGTGGGGAACATCGGTACGGCCGTTATACGGTTGTTACGGCCAAAATCACATTAAAAACTTGTGATAACAATCGTGATCGCAGAAAAAAGTTGTATTACGAATATAATAACAGAAAAACTGTGATTACGAATTTAACCATAATCGTAATCGTTATCATAAGTGTAATCGTATAAAAATATTCAAGTTCTTCGATTGTAATCGTAATTGTAATCACAACTCTAAAACTCTATGATTGTAATCGTAATCGTAATTATGATTACGCGCAACTCTGCTGTCACCCATGCCCCAGCAAAAACGTATGCTCACTGGCAAACATGATTTTTTCGTAACTCATTTTCCAGGATCTAATGGTCCAAATTAGCTCGAAATCAGAGAATAATTTGAATTATGTAGTCTCAAAGTGATTGCTCGTGAGTTACATCACCATTGAATCTGTTATAGACATTACTGAAGCGCAAATGTCGTTTCCAGTGGCAGAGCACCAAAAATAGTCGGCATTTCGTGCGGGTAGGATCCTAGAAGGTCCCCATAGGTATAATAGCCACCGGAACAATAGCTGGTAGGTATCTGGTATGTGGTAGGTCCAATGACCAGGTTCCACAGAATCCAGTTTGAAAGAATCTACTTTTTACATCTGATGTAGGAACCAAACAAGTGAATGTACAAATTCGGCAACTAAAAGTAAATACTTTGTCAGTATTTTTGGTAAAGATGATAAACTGAGCTTTAACAGTGTTGATCCTCTCAACGATCCAAAAATAAACAAGTAAGTAACACATTTTTGAGATTTGTCGTTTGATTTCTTCAACGATTGTTGACAATAACGTAGTCATTTTATCGCATCGGATCGCTCTAGAAGTCGTTTCAGTAGGTTGAAAACGTCAAAAACTATCGTAATTCATACCAAATACGTATTCCTGAGAAGTTTTGTTTAACGTCGTACACGATTTGCCGTCACATTGTGTCGGATCGGCAACAAATAGGTACTTCACACCGTATTCCGGGTGTCTAAGAGTAGACTCCCTATCAAATTTACAGTCGATAGCTCTGAAATTGGGGTTTGTAGCGCGGAGCGGACAGACAAACACACACATGCCGAGTCAAAATAGAGACGCACGTCGTTCGGCAATAATCAATTTCGCCTAAAAATATAGTTTCATCATTTTGACACCTACCAATTCTATACATATCATGACCATGCTATACAGCAAATGAAGAATCTATAAGTACGTGCTTTTCATTTCGTCATTGTAAAATTTGAAATCTCAAGAAAACAAAATTGGCAGTGACCTCTTTCGTGGACAGAGTAGCACAGCGCCGATATTCCAGTGATTCATACCGTTAATTTACAATGACGCCACCGCTCTAATGCGTTTGCATAGCTTTTTGCGGCGTTTGGGAATTCACTCGAGCGATGACCTAAAAATGCAAATTGCTACCTGCTACGAATTCCTTCATCTACCCGAAATCAAAACTTTCATTTTGCGTCGGTCAATCTTACGAACGTGCCATGAATAATTTTGTCTATTCGCTCCGCCGAAAATGTTCCAAATAAATTAATAGAGAACGATTTAAATTAATTCGCCATTTTCGGCGTAGGATAAGGGAATTTTCAAGTGACCGCCCAAGGGGGTAGCACACCTACGCGCTCCACGCTGGCCGAATGGACCCGTCTTTCATTTTATTAGCCCCTGTCGTCCGTAATAACAGGGTTTTCTGCGGTTAGTTTAGGTGAGGATATCGGTGGACATTATTATTGGTACCTTGAGTGATTTCACATCCGCGCTAATCGGTAAGGGCAGAAGTTTCCAACTGTCTTCGGGGTCTCTATAAAAATAATTCCCTCAAAATTTAAATTACCATCTTAGGATTGGAGGTTTTAAGAGCGAAAAAAAGCGATGATGGAGCTTTTTGATTCTGACAGAGTGACAGCACGTTGTGAAAGAAAAAAAAATTGTCGAGTAGGTGTGGCGAATCAACCACTCCATATGTTAAAGATGATTATACGGTTATTATTTAATATATGTTATTATATTATATAGGTTATTATATTATATATGTTATTATTATATTATTCCTGTTATTGATACTACCACGATGAAATTATTAGTAAATTGTTTAAGGTCAAGCTTGAATAGGACGATTGATTACTAAGAAATTAATATCTTTATACGTTCACGCAAGCGTACTAAGCAGCATTCGCAGCAATGAATCTCATAGGGGGCCATCGAATGATTAACCGACGAAATCCTTAAAATAATCAGTAAAATTAACTGAAAACTGTGGAAAAAGTTATGCGTGCACACACACACACACACACACACACACACACACACACACACACACACACACACACACATATATACCCGATCTAGGGATAAGGGAAGTTGCAGGACGAGGAGGAAGAATGGGATATATATATATATATATATATATAAGAACCCCTCAGGACGCGGGTGGTGATACCACGGAGTACTCCTGCCGAGAAACACACACACACACACACACACACACACACATATATATACTATATATATATATAGTTATATATATATATATATTGTGGTGAGCTTCTGACTAGTCAAATATGTGAACTTGAGGTTGAGAAATGACCAAGCTAGTCTTTGTGTGGAGTTGTTTATTTTACTACGACGTTTCGGTCCTGGAGCAGGACCTTATTCATGTAGATAGTTTTCAATTTAGTTCTTCATCAGCAAACTAATTAACAAACTTGAATGTAATCACCACTTTAGTGCTAATGAAGAACTAAATTGAAAACTACCTACATGAATAGGGTCCTGCTCCAGGACCGAAACGTCGTAGGAAAATAACTCCACACAAAGACTAGCTTGGTCATTTCTTAACCTCAATAACCTCAAGTTTATATATATATATATATATATATATATATATATATATATATATATATATATATATATGAAAAAGCGCAAACTTCAGGAATCATTACAGAATGCCTCAAAACGGATTTCAATGAAGAAACTTTTCCAAAATTTTCTGAGCCAATGCAATAGCTTGATTTTCAACAACAATTCGCTAACACTTGTACATCTAAACGTGTACGAAAATTATCCATACTTCAAAAAATAATTCATTATTAAAATTTAAAAAAAATTTGGAAATAGTGAAAAAAACGTAATCCTGGGATCATACTTTACGGCAGTGACTTTAAAAAGCCAAAGCCGTTAGAATTTCCCGTGGGAAATGTAACTCTTATTTTCCGAAATTACCTTCACGGCTTCGAATCTGGAATTTTTGTCCGTTTTTCTTATAACGAAGGAAAAATTAATGTAAAATGCACCCTCAACTTTCCCACTGTGGAAAAAGAGATATTCACATCGCGATAGAGTGCGTCTCAATCCGTATCAACACAACAAACAAGGTTGGAAAAGTATGGGAATCTCGCACACCCATAGACACCAATATCTGAACTAGGCGTGGGAAAGGTTTGTTAGAACTGTCGACCTTGTGTTTTACTTCAAAACTTATGAGTGCAATGTCATTTTGTTACCCGCATTGATGATTTTTCATAGCGTGCTGTCTTGACTCATGCAATCTTTTCAACCCGTAGGAGGGTGTTGAATTGCAAATGCGAGAGAGCGTTTGCTCCTAGAATTCAACGTTGGATGTGAAACCGTAAAAGTGGAGTCGGAAAGAACGTTTACTTTTTCAATTGAACATTAAAACCTCCTTTTTCATTTAACCTTAGGGTTTTACAACGCTGTTACTTACAATTGCTTCATGCTTTTATGCGAAATTCTGTGGAAAGTTTTCGCAGGTACGTATAGCGTTTACTGCAAACAGACCTCAGGCACAAAGAATCACCGTCGAGTTACTGCCTAAATAATACATAGTTTCCTGAACAAAATATAAATTTAATGATTCGACTATTACCTATTTTATGAAAAGAAATGGACCAAAATGCGTAAATGCTCAGGGTTTACCAAAGTCTTAACAACATGGAATTCATATAGATTATGATCTTTGGGCTAATCTCAACAGTTCCCAAAATTTCATTACAAGCAAAGAGTATGTATTGCAAGACTTTTCGATCTGACTGATAGACAAGAAATAAAATTTGTTAGGCAAGTTCATAACACAGATTTGATATCTGTAAACATGGATGTATACAGAATTACTCGGTGACAAGCAGAAACAAGCCTCCAGCAAGTGGCGAATGGACTGATCACCGACATATCTCTTGCGCACAATATCACGAGCTTCTGCACTAAGCAGTGACGGTTCATTTTAATAGGGTTTTTAGTGTTCAACACGATGGTGATGTCAGAATTGCAATATCTTATTCCGTTCTCGGATTGAAGCTGATGAAATATGAAGAAGCGCGATCCATTCCGTTATGGCCCATGAGATATAATGTGAACTTTGTCCGACTGGTCTGGGGTCTACTGAGTCTACAAACATATTATCGGAAAATTTTAAAAGTGAATTTTTATCTATGAGGGTTCATATAAATTATTCAGAAAAGGAAACCAGCATGCATGCGAGTCTGCAAAACCAGGAGACATTTTCATGTTTCAGTTGCCATACCTATTCGCCTACGTAGTAAGCCAGACTGGTTACTATCGATCAAATCATATAATATTCCACGAGGACTGTTACAGTTCATTGATAACTTTGTATGTAGCTGAGCTGCTTTTATTGTCAAGCAGTTTTGACAGTGTAAGATTTCCCACGACTGGCGAAAGATTTTCGTACTATAAAAAATGGCAAAGATACAGTTCCGTAGCAACGCTTTGGTTATATAAGCGATAATCATCAGAAAAACTGTAACGCCTTGTTTATAACGCTTTTCTATGACGACTTTTCAGTTTATGTGCCAAAATAGAGACATTAAAAAGTCAAATCACCTTGCGCCTAAAGGCTAAAGAGTGATTTACCGTAGTACGTTTTTCACTTTCATTTAAAATTTTAGCTTTATAGGTTGGATAGCAAAAAAATTAGCTGCGGACATCACAAGGCACCGGTAACACTAGCATTTTTATTTATGTCGTTGTTACGTGTCATTGTTTTGTGTCGTTGTTATGTGCATTTTTTTTTCCTGTCGTTGTAAAATGACAACTTTTGGTAAGAATGTCACCATAAAAACTTATTTCGTCAAAAGTACAACAATTTAAAAGAAATATCAAGGAATACCTTTCTGGTATGGGACTTTTGCATAATGTTTTCAGAGATGAGTGCAGGTACGGGAATACAGTTATGTCTCACTCAGGTTGTAGGTAGATATTAACTTTATCCTTTTTCTGGAACCAATAAAACTACACGAATGAATTAATGGCTCCGTCTGGCTGATGAAATAAGTTGGAAGTTTCAAGTGGCTATTATGCCAGTGATTGGAATCGGGGATGAAAAATCGCATTAGCCTTATCATCCGCCAATGCAACCAGTAGTATCGCATTACTTTGCACATATTATTATTATATTATTTCTCAACTGACATAATCGCGGTTATATCGATCTAAAAACAAGTCTCGTTGGGGATTGGGAATTATATCGTACCCACGTTGCATCGATCGGATCCGCATCCCCCGCCGACAACCCTGCAATTATTTTCTGGATAAGCCACCAATTATCGTCTCGTGTGAAACAGGTATCGTATGATTTATTGGGACTTCGAATGGTTTAAGAGTTGTTCAATTTCAACGGTCCAAATGGAATCACGAGTTCCCTTCTCTGGTTGAACATTGAAAAAGATGGGATACATGAAGGAGCATGCGCGGCGGCCTGTTCTTTAATTGAAGGTTAGTCTCGTTAGGGGACCGATAAATTTATTTTGCAGCTGGTTCCCTTCTGTTTTCCTCCTGACGGATCTTGCGGCCACGGCCGTATCCGTTGATGGTATTTACTTGTTGAATTCAATTGACGCTCGCGACGTAATAAAAAACGATCGTACCTATAATAGAAATACAGTGGCCTGATTAATACGTATAAATTCACTGGCCAAGGCGAGGCGGTATATAGAATCAAGGCTCAACCTGGTCTGATCTCGTTGATTTGCTACCCTATCATAATATCTCCGGAACATTCAACATACTGATTGCTATACTACCAGTATTCAATCAACGTTTTAGATAAAAACGCTTTTTTTCGTGTTGTAAAATGTCTGAAGCGAGTGCCTTTGAGGAAAAATCAGGTCCTGTTTAATAACAAAAAAATCCAATCGTGCAGCATGATCGTGTGAGCGAAGTTTCATAAGTTATCGTATTATATTATGCTACATTTTTAAATTTGAGCACTTTGAGAGCTAAAAAAATGTTCACTGTCAGTTTCATGACCAAAAAACTAGTTCTACATAATATTCTGTGATTCAAAAAAGATTTTGGATTTATAGCTTTTATTTGTAGTTTTTTCGATTTCGTTACAAATAATATTGAAATTTAAGTACATTTTTCATCATCATCATCATCGTTTGTCGTTGATAAACTTCTTTTGATCGAAATTCTGTTAAAATATATAAATTTAATTAGTTTTAGCCGTTATTCGTCATTTTTAGTGTTTCTTGAGCACATATTTAGAAATTTTACCACTTTATTGTACTCAAACTCAACGAACTTATCTTTTCATTTGGAATGCTTGATTTTTGGCGCAAGAACGGTGTTTGCTTACAAAAGTGTGAAGTGGGGGTGAGGAATAAATGAATTTTTTATCACTCTCTTGCTACAAAGAAATGCTTATTTTTACTACACATAACATTAAATAGGACAAACTCTCTGCTCTGGAATGTACCCATCTGGAACAGGCTGGAGGGACGCACCTTGTTTGTGAGCTTTAATAGTTGAGTGTACAATTTTTATGAAGCGTAAGTCAAGCAGCTACCAAAGCTAATTCGTGAACTCTATTAAATTAAACCATTCAACTAAACTTCTTATTTTGAAGGAAAATCACAAATTTGGCATCTGTAGGTATATCTGGTACGACTATTACACTCTAGAATAATTCATTGGGATAGTGGCTACTATAATTATTTATAATGATCAATAGAATAGTAATTATTCACTGGAAGAACAGATAGAATAGATTAACATTAATTAGATGGAAACTACGAGAGAAAGGCATATACTAACAGATTATACTGCCAATGTATTTCTGGTAAAAAAACGCTTCACGATAACAGTTAATCATGATCCTGTTAGACGATAGTATGGTGCAAAATGCATCAAACTAGTTTACTACATTTTCTATTTGTATGTACAATTAAACAACGCGTACACAAAAAATTTAATATTTATTCAAAGTTTACGATTATGGCTGGAATGCGCGGGCTTCTGATATGAGTTTGCTACATGCCATTCTTCGTATATCGTAACTAGAGAATACAAGCCATCCCAGAACCTCTGGATATCTTTAGGCTGTAGATATTCAAGTTTTCGTGTCACAAACAATAGATTTCTGCCGATGCTCCCGCGAATGAAGGTTAGAAATTAAACTCTTCCAACACCACAGTTCAGTAATAATGCATTAATGTTGAACAATAAGCACATTATTTCTTCTGCCAAATACCCAAATAATATCGAACTTTTCCCCTTTCTATTAATAATATACGATAAAGCTGAGAATAAGTTTAAAAAATTAAACGAAATTTCGGCTTAGCTGAACGAACTTGATTGGTGCTCGAACAAACCTCATGAATCTTTCTACATATTTTGCATTGTAATAATCTGAACTCTGAATAGGTTTAGTGCTTAATTTTTGCAAATCTACAAAACGTAGATACTTGCTGCATATTATGGTCCAGGGATTTTATTATGATTTTCCAGTAGGTATTCATTGGTCATTCTAATTGAATATATTCACTGATACACTTTATTGTTAAAGGTAGAACTCAATACTTTGAAACAGCTGGTTTATCAATCTATCAATCGTTCATAATGAGGGGCCTGAGAATGAAATGAATAACAGTCCCAGAAGAGTAGCAACTTGGCACTGGGACGCGCATGCTAACAAGCCGGGTCCTTAAAACGAATCTGATCGAGTATTCTTGATTGTGTTGAGAGCTGGCAAGTTCATTAGTGGATCTTGATGTCGCTCAAACGACACAATAGGAACTTCATCAAGTCCGCTTGGCCGCTAATAAGTGTTGTGGAATGTGATTTGGTATCACTCGCGAAATATATGTTTCGGTTGGAACTCTGTTATAAAGGATAGCTATCATGAACAGCATAGATGCAGAACTTCGGGCTTTTTTTACTTGAAATAACACCCACCTAGGACAGTACAGTTGCAAATAGAGAGTTCTAACAGTTTGCGATAAGTGGAAATGTTAAGAATCTCACCTCATCAGGTTAGACCATCGACAAGCTGTGCTCGTTTCACTTAGCCATAGACGGAATACGATTCATACTACGTTAAACGAGCATCATTAATGCAAACATCAGATTTAAATTTGAAAAAGTATCTTCACAAGTGCTTTTCGAGTAAGTTTAAATGATATATTGGAATATATTCGAAAAATGTGTTTTTTTTTAATGGCCATCCACGAGCGATAAACTCTGAAATTATTTGTAAAGAGTCGTTTGTGAGGCATCAAAATTTTACATTCGTGAGTTGCTTCGAATATGAGAAGCTCGAGATAGAGCGCAGCACGTAAACAATGACCTTACCGATTTGCTACTCTTTTGTTGCCTACAAGGACAGACGTGACGGGCACAAGTTTTTATGTTGGTTTTCGTTTGTTTGTATGTTTCTTAATTATAATCACTTATTTATGAATAATATAATTGTAATTTTTGACTAGTATTGATGAGAGTGATGGTGAGGGAAACGAATAGTAGAGCGAAAAGGGGTGACTCAACGTATCAAAAAGGAGAAATGCATGTCACCCGCCATGTTCCTCAAGTCCTTTGCCCCCTTACATTGTTAGTACGGAGCCCCATTGGTTATCCCTGGATGTGTGAGTGAAACTAAGCAATTTATTCATGCCCCGTGTTTGTTATTGGAATGAAAAACTGAGGTGATTAAAAAGCAAATTGGCACCATACAATTTCCATAACATCCTGGAGCATTTATTGATTTTCAAATGTCCTCCATGAACATGTTTAAAGCTGCTGAACTGAATTCAAGCAATTGAATTGAGTATACATTTATTTACAGTTCATATTTTATTTAACAACAACTACAATTAGTCAGTTACTCGCACACCACAGTGCCTATTTATAAACTCCTCTTACAGATGACTACAAATAACAGAATAGAATTATTCCACGCTCATAATAATTACACAAGAATTGATAGATGCTACTAACCCTGATACTTAAAAAAAAATTCCATGCAAATTTATAAGCCGTATTTTCTGTTCAGCAATTTAATTCCTTGGATTAGTTATTTTCATAAAAATGCCATAGGCTCACAAAGAATGGATAATTTTGTTTTTGCAGAACGCCCTACAATGACAATCCAGAGTTGTGCAGAACAACAGGAAATTTCTGTCATTCGCTGATATTTTTGAGAGTTGCTTCAAAGAGAAATCGTCTCATAATATTTGGACCAATTTGTGATTATGGGTAGGATGGAGTGGGGTAATTGCGATATAAAACTTCAATAGTTTAACTTTAACTTTAAACACATAATCCAACGAGTTACTCATTTAGAGACTTCAATGTTTTCGCTTAGTTTTTGTAGAATAATGCTCTTTGGCATAGATTTTCGTATTTTAAATAGCCACAGAAACAACTACACCAAAGAAAACACTTCCCTGTTACGCATTTTCTCGGCCAAACGGGTTGCCACTTCTACAGGATTCAGTGAGTTCATCAGAGGAGTAATTAACATTATGCTTGATAATTTACATGAAAGACAAGAGCAACAAGTCAAGGCACCTTGGATGGGATGGGGGGGGGGGGGATTCTAATTGTACAGACTTAATATCAAAAGTTAAGAGTAAAAAATTTGCCTTCAACCACACTGTGCTATATGAAACGGTTCTTGCCTTGAAAATGGGATTTCGTTCCGGCCCCGAAAAATTGAGAGCGATTCATTTGGTAAGAGTACACAACTTTGAACTTAGCCCTGCGTCGCAATATTGCTGGATTGGATCATCGACAGACCAGCGTTATAAATTAGCAAAAGGAAGATTTCGGGGTTCGGAAACTCCTTCGCGGCCTCCACCGCCATGTTTCAGGTTGTCGTTATCGGTGGGAACGCCGCAACCTTGTCCAGGAGTAGGGCGAGATTTGTGAGGGTGATTCTTTGACAAGTAGCTACAACTTCGGCTCAGACGTGTAATCTATCGAACTCAAGTCACTCGACCCCTTGTCTCGGATTCCATTGGGTTTGATATCTCAATCTGTACAAGGCAAGATGAACGGTCTGAAGGAGATTTATAGCTGATGATGCTGATGGTGTTCTTGCTGGCTGGAAGTGGTTCAGTGGATGTGGATGAAGAGATATTTGTGTAGATTTCAACTTTAGGTCTTAGTCGTAGCTCAAGGAGCTGTTTTTCCTATACATACAAGCAAACTACGAAGTTGAGCTGACCTTATATCAACCACTACTCAAACAAATATTGATTTGATCAGATTTGAAATTATTGAAATCCACATAGATTTGAAATTTAGGTATATAACGTTGGATTTAAGAGTCTGTTTCTAAATATTTGAAGTGAAACCATTGATAAAATACTGACTAACTCTTTAAATTAACTCTTGTTAATTCGTGAAAGTAAGTACAACAGTTATGCGGCAGTTACATTATAATATGACCAATAAGCTTCAAATGTATAATTAATTTTGTATCCTCGGAAGGATTCTACTATTAAAAATTTTATTTAATTTCAATTCAATATATAATGGATTGCTCAACTACCATTCCTCATAATAACATTCATGATGATGATGCTCTTTTCTACCCGTGGAAAATTCACATAATTTTACAAAATGGAATGATTTTATAAAAATCACAAGAAGTGATACTTTCTTTGGATGAAAAGATTCTTTCTTAATGTAAAAACTCTGCAAGTTGTTACACACTTTTTTTCCTAGATAGTGAATAATGAAATTTACAATGATGTTTTTTCTGTATGTAAAGTAGTCTGGACTTTCAATCAGCTTGGATAGCTTAGTGGGGAAAACTGGAATCGAATCAAGCCGAATCAAAGAAGCTTTGCTATTCACCATCCTGTTAACTTTTTTATGTCAAAATTTGAAAAGGGTTCAGACGTATGAACGTCTGCGATCCAAATAGTTTTGTTTGATTTAATGAAATGAACTTGTTAATCTATCAAAGTCATATGAAAAACAATTGCCTAACTATACCTATATTTCGAAGTTGAAAATATTGTTATTTAAAATATTCAATCCTTAAATAGCCAAATTTCTTGCTTTTTGCAAGAGAAAAAAACTGGTTGGTAAATGGTTTTTTTTTTTTTTTTTTTTTTCAAGTTTTGATAATTTGTAATTGTTTATTTGGTTTTTAGAATAGTTGAACAATAACTTTAACTAACTAATTGTTGTTTTTTGTGTGTGCAGGAACCCAAGCGGCTGAGTCCACCACCTTGTTTGCTGAGGGAGCAACAAATTCCACCACCACCGCCTCCTCTGCAGCTGCCTCAAGTACCAATACCAATACCTCAACCGATTCCTCTCATAGAAGAAACTAAGCCTGACGTCAAACAAGAAGACTGTCAACAGTCCAACAGCCCGAAACTCTGTAAGCTGAAAGAAAGGCGGCTTCAGGAGTTCTACAGAGAGCAAGGCCTGCTGAAACAGTCTGAAGATGAACCCAGCGATCTTAGGATACAATGTTCCCCAGAGCTCAAACAAGAGGCGCCCAGTCCATTGCAATCTCTGGCTGGACTGCTGGAAGAAAGGACGACATCTTCGGATGAAGCGTTGAACGATAGAAATAACAACGAGGGGCTATCGGACGGCAAACCTTTTCTCTGTAACGTCTGCGGGAAGCAGTTTTCGCATAGAGGACACTGGAGCGCCCACGTCAAACTTCACGAGTCACCCAAACCGGAACACACCTGCACCCAATGCAACAAGGTCTTTGTCACCAGGGCTTCCCTCAAGGTGAGTTGGATCTGTTTGTATCGCATTATATTTCTGGTTTTCCTCGGTCTGGATACATTCAGGACAGTCATACTATCAATCATTATTGACAGCATTCGCGTTGTTCTGAAACTGTTCCATTTCCATAACGAAGATTGAGTAAGTTTCACTGCGACTGAAAAACAATGATACGATTTGTTCTATTCCATACTTCCTCGTGACCATGCCAAGATCATTAAAGTGTTTTGTCGTACGTAGGTAGCTTGGTATGTGTCGTTCTATAGAAGATATGCCTAAAATACCTAGTTGCAATCAATATTTCTTCTCATTCTTGTCGATATACCAACAAACTTTTACAGATAGTATTTTACCCAAAGTAGATATGAAAATCCCCAATAATGTTTACAAATGAATTAATAAACTAGGTTTATTAAGCATTTGCGTTTATTAAGATTCTATTCCGGCAGTCCCGTGGACCTTTTTCGAAATAGTAGCTAGGTAATTGGGAACTTTAAATTTTCGATCCACTACAATATCTAGTGTTATTTGATTATTATATTTTTATTTTTATTTTATTTTTTTTAAAGATTAATTTGAGGTCATACAGTTCAGTATATCGAATTGTCAAACAGAAGGTAAATACAAAACTGTAACAAAATTAATACCTAGGTACATTAAAGTAGGCAACATTATCATAACAACAAAACAAACCATAAACACATCCCACCATCCATATCATAACATCTTTAAATACCCAATGCAACCTTTTTTAAACTCGAACATGTAATTCTGATTTGACAGAATTGATGAAATCTTCAATACTGTAAAGAGCGTTATCCACGATAATGGCAGAGTATTAAATAATTTGATTTCCCAGTGACTGATTGAATTACAGGTAGATTTTAATATATTTCTTCTGTTCGATTAAGTTTCTGCATTTCTTATAAAATAGTCGAGAACCTGAGATCTAACTTGATAAAGATTCAGGTGTTTTCTAATATAGACTAGATATTCTAAAATATAAATTGATGGTAATGTGAGGATATGAAATCATTTAAAAGCCAGTGAACAGTCCTCTCTACGGCATAATTTTACCAATATCCTGACAGCTTTTCTCTGAATTGAAAATATACGTGAGGATGACGGAGCGTGACCCCGACAAATTATTCCATACAGAATAAGACTATGGAAACAACCAAAATAAGCTTGCTTCATCCCGTCACCA
Organism: Adelphocoris suturalis; assembly: GCA_030762985.1. Taxonomy (NCBI): domain Eukaryota; kingdom Metazoa; phylum Arthropoda; class Insecta; order Hemiptera; family Miridae; genus Adelphocoris; species Adelphocoris suturalis. The sequence continues at coordinate 57,112,007 of CM061048.1, forward strand.
CTCAACTTGTAAGAAAGCATTCTTGAAAGGAACACTGCTTAATTACACTGTTTGGCAAGCTCGATACAATGTTGGACCCAGTTAGATTTAGGATCAACATGGATGCCCAAAAACTTTATAGATTAGACCTGAATACACTTTGGAAGAGTTAGGAGACTCGCAAAGTTGATAATTTTATAACGATTAATTAAAAACCAATTTAATATGGTACAATTTCATACAGAGGCAGAATATACCGGGGTGAACATTATAGTATTATTACAATGAATGTAACGATATACCTGCTATATAAAAGGTCAGATCTATATAATGTTTAACGCCCACAAGGTTAAAAGGAAGGCCTGAATATTTTGTCCTGGGAGCACACGGGGAGCTTTTCTCTTCACATGAGAAAAATGTGATCTCGGGAATATCATCTAAGTTCGCGGCCCGGCCTGCTTGTTACTGATCGAAGAGCATTGTTTCGTCCTAGAGCTCCAATTCCCAAGAGCAAAAAACAATCATCCACAACAATCAGCTCTTAATATTCCAAACTGAGGGGAGCAATGAATAACACAGACAAATAACGTAGTTTTTGGCTTTATTTCTGATTTTCTCCTAAGCGACGCCAACAATTTAGGTTAAGCAATGTTCATGTAAGTTCAAAAGCAATTCATGGCCTCGTATCCCTGACGTCAAACTATGGGAGGTTCTGGGATGGTTAGGGGTGGTTACGTTTGGAAGTATATTTGGTTTGTACGTCAAACTTTAAGAGACCCTGAGAGCATTATAACGACGTCCCAATCAACAATTATTAAGATCTTATACAGTAAAAACCAAAAGCATTTATCTAACATAATCCTTTGTTTCAACGATTTTACTTCTGGTGACGATGGGAGAGGCCCCCGACCGAATTTCAGCTTTCCAGGTTGAAAAGGAGAGAATTGGGCTTACTCAGCTGACCAGGAAAGATACCAAATTTCAAATTCCCAGGGTGAACAGGAAATAATTTAGCTTTCCCAGCTGATCAGGATGGAATCCATTATTTCATTTGTCTCCTAGTGTCCCAGAAAGTCTTCCTTTCAAATGCTTTTATTTTCGGAAAGGTTTATGTATTCAGCGATTGTTTGCTGCAACTTCCGTGACACATTTGGTCTCGCGATTCGTTCTCACGACAAAGTCTCGGGCGTTTTTTTTTCTTCTTTTTTTTTTAAGCAATAGGTGCCGTTAAATGCGTGTTTCACGCTAAAAGCGACAGACATTTGCGACAACATCTGCGGCAAACTGGTGTATATTTTCTGTTTCGCTCGTTATTATCTCATAAATTGGGCTACAAGATTCCCTCCAACTCCCGAACAAGACCAGTTGGCTTCCCACTTTAAGCTCGTTCTGAAAACTAAACAGGTGGATTGAAAATTGCAGAAGCGGAATTAGAGACCAGTAGTTGAGTTGGCTTGAGAAGGCAGCAGATCCGCATTTCCATCCGATGCGATCCTCCAGCGGAATCCATTACAAAGGGCCCCGCATAACTAGGTCGACCTCAAACGTGTTGAAACCTAATAGGCGGCATTCCGAAGTATTCAACCCCAGTTATCACCTCCTGCTTAGCTGTAAACGGAGCAGAAAGCAAATGTCTGTCATTCCGCGGAGAAACAATGCGCCAAGGCTGTGTTGATTCTCGGATACCATTGTTAATTTCGTTGGAGGGGTGCAATTATCGATAGCCTTTTACAGAGGTCAAAGCGGTAAATAACAAGTCACGGTAAAATAATTCGTTTTCCTCAAGCGGGAGTGTTACGCTTTAATAAGTGGGCATGATTTAATGCAGAAGGAACGCCGATGTACGTAATGTTCCTGAACCACTGTAGCGGTATAGCTAGGAAACCACCCTGACCATGAGATAGGAACCTACCTACCTGGCCATAGAAAGAGTATAATATATAATTCGCTGGCATTTCCTGTGTTGATACCCTTCGATATTATTGAAAGGGTCGTGCTTTCCAAACTTGTTCCAGTGGGGTGGGCAGTATATATTTTTGACATATTGTAATGTGGGAGGATATTAAGGGTACGACATTATTGGAAGTAATCTGTACTAATTATTCACTATATTGGTTGCACTACAGGCAGTACTATCCGTCGATTTCCCGATTTAGATGGAAACTAACATCTAGATTAAAACATGATCTTTAATTTTCCTAATTGGAGAAAAAAATTACATGGATATGCCATTGGTACTGAAGCCGAAAATGTTTGATAAGTGCTTTTAGCTCACTCAACTGATCAGCATGAAGGCCTTAGTTTCATTCATCGTTCCAGAGAAGCCCCCTATCAAATTACTTGTTTCCCTAGGGCAAACAAGAAAGTATTCACCATACTACACAGATCAGGATAGAATGTGTCAATTCTCTCTCTTGTCTCAGAGTTGTAACCAATCCAATTTCAATTTGATGTGGTGAACACAACAGAATTTAGCTCTTTTAGTGGATCAAAAAGGAGCCCAACATTTCATTCGTCTCTCGTTTAAGAGAGACTTCCCTCTTCATATTTAAACTTCTTAGAGTGAATAGGGGAGAATTTAGCTCACTCAGCTGATCAGGATGGAGCCCTTCATTTCATTTGTGTCTTGTCTAGGGTAGCTCCCCATCAAATGCCAACTTCCTAGGGTGATCAGGAGAGCATTTAGCACACTCAGCAGATCAAGATAGAGCCTGTCAATTCATTCCCTCTTGCCTCATAGTAGTTTCCAATCCAATTTCAATTTCGTATGGTGAACACGACAGAATGTAGCTCTTTCGGCGGATCAAGATGGAGCCCAACATTTCATTCGTCTCTTGTTCAAGAGCAGATTCCCTTCATATTTGAAACTTCTTAATTTAACTCACTCATCTGAGTGAATAGGAGAGAATTTCCTAGGGTAAATAGGAAAGAATTTATCTCACTCAGCTGATCAGGATGGAAGCCGTCATTTCATTTGAGTCTTGTCTAGGGAAGCTCCCTATCAAATGTCAAGTTCCCAGGGTAAACACGAGAAAGTTTTGCTGACTCAGCTGATCACGATGGAGCCCGTCATTTTATTCGTTTCTTGTTGAAGAGAGACTTCCTTTCATATTTAAACTTCTTGAAGTGAATAGGACAGAATTTGGCTCACTATCTCTATCAAATATCAACTTACTAGGGTGAATAGGAGAGAATTTAGCACACTCAGCTGATCAGGATGCAGCCTGTCAATCATTTGTGACTTGACTGGGGAAGCTCCTTATCAAATGTCAACTTCTCAGAGTAATAGGAGAAAATTGAGCTCACTCAGCTAAACTGATTGTAGCCTTTCATCGCATTTGTCTCTTCTTGTTCACAGCTACGTTTCTTCATTTGGACAGTTTAAATTATTTTGAAATTTTTTTTACTGAAAATGCCTGGCAGTCTTTAAGTTTTTTTCTTGTCCTTCCAACGTTGGATAAAAATAATAAACAGAGATAAATAATCAGAGTGTAGTCTTTCGTCGCATTTATCTCTTCTTGTTCATAGCTACGTTTCTTCATTTGGACAGTTTAAATAATTTTGAAAATTTTTTATTGAAAATGCCTGGCTGTCCTTAAGTTGTTTTTGTCCTTCCAACGTTGGATGAAAATAATAAACCAAATCAATGACAGACTGCCCTTTTTATTAAACTTGTTCAAAGATTCTTTGAATATTAACTATTACGAACTATTAACCATTACCTAATTACCTAATTAACTATTACCTACCCTTACCTTTACCTTGATGCTGAAGAGAGGTTTTCAAAAACTGAAACCTTATTTCATTCGTCTCTTGTTCAAGAGAGGCTTCCTTTCATATTTTCTTCGAGTGAATAGGGGAGAATTTAGCTCACTCAGCTGATCAGGATGGAGGTTGGATTCGCCTTGTTCAAGAGAGAATATCTTTACATGTTTAAACTTCTGAAAGTGAATAGGAGAGAATTTAGCTCACTGAGATGATCAGGAAGGGGCCCGTCATTTCATTTGTGCTATGCCTTGGGAAGCTCCCTATCAAATGTCAGCTTCCTTTGGTAACACAAGAAAATTTAGCTGTTTCAGCTGATCATGATGGAGCCCGTCATTTCTTTCGTCGCTTGCATCAGGGTAGCTCCCTATCAAGTTGAAACTTCTTAGAGTAATCGGAGAAAATCAAGCCCACTCAGCTAATCAGAGTGTACCCTTTCATCGTATTTGTCTCTTCTTGTTCAAAGCTACAATTCTTTATTTTGACAGTTTAAATTATTTTGAAAATTTTTTATTGAAAAGGCCTGGCTGTCTTTAAGTTGCTTTTGTTCCTCCAACGTTGGATGAAAATAATAAACCAAATTAAGGACAGACTGCCCTTTTTATTAAACTTGTCCAAAGAGTCTTTGAATATTAACTATTACGAACCTATCCTTACATTTACCTTGATGCTGAAGAGGGTTTTTCAAAAACTGAAACCTCATTTCATTCGTCTCTCGTTTAAGAGAGACTTCCCTCTTCATATTTTCTTAGAGTGAATAGGGGAGAATTCAGCTCACTCAGCTGATCAGGATGGAGCCAGATATTTCATTCGTTTCTAGTCATAGGGAAGCCCCCTATCATACGTCAATTTCCAAGGGTAAACAGGAAAGCATTTACAACATTCAGCAGTTCAGGATGGAGCCTGTCTATTCATTCTCTCTTGTCTCAGAGTAGTTTCCTATCAAATTTCAATTTTTTATGGTGACCACGACAGAATTTATTAGCCCTTTCTGGAGAATCACGATGGAGCCCGTCATTTCATTCGTCTCTTGTTCAAGAGAGACTACCTTTACATATTTAAACTTCTAAGAGTGAATAGGAGAGAATGTAGCTGACTAAGATGACCAAGATAGGGCCCGTCATTTCATTTGTGCTTTGCCTTGGGAAGCTCCCTATCAATTATCAACTTCCTTTGGTGAACACGAGAAAATTTAGCTGTCTCAGCTGATCATGATGGAGCCCGTCATTTCATTCGTCACTTTCATCTGAGTAGCTCCCTATCGAATTTCAACTTCTTAGGGTAAACACTTGGGAATTCACGTCACTCAGCTAATTGGAGCGTAGCCTTTCATAGCATTCATCTCTTATTGGTCAGAGCAATTTTTCTTTATTTTGACAGTTTAAATTATTTTAAAATTTTTCAAAAGAAAATGCCTAGCTGTCTTCAATTTTTTCTCCATTTTCCTCCAACGTTGGATGGAGAGAAAGAAAAAATGACCGACTGGCCTTTTTATCAAACTTGTTCCAAGTATGTAAATATTAACTGTTTCTAACCTTTACCTACATTCTTGATGATGAAGAGGGTTTTTCAAAAACTTGTATTTATGATGATTCGTAACTCTGATCACGTTGTATTGGTTAATGTAAACATGAATGTGGATTGTAATAGAAAATTTGAAATCAATTGCACCAACAAGTAGTTTTATATACTTGGATACAATTTTGATAGTTTTGACTTGTTTATTATAGTGGGAACGGAGATTTAAACATTTAAAATTATAATCAACATTATTTTCAAAATTGTTTCCATATATTGATCGAGGTTTTGGTTTTTTGTTTCAGGTCCATATGCGTACGCATACCGGAGAAAAACCTTTTCAGTGTTTGGAGTGTGGAAAACAGTTTTCTCAGCTCCGTAACTACAAGTACCACAGATCGGTTCACGAGGGGACCAGAGAGTTCGCTGCCACGTGTCCCGAATGCGGAAAATATTTCAACGACCGCGGCTACCTGAGTTCCCACATGAAAATCCACCGGAACCGGAAAGAATACGGGTGCGAATATTGCGGTAAATGTTTCAACCAGAGGGTGGCGTACAACATGCACGTCCGCATTCACACGGGAGAAAAGCCGCACGTCTGCCCGCACTGCGGAAAATCCTTTTCACGGAAAATGCTCCTCAAACAACACCTCCGGATCCATACGGGGGAGAAACCGTTCAGTTGCGTCGTCTGTCAAAAGGCCTTCGCGGACCGGTCGAACATGACGTTGCACATGAGGCTCCACTCGGGGATCAAACCGTATTCGTGCACCGTCTGCTCAAAGTCCTTCACGAAGAAACACCACCTTAAGACGCACATGAACTACCACACAGGGGTCAAGCCATATTCATGTGAGAAATGCGGACTCAAATTCAGTCAGAGCAGCAACATGCGGACGCACTACAAGAAATGCACATCATCTGGGCCTCCAGCAGACGTGGCGCCGCTGACGCCGCCTATCCTACAAGGCGTGCCGACTTTTTCAAACATTGTATCTGATCCTCACCAGCCACAACCACAATTAGGAGTCAGTTGATTAGTTTTCGAATTTCATTGAATATAATCCGTTATAACGTATACAAAATTCGTAAACTTGTATATTTCAACAAATTTTGTCCAGAACGTTTACTGTATTAATTCAATTGATAATCCCATCGGTGTTTTAACCGCTCAATGCACGAAGCTTCATTTTAATACTTGAAACGTGCTGGCTTCCTGAAATAGTTGAAGGCAATAATAAGTGGGAAAAACAACTTTAAAAAACCTCATCAACTTACAACCCCTAGACTCTACTGTCACTCCAAATGGTGTAATTTTGACCAACCCCAGTTGCAATGGCTGAATTTTCAAATCTCATTTAAAACATGATAAATCCAGTAATTAATCAATTAAATTGAACATTCTGGTCTAGACGTCCATATTATAATGTTGGTTGTCGCTTCTTAGGTCTTAGCTCTTTTATGGAAAGGTCAGCATATGTAACCTAAATATGTGTATTTACGCTTCCCTGTTATTGGATTATATGTTGAATAGCATGTTATAATTGAATTGATTATTTCCGATTAAATTGGTTATCATATCTGTTGAGCTGTTTGTAAATTAATGGATATCTATGTTAATAAATGCGCATATTACGTAGTTCTGTAAATAAGATGTCTATATTGTATAAAGTCTCAAATAATCTTCATTGAAGTATTTCCACATTTTATTAATCAAAACTGGTAATACGTGATAAAAGACTAAAATCGTTGTTAATTTTATTTAAACACAAATTTAGGAATATATACAGCCTTTATTCCTTTTCCAAGTATTGTGATATGTTTAACGTTGTTGAATATTGATTACGTTATTGATTAATTTATGTATACCTTACTGTGCCTACTATGTCATATATTTCCCGATGTGTTGCAAAATTCTAGTTTCTTATGTACATAAACAAGAAAAATCGTTGTTACTATTTCAATTGTGCCTTAATAGATTTTATGGTTGAATGTTTTGTTTGTGAGTGCATTTAAAAGTTATACCTATTTATTTTAGTAATCGCGTTTAAGGATATCGACGAAGTGCCAATTTAGATTGTTGTTAATAATATTTTTATTATATTCTGCTGCTCGGTCAAGCTTTATCTCATTCTTTGTACAAATTGTTGATTCTGTTATTGCACTGATGTATAGCATTATGGAAAAATAAAATTATTTATTTGAGGTATTGAGTTACTACCCTTGAAAATTCACCTTATAGTTTGAATTTTGAATAGGTACGTTGGCTACTTTGAAGTATCAGTGATTGAAACACTGCAAATTATTACACAAGGGGTAATTATTTCTGTGTTAGATAGCCCTTGTACGTAGAACTCTTGTCTATAGTAATTAAACGAAGTTTATTATACAAGATCTTAATATTTAACTTCATAAACGTAGACGCCAACCGAGGAAAAATCAATTAAATTAAATAAAACGCCTAAATGTTACTACCTAGTCCCGTTGTACAAGAGCTGATATCTGAGATAAATAGTGTATCAAAATGTATATCGATATTGACATAGGCACCTACCAACTAAAGATTTTTCATATAAAATAAATCCCCTATCAACGCTACACATGCCCATCTACAGGTTGACAAACGTCTTAATAAACTCGATTTCGTGAAGTGAGACTTTCGTTGGAATTACATCAGCAGGTACACCGACTTATGTAGTTGATAAGGTGATTTTTTTTTTTTTTTTTTTTTTTTTTTTTTTTTTTTTTTTTTTTTTTTTTTTTTTTTTTTTTTTTCGATGTTCTAGCCCATAGAGAGAGTAAACGGATGAACGTACAGCTTTTCATCCCATTATATGGGATTATTTCTATAAATAGATCTCTATAATCTTCAATAATCAAGTATTGGAGAGCTCTTGACAGCGGACGGTGCATACGACGGATGGCATACGGTGGACGATTTTTTTTTTTTTTTAATGCTACGCATCTTGAAACGTAACCCAACAAATTCTGAGGGAGGGGGTGGGGTTCATAATAAATGTGTGATTATTGCTGGCCTTCTTGAAGAGAATGCACAGTGCAAAATCTAAACATGGATACATTCGGTAAAGAGAGAACAGGTGTACGTACTTCTAAGTATTACCTATGTATATCTTATGATCTCCAGTAGATTTAGCAACTAAAATATCTGCAAGGCTTGAGGTCATCAACATCAGAAAGAAAATCAAAATTGGAATTACTCAAGCAGGTACCTAACTCACTTCAAAAGAGGTTGTCATTGCGTGGAAGGCCATTGGATGAAGTTTGACTCAAGACTCTAAGTAGTAATCCAGGTTCTAATATATAATGGCAGTATCCTTCTTAATTTATAGAAATATAAAAGCCGATAGTTTAGCGTTATGAAGGCGACCTGCTGATAAAAGTGTTGTACGCAACATTCAAGTAAAACAAAAATTGTATAATAATGTAAAGATGGAAGTGAAAAAATAAAACTTCAAAAAAATGTCTAGTAGATACTTCAAGAGATTTTTAGTCTTTTTATAGAGAAAAATATGTCAAACTCATTAAATATGAGAAATGGACATTCCAATCTATGTTTTGCTTCCTACACAGGGTGTTCACACTTCACACTGTTAACCTCCTAGGGATCAATTCCACAAGTGATTTCCAACAAAAAGTTCCTCTTTGTAATTTTTTAACCCTTAACTTTTGGAGTTTTTTCACTTTCAAGTTTTTTTCGTGGGTTCAACCTTGCACAACTAAAATGGCTATATCTCCCCTAACTTAGAATGTAAACTTAAAAATGGATACATCCTTGGAAAGAGCGTCAAATTTCCTATTTCTCTAAGGTATTTGAATTGTTCTTACAGTAGGTAACGTAGGCGAAAAATGGACTAAACACAAGCATTTTTCACTTTTTAAAAATTACTGTTTTTTTCAGGCTGCGTTAAGTAGTGCAAGAAAACCTTGCGTACGCGTTGCAAGTAAACCTTGCCAAAAATCTCAACTTTCCGATGGTTTCAATTACTTCGCCAATTAGAGGAGAAAAATATGATTGCACTGGTATGTTAAAAACATGATTTTTTCTGTGGTTTTCACGAAAAATGGACCTCTAAAAAATTAGAGTTTTGGGCCGGTTTCTACGTATTTCTTCACGCTGAATCACATGGTAGGTTGTTACCTACTTGCAGGTACTATGTTACCTGACTTGCAGGTCTCTCCAACTCCGTCATAACGTAGTTTTACACTTTAACTCTCAAATTTTTAGTTCGTCTGTTATGCTCAATTTAATGGGTCTTTAAGGACGAAACTAGTTAGTTAAAGTGTAAAACTCGGTTATAACCGGCAAGTGTTACCATTCGACTCTGCGTAAAAAAATTTGCACGAACCGGCACCCAACTCGAACTTTTTTGGAGGGTAATTTTTCACGAAACCCCTCGATTTCATAGAAAAAGTTCCAGTGATTCAACATGATCGCACAAGCAAATTTTCGTAAATTATCGTACTATATCATGTAAAATTGTTTTGAAATTTCAGAACTTCGAGTGAAAAGAAATTGTTAAATACCAATTTTATGGCATTACAACTCGTTCTAATCATTTTTGGCAATCAAAAAAGAATTTTGATTATTTAAAGCTTTTTTTGCAGCTTTAAGTATCTATTTTTCGGCAAATATTAGTGAAATTCAAGTATATTTTTCAACATAAATTTCTGCATACATTTTTTGTTGCTCTAGATCATCGTTAGTAAACTTCATTTGGCTAACATTCCGATAAGAACAGAAATTTAACTATTTTTAGCCGTTTTTAGCCATTTATAGTGATTTTTTGAGCACATTTTCTGAAATTTGACCAATTTAAAGTGCTCAAAAAATGCTGGCTAACAAACTAATCCTTTCGCTTGAAAAGCTTGATTTTTTTGGCTCAAAAAGGGATTTTTAATGTAAGTCCTGAAGGAGAGTTATCGTCCGGAAGGACACACACACACAGAAAAAGTTAAACTCTAGGATTCGTCTCAGAATATCTCAAAACGGATTTCAATGAAGAAATTTTTCGAATATTTTGATTTAAAAATGTTTGGAGTCATTGCAATAGCTTCATCTCTTACAAAACTTCGCTAAAACCGCATGTTTTTAAACATACAAACATATTTTTCTCCTCTAATTGGCAAAGTAAAAAATCAAGGGTTAAAAAAATTGCATGGAGAAACTTTTTGTTGGAAATTAGTTGTAGAATTCATACCTACGAGGTTAACAATCGTGTGATCCCTGTATAGGATTGTAACTTTCTTTGTAGCCAGTATGCACACAACACATACTAGTGGGGTAATGTGATATTTTAATTTTAATTTAGATTTGAACGAGATGTGACAGAGAATCACCAAAATTCATCACTACGTCATATTAAAATGAATTATACTAGGCTGAGAGTTGCTTGCAGTAGTATTAAGCCATAGGTACTGTTTATAGGAAGCTGATCTATAATACAATGTTTTATTTCGTTTTTTAAAGTTATAATTGTTATTGTTCAATTTTTATTTATATATATATATATTTTTTTTCAATTAGTAAATTGTACACTCATTCTGTTTCCGAAATAACCAAGGTAGTTAAGCACAGGATTGTAATTCAAAGATGAGAAAATTCCTTCATTCATTCATCAAATTATAGCTTCCACTCAAGTTTTGAGTTGTGATGAAATTTATTGTAATTTTGATTCATCAGCATCAGTGCTCCATTTCATGAAAAACTCGCTTAGAAAAAGAAGATCATAAAAATTTTATGACAAGTAAGGGTGCAATGAGTATGGCAAAATGCAAACGGACTTAACATGTCTGGAGACTAATATTTTTTCAGAAAGCTCTAAAACACAAAATGTATTTGGAAATCAATACAGTGGAACCTGGATAATTCGAACTTCTTTAATTCGAAATCTTCTTAAAATCGAAAATTTCTCATGGTCCCTAGCATTTTGTTTTAAAACAATGCTAAAAAATCGTGGATAGTTCTAATTTTATTTTGGATAATTCTAATTTTCGGCGTGCTAATTAAGGTATAAATTTTAAGCTGCGACTCAAAATAATTGTAAATGTATCGAGAAATACGTTTTAGTAACGATATTCGGTAAAAGGTTTGCGTTAGACCAAATGCATGCAAGTCAGTGTAGTACAGTCTGATAACCCCCCCCCCCCCCCCTCCCGACCGGCAGAAGAAGTACCGGTGCCGATTGCAGCTGACGCCATGAATCACGTACAAGAACTTAGAATTTTTTTGAAACCCGAATTGAGGTAAGTGATTCAGACATTAACTCTTTGAATGCGTTGGAACCTTTGATAATAGCCGAGAGACTCAAGGGACCAGGCCAAAATATCATCCTTTTTTGAAACACAATAGATTGTTTTTTATGGTTGCAGTTAAATTCAGTACCATTCCAGGTGTCTTTATATTTATTGTTCAATATTCTGTTGGTCAATACAGTATTCAATGTTACTGTATGTACTTTACATCGTACTGTAGTTTGTTAAAATATAATTTATTATAATTTATTAAAAACTTCTTTAATTCCAATTTTTGGTTATTTCGAAGTTTTTTACTGGTCCCTTGAGGTTCGAATTATCCAAATTTCACTGTATTTGCGAGGACACAATTTATCCGTGTGATTATAATACGGAATACGTTTCCGTCTGCTCTTAATGTAGAGGGAATAAAAAAATTTAAGGAATTCCACTAGAACTTCTAAATAATTGGCCTGAATCACTGGAGCCAAATACTGTAACCGTTATAGAATTACTGCTTGTAGTGGTCAACAAGGTCGCACGTTCTGGGCTGCTGAGTTTCTTCCTGGACGCCCTTCAATAGGACCCAACTCCGGCATCCCCCGGGCTGCTTTCATGACGGCCCGAGAAGCCCCATCATATTGATTTTTTCCCCTGAGGACAAAAAGACCACGAGCCGTATTAGAACAATAGCTTTAACTTTTTAAGCACCGGGTTCTAACCAGTTTCCAAAGTCTAAAAAGAGTAATATAAATCGTGACCGAGGATAATCTTGGTTTACCCACTGGGCGTGCCTTCAAGTAGAGACCTCTTCTTCGGCTTCAACGGTACGCAGCTGGGCATTGAGTTGATGACAATCGCTTCTGAAGACTTCATCCTGAGTGTTTGCCATCGATTACCCAAATTGGTCCATCATTTTACCCAATTTTCTCAATCATTTTACCCAATCTTCCACTCAGTAGGCATAATGCGGCTATTTATTCCATAAACACGTAAAATATATAGGTGCAATCCATTTAAGTAATGGGATTAAATTAGACCTTAGTCTATGGATTTTCTTTGTAAAAATGAACGAGGCAGTGTAAGTTGTTCAAGGTATTAATAAATGAAACCGACCGGTGAGTCTATGTGTGTAGCAATGTGTAACATTTACACAAATACTCGATAATTTCAATTTATTTTTTACATATTTAATGATTGAAGCCGCATATTAACCATAATGCTCATTAGTGGCATTGGCCTAAGGGGACACTGCAAGTGGCCTGATTCTAAGGGGAGTCATGTTGTTTTCCGTCACAAAACGGAGTGCCATCATGGACTCCACTGGCAGATCGGAAGAGGAAAAACTACTATAACAACAATCCGCAGAGTAACAAGGATCCGCCGCATTCTGCTACAAAGGATAATACGATAACCACTGTTGTTCAAGGTGTTAATAAATTAAACAGACCAAAGTTTGTCCATGTGTGTATTTATTTGTAACATTTACACAAATACTTGTATATTTTAATGTATTTTTTATTTATTTAATTATTAAAAAGCCGCATCTCAACCAGAATTGTCATTAGTGGCATTAAACAAGGGACCTAAGGGGTCACAGCAAGTGGCACGTTTAAAGGGGAGCCATGTTGTTCTCCGTCACTGAACGTAGTGCCATCATGGACTCCACTGGCAGAACAGTGGGGGGAAAAAACAATCCGCAGAGTAACTGCGTTCCGCTGTACTCTCCAACAAGGGATAATGTGATAAAAACTGTCAACCCCAACAGCGTGTTTAAGCCCCGAAAATATAAAATCAAAAATAAAATATACAACTGAGACTAGATGATGTACAGGGACATAACTAAATAGTATTACTATACAAGTTGTACACTTTTTTTTTTTTTTTAAGGTAATTTCTATACTTTACACTCTAGGAAGCTGTAATTTCGTTTGTAGCCTCTTTAGGACATTTACTTGACGATGCTCAGGGTCCGGATCAGATGTGTGGCTCTTAAAGCTAATTTCTATGCTTTACACTCTAGGAAGCTGTAATTTCGTATGTAGCCTCTTTAGGACATTTACTTGACGATGCTCAGGGTCCGGATCAGATGTGTGGCTCTTAAAGCTAATTTCTATACTTTACACTCTAGGAAGCTGTAATTTCGTATGTAGCCTCTTTAGGACATTTACTTGACGATGTCCAGGGTCCGGATCAGATGAGTGGCTTTTAAAGCTAATTTCTATACTTTACACTCTAGGAAGCTGTAATTTCGTATGTAGCCTCTTTAGGACATTTACTTGATAAATCGCTCTTGATTTATCACGAATTAATTTCGTATTTTTTTTCGTAGTTTCATACTATAACTATATAAATTGATGTTATAAATGAATAGTAAGACCGTTGGAAAGAAGAGCGCCCGCCGAAAAACTTCCATACTGAAAGCAGAAAAACGAAGAAAAATCGACAGTTTTAACTTTTTTTCAAATTTGTACTTTGGCCTTTTTTTTTTCAATAACTAAAACTAATCAAAAAAATCAGAATTTTACATCAGAATGATAAGAAATTTAACCTTCTTTCTAACGGTATTCTCAGATTTGAAAAAAACTCCAAAAATTTGTGAGTTGAAGCCGTTTGCGTGAAGTAAGGTCAAAAACATGAAAAAAATCTTTAAAAATAAATAAATCGGAAACGAAGCCTTTAAAAAAAATGTCTAAGTGGCAATTTTTGTTTCAAATTACTTGTAGAATCGAGCCCTAGATTTTTGCCCCGCTGAACTATAGACATCCTGTATAACATTTGCCGAATCATGTAAATTTAGTTTCAATATTGTCGTTGCCGAACTATAATTTAAAGAAATCTCGTACTTACGACAGCTCATTCTCAATTCTCAGGCGAAGAAAATTGCGAGAAAAGAAAATACTCTTCAATTACACGACCTACTGATGGAGTCGTCCTGCTGATCAGTAAATACTCTAGTTCATTTGAATGAAAAGCAACAAATATAGACATTTCCGCTGATGCTGCCAGCACCTGTTTGTTTAATTATAGCACGCAACAACTTAGGGGAAAAGGAAGGTAAGAGGGGTGTCGTCAACTATGAGTTGTTTGAGCCAGCGTTTGTCTCGGCCCATGAGAATAATCACGATGTGACAATCCTGGTTACTGCAATTTAACTGGCTGTGCATTCAGTTTATTTCGTGTATGGTAAAATGTATACTACCATGACCTCCGGAATTTGAAAAGATTAGAATTTACTGCAACTATATTGGAAGCATTTGTTTTCGAAACTGCATTATGAAGAACATAGAATAGGTGGTATATATATATATATATATATATATATATATATATATATATATATATATATATATATATATATATATATATATATATATATATATATATCACGCTTGATACATCTTGTTATATATGGTAACTAGCTGGTTCACCCGTGCGTTGCACAGGCCGACTTGAATATACTCAAGCCCCCCCCTCATCCATCACATTTTGGGACACCCCTATGGGTCTGATTCAAAAAAGCCCTTACTTAAAAGTACTTACTTATAAATTACCTATTAGGACCAAACTACTGAGATCAACCCCCACTCCCTTTCCACAAGCACCCCCTATATTTCAGATTAAAAATATTCTTGATAGGTAACCGAAAAGGACGTTCAGACTAATACAATTTCATTCGTCCGAACATTAGACCACCAGTTCGTTTGGTGATGACCAAATTATTTCATTTAACCACCCCTCCCCCCTCCCTTTTTTTCCTTACTACAAACACCTCCCTATGGTTAAGGCTAGACAAATTTTTAATAGCCTGTGATTGAGGTTGACGTAATCTAAACATATTCGCCCAATCAGATCCCCAGTTTGTTCAGTGATGTCAAAGATACCCCTTTCCAAACCCCCTCCCCCAAAAACACCCCTATGGGTCGGAATTGAAAATTTCTAAGTAGGCTGTGGTTTTTTAGTGTTATCCAAACATATTTTATCAATCAGGTCCTCAGTTTATTCAGTGATGTTCAAGATACCCCCATTCCACCCCTCCCTCAAAATACCCGTTATGGTTCAGATTTGAAAATTTCCAGTAATTTGTGATTCAAGTTAGAGTATTCCAAACATATTTAATCAATCAGGTCCTCAGTTTATTCAGTGATGTCCAAGATACCTCATTTCACCTCCTCTAAGAAAACACCCCCCTTTGGGTCAGGTTTGAACAAATTTAAATAGCCTGTGATTTGAGTAAGTGTAATTCAAACATATTTTAGCAATCAGGTCCCCAGTTTATTCAGTGATGCCCTTGATACCCTATCCCCCTCCCTCCCCCAAAACTCACCCTAGCGGTTAGATTGGAAAACTTGAAGTAGTCTGATATTCAAGTAAGAGTATTAAAACAATTGCATACCAATCAGCCCCAGTTTATTTAATGATGTCCAAAATAATCCCATTTCACCCCTCCCCCGAAAACCCTAATGGTCTGGTTTGAAAATTTCAAATACCGTCTGCGATTCAAGTTGCAGTAACCCGAACAAATTTCAACAATCACGTCTCCAGTTTATTTACTGATGTCCAAGATACCCCATTTCACCTCCTCCCCCTCCCCTAAAACACCCCCTCTGGCTCAAATTTTAAAAACTTAAAATAGCCTATAATTTAAGTTGGACTGATATAAACATTTCACCGCACTCGTATCAGTGGCCCAATGAGCCCTGTAACCGTGAAAAGCGGACAAACATACGGACAGACAGACAGATGGACAGACAGACAGAGAAAAATTGAAAAAATGGTACCAATCGTCTACAAATAGTATAAAACGGAAAAGAAACGCAAAATTTCATGATTCTAATCAATGTACAGTCAGACATACCTACGATCGTATTAATATAGAATGATCCAGCACGAGACTTAATTATGTAGTTATGTTAATTTCATGTAAACCTGATGTTATGATTTCCCTAGTGAGATGCAGATAATGCGCTCAGCTCCTCCAAGATGAATGGACTCGCATCATCGTTCCATTACCGCTGACCGGAGGTTCACTGGAAATGAAAGGTTTCGAGGAGTCATTAGCGCAGTATGTAGTACCTGCTCCGCCTGCCTGTAGTGCTAGCGTGCCTTCGAGACTAATGAAGTCGGAACATTTAGCGGGGAGAGAACGAGTTGACGGGAAGTTTCGAAAGTAATCTTTCTAATCACCGCGATGCTCTTTCCTTCAAAGTCAAATGAGATTGATATCTGCAAAATTGTGTTGGCAAAATATCCGAGGTTATTCGATGATTGGGATTTACAACGCATCCAAAACTTATTACTTTTTCTTAAAATCTCGATTAAACGAGGGATTATCGCGGCTACAGCACGCTAGGTCGGTTATCATGTCTAATATGGGCCAGACGATTAGAATTGAGACGACCCAGAAGCTGAAATCGACGCCACGATCGGTTCTGTGAGAAGCCAAAATATCACTACTCTCTCTTGGTTCCATTCTCAAAGTAAGAGAAAGGAACCACCTAAGGAAGAGCGAACAAATTATGTAACGTTAAGCGTTCTGGGTAGTTTCATTTGATTCTTCGGGATAGTTATATCAATGACAAAAAACAAAAAATGATGTAACCTTGAAAGTATTCGAGATCTCGATTTGTTAATATTTCAGCCCATGCTGAAATTCAATTAATTTATAACCCAAATTTCATAAACTTAAACCAGTAGTTGCGGATAAATCCGCTCATGACGGGGGATGGATGTTTTTACGCATTTTGAAACGTATATCAACAAATTTTGAGGCAGGAGTTTTTTTTTCCTTGGTTGATAACAAAGGTTCATTATTGACAATAATTAACTAAAATCAGGTACAATAACTGTAGAGACCGAACGAGAACAGTCAAACATTTCTCACAAAATGCGTTATATTACTTTTAACACAGAATGTGTTTTAGCCATGGACTAACTAGCCGAAAATGGAACGCGGGATGTAACGAAATGTGTGTCGCTGATGATTTTCACGTACAACAGAGCCGTTGGTAGGCCAAAATGGAACTAGTCCGCAATTTTAAAGGTCGCACAGAAATCGTTAAACCATTCGTTGGAAAGCTCCTGATTTATCCAACCATTATTATGTTAACTACTGCGAAGTGCGTGGCCATCAACCTGAGTTATGAGCATGGTTATTTCTACATCAATTGTTTACACACAGATGATCATTCTCAATAATTGATATTGTCAACATGATTGCAAGGTAAACTTGTAAATTTTCTTATGATTTTCACGTACATCCGAGCCGTTGGTAGGGAAATGGAACTTCCGCAATTTTAATCGCACAGAAATCGTTCACCATTCGTTGGAAAGCTCCTGATTTATCCAACCATATTATGTTAGGGAGGTACTGTGAAGTGCGTGGCCATCAAAGGTTCCTGAGTTATGAGCATGAATAGTAAATGAATAGTAAAGGAAAATGACGCTTGTTTGGTTGTCACTTGGTTGCGCGACAACGCAAACACATTTCTGTGTTGTCAATAATTTCGTCCGAAGTATGTAAATAGAGGTAACCGGGGTCCAGGGGGCTTGCCCCCTGGCGAGGCGCGGAGCGCCGAGTTTTTTTTTTTATTTTTTTTTATTATCATTTTTTATTATTGTTATTTTGTTTATTTTTTTTATTTACTAGGTATTCGTACTGCCATTCAAATACTTATGTACTTAACGCACAAACTCAAGTACGCATTATAGTACCTATACTGATTAAATAAGTTTTATTATGAGGGTTGGCAGATTGTGTTAATGTCGTACAATGTTCCTGAATTTCTTGATCTTGTTGTAAATTGTGCAGGTCCAAGACTGGCTCAATATATCTGTGCTACCCTATTATTAGGTTAGCATGTGGGCAGATATACATGTACATTATGAGAAACGAGTCACAAAATAACTAAGGGGGAAGAATGTCAACGTTGGTAGTCTACTTCGATATTGCCTATATCAGCAGTCCTTCTGCAAAATATCTTGATTTAACGACGATTCATGAATAATTTACGATTTTAAAGCCCATTTCTTTTGATGGAAAACGCTATTCAACCCGCATTCCCCTAGTACAGTGTGTGGGCTATTCGCATAAAACATGAAATATGATTATAGATAGAGACAGAGATTTCTAGACATACCACATTCAGATCTGAAACTCAGATATTTATAATGGTAGCCGGTACTAAACTTTCCATACATGGTATTCCAAATTTAGTGAGGGCTTCTGCAGGTACTCAAAGACAATGTTAACTTGAAACAACTGGTAGGTATGTTTTAATACTGAATACATATTCAAAAAATGGATGAAAATGGCTAAATTACAATGAACAACTTGAGATTTATTGCACACAATTTATTACCATTCAAAATGGAAATTGAGTAGATAGGTTTATATTTGGTGCTCTTCTATACACCCTGGTCTGGAAGAAACTTTTCAGTATTTATGACGTCCGTTATCCATTTTCTATCAGCAGTCTTCTTTGACAGTATGATTATTTATTGGGAGAAAAGAAGGCGCAAGCGCATAACAGCTGGTCCGGTGCTCAGAGCTCCACGCTAATTACAAAGACCGAGGGAGAAAACCAAGGGGTCGTAAAGCCGGGATTTACGAGGGTGAGCTCGAAATAAAGTCCGGAGGGACTTAGGGACTTTCTTATCTCGGAGTCTTCGTCCTGGGTCAAGGATCCTGCCCGACCTGAACTTGAAAACTATCGGGGGAGTCCGAAGAGTTCAGACGCTAATGAGACCAGATTGTCTTCCCACACTAATGCATCCAGATCATCTAGGGCGATAAACGAGTGCAGAGCCAGTCATGCACATTTGCCGTTCGAGTCTGCTGACTACTGCATTCTTCGAAAGAAAACGGGACGAAATATTTGTGCTTGTGGATGGACTCGTCTGATTTGTACATTAATCACGTTTCTTGGGTTAGTTTGAGCCAGAAGTGCCCCAGATTCTCGGACCTGGATGTCGTCTTCAACAAGCCTCTCTTGTCTTTCGCAATATAGCTTAGATCCCTATTCGCTGTACACGTAATGTACCCACGTGCAGGATGGGGCTCGAGAAACGTACATTTTAAAAATAAGCAAACTTCGTTATATTCGCGTGTAAAATTTATTTAAAAATTGAAAATGAAAGTGAAAGCTCATATTTATTGCAAAAAACAGTGAATTGTGAGCAGAAAATCATATCCATTTCTCAAAATATGACCATTTTTTGCTTTGGAGCCTGGAAGACATTCACAGAAATCGTTCGCCACTCTTTCCAACAACAGTCTGTTTACTTCAGCCAACTTCTGACGAATTTCGCTTTCAATTCTTTTATATCCGAGATTTGGTTTCGAAAACATGTGCCTTCAGAAACCTATACTAAAAAAATAAAAATAATAGAAAATAAATAAAAAACACGTCGTCAAATCTAGGGAACTTGAGGGCCACGAAACATGGCATCCATCCAGGAAAAATCCCACTAAGGACTGCCATTGAATGTCTGACCTTATGAGCTGTAGCCCTATCTTGGAATCTCACACTTGCATGATTGATCCTTCTCTTTTTGAGCTCAGGCGGTAAAAAATCATTGATCATGGTGGTGTATCACTCTGACTTCACTGTGACACCGTACACCTCCCCAGCGATCCCCAAATTTGACCATTCGTGGTTTTATTATGATTATTTCAATTTATTTATTGGTTATAGGGGTTCCCGAAGGTACGTGCTTCAAATCCAAACCTCTAAATTTGGGAGAATTGAAAAACAAGATTCGTCAGAGGGTTGCTGAAATAACGGACAGTTATTGGAGAGAGTTGCAAACGTTCTTCAAAGTCTTCAACGTTGCATAGCTGGAAATGCTAATCATTCGAAAGATCTAATTTTTTGCGCTAATTCCATTAGGTACTTTTGCATTATAGCTCTCATTTACTATTTTTAGATAAATTTTACACGATAAATTGACAAAGTACACTATTGCATACTTATCGATTTATTCAAGCTATAAATAGTGGTGCATTATTCATATAAAACGGTTTACTATGATTTAATATAATGATTCGTTCAAATATTTATAATAATTCGTTAATATATGGATATGCAGTGTTAAGATAATCTGTAGGTTTAAATAGTAAAGCAATAGGTTCTAGGCTAATATGTTTGTAAGCCGGTTCAAGCTCTAAGGGAAGGGGAAATGAAGCTAAATTACTTTAGGGAATAGACACAAAAGTTATCGAGACTAAATGTTACCGGGTACCACTATAGTATAGAAGAGGCGGGTTACCACGGGAAGACTAGAATGGATCTACGTGGGTCGTATGTGAGACCACGGGTGTGGATGAGCTGAATTGCCAAGTTATAAGCTAATAAGCTATAGCTAGATTAGCTAATAAGCTAATATAAAGCTAATAATAGTTTAAGGCTTGAAAACCTCCACAATTTCCAGCTAGGCTCCCAGCAGGTACCTATGAATACGGACGGAACCCTTGTCAGAGTCAGATTCAATGAGCCTAGCTAGTTGATAGCAAGGTGATCGCGATACCGATAAACAACTGCGTTCCGTAGAAACCAAGGTCGCAAACAAATAGACTTTTCATAAAAATTATTATGGTAGTAAGACGTGGTTTTGGTCTGGTCGTTATTATTTATTGCAGGGGGAGTGCATTTTGGCATGAATTTGTTAAAACATTTGTCTCTGGGACATCAACAGAATAAAATGAAGGGCTCTTTTTTGATCAGCTAAGCAAGCTAAATTCTCTCCTTTTCACCCTAGGAATGTGAAAATTGATAGGGAACTCGACATTTTCACATGAATGAAATGGCGGTTACGTACTGATTGGCTGGGTTAGCAAAATTCTGTCCTTAACACCCTAGGAAATTTAAATTTGACAGGGAGCCTTTCTGGGACAACATAAGCACTCCATCTTGTCCAGCTGAGTCGATTCTCTCTTTTTTACCCCAGAAATTTGGTAGAGAGCCTCTCCTACCAACACCAGACATGTTTCAAAGCATAAGGTATGTTAAATAGGTACCTTACTTAATCACGCAAAAACAAAACAAAAATTTTCTAAAAAAACGCGTTTCAATATCAGATGTCTATATTATTTTAAGATACGATGAAGATTTTAATACGATAGAGCGGCAGAGGATCAGGAGGTCGTTCATTCGATGGCGCATTGCACTCTGAATTCAATGCGTTCCTAAAGAGAGTGGCGGATCGGTTAAGTGACAAATGGAACAAGTCCCACAGTCAAATATTGAGTTGGGCACGTATCAAAATTCAATTATCTATTATCGCTGCGTTTGAGGGGAAGTCGGAAAAAAGCTGCGCTTATAAAATTTGCATGCATTGCCAAACATCAGTTAAGATGAGGGTCAAGGCTACTTGATGTTCAAAAAAAGAAGACCCTGACAACGAATATCTTCATTTTTAATCCAAGTAAAATGTGGAAAAGGGAAAAAAATTTACCTCACATGAGTTTTTGTTTCCCTTTCCCCTTATCGGTAAATTTGTATTTTGATGTTATCGCTGTTGGTTTTCTCAATGTGTATTCTAGCGTAGAAACACATTGTACTAATTTCCTCCCCTTTCATGGAAAACCAATGAAATTTGTAAATTAAAATAACATGGTCAAAAACGTATCCATGATTCATTGTTTCGCCATGAAGTTGAGAAAATTAGTTTCTCATCGTAGCTGTGCTTAGAAAAAGATACATGTGTAGTCACTGCAACACCGTTCTGCTCGCTAGCGTATAGGTAAAGTATCAACACGATTAGAATATACTACCGACTATTCAGTCCCCACCAACAAAGTAAGCAGGACCATACATGATATTATTTCAAAAAGGAGCGACAAAAGCGAGACACATTGACGGAACCGAGGTAAAAAATGCAGGACTATCTTGCCGAAACCTTACCCAAGAATTGAATCATTTATGGACACATCGCGAAGACCTTTCCGATTCACAAAAGAAACGGCCCGTAGTCCGTGGAAGCTGCCAGAATGATATCGCAGAAGGTTACTCTCATGTCCGAACCTCCTGAGTTCGATTGAAAAAAAACCGTCGACAAAGTTGGGTAGATGCTCAGAAAAAGTTCGAAGGCGGTTCTGTTGGGACTTATCGATGGACGACGAAAGAAACGGAAATGGGCCGGGTACCTTAAATCTAATGCCTATTTTGTCTTTTTTCTGCGCAGAGTTGCCCTCCGCTCGCAGGTCATGCACATGCATTAGAGATTTCTTCTTATGTCCATGTGGTCTTCTGGCACAAGGACGTAGCTACTGGGTTCCAAAGGAGACCGCCGCGTTAATGTTGGCCCATCCCCGTGCCAACTGCAGGGCTTACAGCCCCTTTGAAATAACCTTTCGGCCTTCTGAGAAGAAATTCGGGCGTAGAACAAAAAAAAAAATAAATAAAACGTCTGCCCCCTTCAAAGAATCGATTGGAAACGCTGATTCATCTCATCGTAAAACGAGGTCGGTACCAATTCGAGACTTGTGCAAAAAGACGTGAACAAAAAAATTCCAGGAGGGACCTCACTGCGCACGGACATTAACGGCGTCAATTGAAAAGACTAATCAACGGTTCAATTAGGCTGCATATCCGACGGATCTTTTGTACCACGGGCCACTTTTATAGGGTCTAAATACCGCAAGCGCTCCTCTCAGATCGAACACGTGACCACGAATGTCGGCAACGAACAGCTTCGCCGTGATTTACCAGGCGAAATTTTTCTTTGTATTCATATTTTTTCTAATATATTTATTGTTTTCGAGTGAACCTACATGTACCGCACAATTTCACTTTTTAAAAGTTTTTCTGCCAAAGTGCTCCTGTGTGTGTGTGTGTGGGAGAGAGAGAGAGATAGAGAGAGAGATAGAGAGAGAGAGAGAGAGAGAGAGAGAGAGAGAGAGAGAGAGAGAGAGAGAGAGAGAGAGAGAGATCCTGCATAACACCCACATTGCAGAGGGCACATGGATCCTCGGTCCTGTTCGTTCCTACGAGGATCATTGTTGAGAGTGAAAGGGTTCTCTGAAATCGGATGATCCATCTCAGGACCCAACGTTTCCAGCACATTAGCTATTGAGATCCAGCACTGAATAAAATCCCGTGCTGGAGCCCAATGCACGTCACATGCATCCATGAGCGCCTAACTGCAGCCACTATCTCATTCATCTGCCTCCGCCAACTTTCCAGATTATTTATGTCACCATCAAAAACACATTCACGTCACTCATCCAGAATATTGATCGGCGCGCCACCTCATGGGCAATCACTCGAGAGAGTTGACCAGGGAGCATCCTCAAAACTTTGTGAACGTATTTGCAGTGGAATTCCTGTGTGTGCACAAACATCGGGCTTGCGTTTGTCTCCATATATACGAGTAGTCTGGCGTATTACACGGAAGGCCCAGAATAATCTTTATGAAGTGTCTTTGAAGCTGCTCTACGTCTTTATATTGGGAAAACCTGAGGAGCATAACAAAGGATGGCTCGAGAAGCAGCACGAAAAACTCGGTACTTGGCATCCAAAGGGACTAGTCTGTGACAGCAGAGGACCTATGCGTGCTATTTAGTCCACGCTTAGAAGAGCTTGTACGATCCGCTAAATGAGAGGCAAACGACATACCTGCAGACAACTTGACCTCAAGGTACGTGTATGGCTTGACAAATCGGTCTCCCATTCAACTTCCACCTTCCATCTTTCTTAGTTTGCCTCCCCTTTGGAACCCAAAATCTCGTATTTATCCAGGTTAATGTTCAAGCCCCATCTCTTACAGTATGTCTCCAGCCTCAAGATATTCCTTCTCAAGTCCACCACTGACTTTGCCATCACAACAATATCACCAGCGTACATTAACATTCTAAAAGTAGTATTCCCAACAGTCACATCACAAGGCAAAACATCCACCAAATTATTTATATATAAGCTGAACAGTAGCGGACTCAAGAGGCAGCCCTGCCTCACTCCATATTCGATTGGGAAAGACTCGGACATACCATATTTTCCCCATACAGCAGCCTTTCCAGCATTTCAGTATTCTGATGAATTCCCTGTGACAGAGGAGTTGATTCGTTACAATGAATTTAATTTTACATTTCAATACTTCACTCTTCACCTCAATTTTGACATTCAGTTTTCATTGTTGATGTTATAATTTTTATTTTTATTTCATAGTAAAGTTGTAATCTACTGAATTGAGAAAAACAATCAAGTCCACTTGCACGTCTTATTCCTATCAAGTACAGGATTCGAGTAGCATGATGAAAGATTGGCTGCCATATTCTCTAACGCTTAAGCTTCAGTCGAGCACGATATATATGTCAAAAAAGGTAGTCGAGAAAAGACTGTTTAGTCATCCTATATCAATTTCTTATAAATCGGCTACAGTTTTCTCTGATTTCTTTTAAATTCTCAGGGATTGAACGGTTTAGACTGTAGATGGTCCCCATTTAAGTCCATAGCTTACGACTCACAGGTATTTATAGCGCATGCGCAAAAGTAAAATCTATCAAGCACCACACACACTCATACATATTGCGTAATTGACCGATTAGCTATACTTGCTGTTATAATATTCTGCAATACGTTCCTGCTTCAAATTTTTCAACAATCGTATAAGTTTTTATTGATTTTGTGACACCTTTTAAAGAAATCTGGATTAATAGTTTAGCACATTTTCGTGCATACATTTCTTAGTTCTTAGTTGTTTCTCGAAGTAATATTCTGGTAATAAATATAAATTTAACGATTTCATGCCTTTTATTCTTGTTTTGTCCTTTTTTCTTATTTGACATTTCTTGGAATTTGAGAATTTTATTGCGCTTAATCCGTGCTGTCCAACAAACTCATAATTTTTCATAATGCTTACACTTATGGCAAAAGATCTGATATTTCATCTCAGCACACACACATACACACACACAACCGTTAACTCCAGGTACCATTTCAGAATGCCTCAAAACGGATTTCAATAAAGAAAATTATGGAATCAAATGTTATTGTAAACAATATTTAGAGCTATTTCAAACTACTTTGAAAATTCACTAAAAGTATCGTCTACATCTACCTAAAAGAAACTGTATACAAGTCAATCTACCTTAAGATAGCATATCATCAGAAAGTAGGTTCTGAGATAGAAACATTAAGTTCGCAGCTTTGGCAGGGACTCATTTCTCTAGCATGCTTTAAGCTAAAAAGCATTCCGGCCCGCTCGGTCGCTTCACGACTTCGGGACGCCGGCACGCCAGCCTGCCAACGGGGCGTCTGCGTCAGTCACACAGCACTTGACCTTTCTCGTCATGGAAATATGTAGGTACCTACATTTGCCGCATCATAGGGAAGAGATGGGATCCCTCTAATGACGGAATAATAATTACTATTAGATGGGAGATGACCTTTGACCATGCAGCCTCCCCTCTCTGTCACGTTGTTGGTTTTTACTCACGGGAGAGACGTCCCATCAGTGTGGGCGGCGATTTGCCGGTCCCGGAAGGCGAGGGACGGTCCCGTAATTTTCTTTGTTTCAATGCACGTGTCTAAAAACGCTGGAAAGAATCTATGCGAATTTAAAACTGAAGGGAAGGCTGAAATTATTCGCATGAGGTTGGAATCTATGTCTCGATATCCGATCGCGCCCACAACCTCTTGAATGGAACATGATTTGAATTTCAAAGAAGTCGCAGATATAATTTTTGTGATACTTCAGTCCAATGTCCTATTATGACCTCGCATTCGTTTCACTAGAAACCAAATCAAATCTTCTTCGAAACTTGTCTCAATAAATCTATTCTCATGGAATTAATTATGTAGGGCAATATCCAGTCACGCGTTTTGCTAATTCCAAATGATTGTAAAGAACTATGAACTCAAACCTTGTAACTAATCAACTGGAGTATTCTGGATCTGTATGATATATTCAATTTCTCTTCAATTTCTGATTCATAGCCTTTGATTTGATTTGATTTTCTGCCTAAGCTTGTTACTATTTGAAGTTATCAAACTTAGCCCATCGTTCTCTTTTTATCCAGGTAGGTGGGAGACAACGACGAAAATGCGTGTATTTTAGCAGGCAATCGTTTTTGAGCTAGTATCAGGAGGAATATTTATTTTATAACATTATAGTTATTTATTATCATTGAAGTGTTTTAAATTAACTTAAAAGAGTCAATTGCGGTTTCCTATGTTTGGGGAAAATATTCAGCTGAGGATAAAAACGTCAAAATCGGCTGATCAGGCCATGAGAAAATGACGCTTGATGGATTTTCGTTTTCATACGCGTTGTTAACACTAGAGAGTTTTTTTACTTCTCGTGTTCATTTTCTCGTATACGAAAATGGCCTTTCCGAAACGAGAACAGGTTTTCGTTACTTGGAAACGCTGTGCGGAACGGGAAGAGTCAGCTTTACTCGTGATCAGCTTTTTTGGAATCGTAGTTACGAGACGACAATTCGACCTTTCTCTAGGATAACACTCTAGAATATCTTAGCAACTATCATGCAGTTGGTATGGACACACACACCCGACAAACGCCCCGTGCCGTCTTTTGTTGTTGGTTTAACATTTTTATTTGTCTTTCTTTCGTGTTTTTTCCACACACCTCAACCAGAAGGGTCATCAACGGCATTTTGTTCTTGCTTTCGACGTTTTATCGAAGATTTAGCTTTTTCATTCTCAAGATTTCGTTTTAAGATTCATTTTACACTGTTTAAAGATTCGCGTTTTTCACGGCTGAATCTTTTTTGTATGATGTAGAGGAAAGTGGTAGTTGTTTCTTACTTCAAATTATATTATGGAAATCGTCTACTGTGACCATTGATTCACTACAAGAGTCACGTTAACGTCTCTATAAGAGTTCTCTTTCTCTCGGGCTTACGAGAACGCTACAAGAAATCAATGCAAAAAGGTAAGAAAAAGGTAAGTATTCATCGTGCTCGCTCTAACAGCTTGTTTTCGTGTTTACGAGAAATACAAAAACTCTCCACTAATACACACCGAAAAAGAAAAGGGATCACTTTTTCTTGTAGAAGTCAAAGACCCTAGATCCATCGGACTAAGTTCATATTATATTTGATTCCTGTCGGAGATGGGATGCACCTATTATTTTTGAAACACTAAGAAAGACCAGCGATATCAAGCTTCAATATGAGCAAAATCAGAATTGAATCGAAGCATTTTCTTCAAGAGAAGTAACCCTCTCCCCCCTAATTTTTTTCCCCATAATTTTTGAGATATCGAAGTGAAACTTGGAGAGCGTTCATGGGGTGCCTGATTCTAAGTTTTGAGCAAATAAAAATCGGAAAAAATCCAACTTTCACTTTACTTTCTGTTCATCCTTTTCATATACTAAGTTTTACAATAAAAGAACTCACACAAACAGAAAGCCAAAATCATTGTGGAGTTCTACGAGCTGGACGCAAACGGCAGATGAAGCAGAACTATGGTATATAGGGAAGGAAAGATTGTGTGATCTAAAAAAATTGAAAGATTTAGAAATGGTTGATGAAATCAAAGAAGCAATTATTTAATAAGCCTTATTTTCCCTAACATAAAAATGGCTTTGTAATTTCCATTGCTCTGCCATGTGCTACATGTGAAATTGAAAGACCGTTCAGCACTTTGAGACGTCAATAATAATTGAAACCAGATGAAACGGACTTTGCAGGATGAGTGCACACAGAAAATTACTCATGGAACAAAAGAAACAAATAGAGATAAGAAAGAAATAGAGAACTAAGTTGTCCAAAAATTTTCGAAGAATTCGAGACGGCTAATATTATAAATAATAATTAGGAAATTGACAAAAAAATCAATTTTATTCTGACAAAAATGCTTTGTACAGTAATTCGTAAGATGTATATAATGTTTTTATATTAATTTATATTCATATACATCCTTCCTGACTTTGCTTTTTTTTTCAAGCTAATGCTGGTTAATCATCGTAATGACTAGCATAACTACCTGAGACATTTTTAGAGCCCCCCTCCCCCTCCACTACCGTAATATAGGTGTGAGGGGGTAACATAGGGACCTTCGACCGAGCATACTAGAAGGGGAAAGATGGACGCTGTTCAAAGACATCTCTGAATCTCTGATCTTCTTGTTTTCCAGATTTCGGGGCTGACAGAGATCTGTAAGAGGACCAATTTCAAACACCCTGAGGTGCGGAACCGAAAAGAAGGACTGCATTTCATGAGTCTGTTTACAACAGTAGGTACCTACCATATGAACAGCATTCACGTCATTATAAAAGTAGTTCCAAGGTAATCCAACTATCAAATATGTTGGTTACACGAATTCAGATGGGTTCAGTACCTAAAAGGACCAATTTCAACCACCCTGGGGAGCGGAAGAGAAAAGATGGTGCTTAAGTGACTGTGACACTAATATCAAACACTAACAATGTTTCGAGATGAATTTCTCGGATTCACTGAATTGGAAGCTATGTATGCTAAAACAATTTACAGTTTTCTTGAAAAAAGAAGAAAATACTTTGATCCACATAAATGCGTAGGCCTAGAATACGTCGTCTGCTCCGCTATGGCGGGAAATGAGGGCTAAGTGCAAAAAATCTTCAGAGAGATGCATAAAAAGGCAATGCACTTTCATTGTGCGAGTCATCGTCTGAGCCTTGTGGTTAGTGAATTAAATTCAGACGTAGATTCCCCCTCCCTTTCCCCCTTCATCATCACAACACGACAATCTGGACTTCTAGGATGATCAGCTCCTTCACGCATTTTCCCTATGCAATAGAAATCAGTCTCCCAATAACATCTCTCACCTCATTAAGACGCTTCTAAATGAGGCCGACTGTTTTACAGCTCAAAACGTGTTCAAGTGTGAATTGAGAATTACCACATCCATCACAGGAATCTACCATTTCAAATGCTTGACGTTCGTAGCTAATAGCCAGTGAGTCTCTAATCGCACAAGGTGAGAGTTCATTTCCATGATCTTGTAGGTTCACGGCTATCGGCATTCAAACAGAACTGCGTACAAAGTCTAATTGCCCGTTGCAGCTCATCGTAAAATGCCATCCACGCGAACATGTAATTTCGAATTATTCATCGACACTAATGTCTGTCGAACGTCACCCACGTCGTCGGAAATACGGTTCTCGCGCCTGTAGGCTCGCTTCCCAAGAAAGGGGGGCAACTTCGTGATTGTCAGCTCCAATTAAAATTGGCGGTCAGGCATCACCGACCAGGCGATCGCGCCGGATCTGACTTCAAAATGAGCAAAATGACTTCGAGCCGCGATCAACGGAGACCGAACCCCTTCGAGCGGTAATTAAAACGCTTTTCTAAACCAATTATCCGACTGTCAGTGATGGGATGATCTACGACGTCTATTACTAAATTGCGGAGGTCTCGTCCCTTTTTTTCTGAATACACAATCAGAAGCTCTCAATAGACTCCTGATTCGATATTTATAAATGCATTATTTTCGAAAGGGGGGCCACCGTGATTAATGTTTGCAATGACGGTTGAGAATGTCACTAACAAATAGAAGGTACCGTATTTAAATAATGAAAATCGAGGTCACCGTCGTGTTATAAATCTTTTGGTACCATTAGGGTGAATTGAGGCCTCCTGCAATATTCCTGTTGTAGAAAACGAATATCTTTCAACTCTCTATTGATCAATAAAACTTGCGCTTGTTAGAATATGATAAATAATCATTTGGGAACAAATCGCACTGGACTCTAAAACAATACTTTGATTTAAGAGGTTCCATGCTCATAAACTAAAATCATAACTGATATTGCTTATCTTTATCCTGCCCTTCAGCCGTTTGGCCATGCATAGCATGGGCAGACAGACAGACCAACAAACACACGGAGTTTCATTCTTATAAATAACTAGCCGCTCCGGCTCGCTACGCTCGCCTCCACGTCCAGACAGGGGGCAAGCCCCCCGGACCCCCCATTAAATTGCTCGCTTCGCTCGCAAAGTGTGGCATGTAGGGAATATTGCTCGCTTCGCTCACAAAGTGTGGCATGTAGAAAATGTTGCTCGCTTCGCTCGCAAAGTGTGGCATGTAGGGAATGTTGCTCGCTTCGCTCGCAAAGTGTGGCTGTAAGTATACATGCTATGTATTACAATTGAAACGTGTAGGGGATGTTGCTCGCAAACGGTAGATCTCTAAGGGTAGTTTTAACTTCTGTAGGAAGTTATACTGCCCACCCAACTTGGCAGACGTTTTTTTCTGTTGGAAATTCTTACAAACAAATTAAATCTTATAAAACTACGTGGAACCACGAAAATTTTATTAGGAGATGTTGCTCGCTTCGCTCGCAAGTTATACCTGTATATCCTTGAGGAAGTTATACTGCCCACCCAACTTGGCAGACGTTTTTTTCAGTTGGGAATTCTTACAAACAAATTAAATCTTATAAAACTACGTGGAACCACGAAAAGTTTATTCGGGGATGTTGCTCGCTTCGCTCGCAAGGTATTGCTGTATATTTGTAGGAAAAAATCCGAATTTATTCTGTTGAGATGGCTCTCGCTTCGCTCGCAAGGTACCTATGTGTACCTGCTCGCAACACCCAAACACCGAAACCTGTACCTGAGTTATCGAACCCCAAACACGTCTGTCTTCCTAGAGCCTTCTCGCGTCCACAGCACATATAATTTCTCATTTTAATAGCTTAGTCTCGCTTCCCCTCGCAATTTGACCGACTGCCCGTCACTTTTTTCGATATCCGATTTCGGATTCAGATTCGGCGGACCCAAAGCTGTATTTCGCCCGCGAAGACCGTTCCGAAAAACGTACCTTTACGGGGTATATTTTAATCGGAAAAAACCAAGTTTTTCGGCTGACCTCTCGAGAAAACGGGTCCGTACTCTCGCATTTTTTTGACGCATATTCCGATACTTTTTTCGCGATCCGAACGCGCCGTCGTCTTCCTCATAGGAAAACCTACGAAACCCGTATTTTTCCGGAATTGTCAACGGCCGTTTAGAGGGGTAGGGGAAGCAGGGAAGTCCAAAAAGCGCACATTAACCGGAACTTCGACCCCCCTCCCGCCCTACGGCCCATGGTTCGGGTGGGATTAAACAATTTTAAATTCGCTCGCTCCCACTTTTGGAAAATCCCAAGAAGATCCCACCACTCGTAGATCCGGCCCACTCAGCCGTTTGGCCGTGCATAGCATGGACAGACAGACAGACAGACAGACGGAGTTTCATTCTTATAAATAATAGAGGTAGAGATGTAGGAAAAAGTCCGTATTTATTCTGTTGAAATGGCTCTCGCTTCGCTCGCAAGGTACCTCTGTGTACCTGCTCGCAACACCCAAACACCGAAACCTGTACCTGAGTTATCGAACCCAGAACACGTCTGTCTTCCTAGAGCCTTCTCCCGTCCACAGCACATATAATTTCTCATTTTAATAGCTTAGTCTCGCTTCCCCTCGCAATTTGACCGACTGCCCGTCACTTTTTTCGATATCCGATTTCGGATTCAGATTCGGCGGACCCAAAGCTGTATTTCGCCCGCGAAAACCGTTCCGAAAAACGTACCTTTATGGGGTATATTTTAATCGGAAAAAACCAAGTTTTTCGGCGGACTTTTCGAGAAAACGGGTCCGTACTCTTGCATTTTTTTGACGCATTTCCCGATACTTTTTTCGCGATCCGATCGCGCCGTCGTCTTCCTCGTAGGAAAACCTACGAAACCCGTATTTTTCCGGAATTGTCAACGGCCGTTTAGAGGGGTAGGGGAAGCGGGGAAGTCCAAAAAGCGCACATTAATTCTTACTTCGACCCCCCTCCCGCCCTACGGCCCATGGTTCGGGTGGGATTAAACAATTTTAAATTCGCTCGCTCCCACTTTTGGAAAATCTCAAGAAGATCCCCCCACTCGTAGACTCCCCCACTCAGCCGTTTGGCCGTGCATAGACACGACAGACAGACAGACAGACGGAGTTTCATTCTTATAAATAGTACTAGCCGCTCCGGCTCGCTACGCTCGCCTCCACGTCCAGCCGGGGGGCAAGCCCCCCGGACCCTTCATTAAATTGCTCGCTTCGCTCGCAAAGTGTGGCATGTAGGGAATGTTGCTCGCTTCGCTCGCAAAGTGTGGCATGTAGGGAATGTTGCTCGCTTCGCTCGCAAAGTGTGGCATGTAGGGAATGTTGCTCGATTCGCTCGCAAAGTGTGGCATGTAGGGAATGTTGCTCGCTTCGCTCGCAAAGTGTGGCATGTAGGGAATGTTGCTCGCTTCGCTCGCAAAGTGTGGCTGTATACATGCGATGTATTACAATTGCAACGTGTAGGGGATGTTGCTCGCTTCGCTCTCAAACGGTAGATCTCTAAGGGTACCTAGTTTTAACTTCTGTAGGGGATGTTGCTCGCTCCGCTCGCTTGAGGAAGTTATACTGCCCACCCAACTTGGCAGACGTTTTTTTCTGTAGGAAATTCTTACAAACAAATTAAATCTTATAAAACTATGTGGAACCACGAAAAGTTTATTAGGGGATGTTGCTCGCTTTGCTCGCAAGGTATACCTGTATATGTGTTGGACAAAGTCCGTATTTATTCTGTTGAAATGGCTCTCGCTTTGCTCGCAAGGTAGGTACCTATGTATACCTGCTCGCCTCGCAAGGTATTGCGTAGAAGTGCAAATGGGAACCCCCCTGTGAGGGTCCCTTCTGGTAAGCAACGTTGTGTAACGGGTGGCCCGGTCGATTAAAAATGTAATATTAAACGGTTCCCTCGCTTCCGCTGGCAATTCGACCGAGTTCTCGTCACTTTTTTCGATATCCGATTTCGGATTCAGATTCGGCGGACCCAAAGCTGTATTTCGCCCGCGAAAACCGTTCCGAAAAACGTAACTTTTATGGGGTATATTTAATCGGAAAAAACCAAGTTTTTCGGCGGACTTTTCGAGAAAACGGGTCCGTACTCTCGCATTTTTTTGACGCATTTCCCGATACTTTTTTCGCGATCCGATCGCGCCGTCGTCTTCCTCGTAGGAAAACCTACGAAACCCGTATTTTTCCGGGATTGTCAACGGCCGTTTAGAGGGGTAGGGGAAGCGGGGAAGTCCAAAAAGCGCACATTAATTCTTACTTCGACCCCACTCCCGCCCTACGGCCCCTGGCTCGGGTGGGATTAAACAATTTTAAATTCGCTTATACACCCTATCGGAAAATCCCAAAAAGATCCTCCACTCGTAGATCCGGCCCACTCAGCCGTTTGGCCGTGCATAGACACGACAGACAGACAGACGGAGTTTCATTCTTATAAATAACTAGCCGCTCCGGCTCGCTACGCTCGCCTCCACGTCCAGCCGGGGGGCAAGCCCCCCGGACCCCCCATTAAATTGCTCGCTTCGCTCGCAAAATGTGGCATGTAGGGAATTTTGCTCGCTTCGCTCGCAAACTGTGGCATGTAGGGCATGTTGCTCGCTTTGCTCGCAAACGGTAGATCCCTAAGGGTAGGTTTAACGTTAGGGGATGTTGCTCGCTTCGCTCGCAAACGGTAGGTCCCTCAGGGTAGGTTTAACATCTGTAGGAGATGCTGCTCGCTTCGCTCGCTTGAGGAAGTTATACTACCCACCCAACTTGGCAGACGTTTTTTTCAGTTGGGAATTCTTACAAACAAATTAAATCTTATAAAACTACGTGGAACCACGAAAAGTTTATTAGGGGATGTTGCTCGCTTCGCTCGCAAGGTATACCTGTATATCCTTGAGGAAGTTATACTGCCCACCCAACTTGGCAGACGTTTTTTTCTGTTGGAAATTCTTACAAACAAATTAAATCTTATAAAACTACGTGGAACCACGAAAAGTTTATTAGGGGATGTTGCTCGCTTCGCTCGCAAGGTATACCTGTATATGTGTAGGACAAAGTCCGTATTTATTCTGTTGAAATGGCTCTCGCTTCGCTCGCAAGGTATTGCGTAGAAGTCGAGTCCCTTCTGCTAAGCAACGTTGTGCAACGGGCGGCTCGGCTCGATCAAAAATGTCATGTCAAACGCTTCCCTCGCTTCCGCTCACAATTTGACCGACTGCCCGTCACTTTTTTCGATATCCGATTTTGGATTCAGATTCGGCGGACCCAAAGCTGTATTTCGCTCGCAAAGTGTGGCATGTAGGGAATATTGCTCGCTTCGCTTGCAAAGTGTGGCATGTAGGGAATGTTGCTCGCTTCGCTCGCAAACGATAGATCCCTAAGGGTAGGTTTAACTTCTGTAAGGGATGCTGCTCGCTTCGCTCGCTTGAGGAAGTTATACTGCCCACCCAACTTGGCAGACGTTTTTTTCTGTTGGAAATTCTTACAAACAAATTAAATCTTATGAAACTACGTGGAACCACAAAAAGTTTATTCGGGGATGTTGCTCGCTTCGCTCGCAAGGTATTGCTGTATATTTGTAGGAAAAAATCCGAATTTATTCTGTTGACATGGCTCTCGCTTCGCTCGCAAAGTGTGGCATGTAGGGCATGTTGCTCGCTTTGCTCGCAAACGGTAGATCCCTAAGGGTAGGTTTAACGTGTGTAGGGGATGTTGCTCGCTTCGCTCGCAAACTGTAGATCTCTAAGGGTAGGTTTAACTTCTGTAGGGGATGCTGCTCGCTTCGCTCGCTTGAGGAAGTTATACTGCCCACCCAACTTGGCAGACGTTTTTTTCTGTAGGAAATTCATACAAACAAATTAAATCTTATAAAACTACGTGGAACCACAAAAAGATTATTCGGGGATGTTGCTCGCTTCGCTCGCAAGGTATACCTGTACATAGGTAGGAAAAAAACCCGTATTTATTCTTTTGAAATAGGCCTGCAGGTAACATTGTGAAATACCTGACAAACCCCTTGACGTCTTCGTAGAGCCTTCTCGCGAACACGGCAAAATTAATTTCTGATGTTAAACGCTTCTTCTCGCTTCCGCTCGCGATTTGACCGACTTAACGTCACTTTTTTCGATATCCGATTTCAGATTCAGATTCGGCGGACCCAAAGCTGTATTTCGCCCGCGAAAACCGTTCCGAAAAACGTACCTTTATGGGGTATATTTTTAATGGGAAAAAACCAAGTTTTTCGGCGGACTTTTCGAGAAAACGGGTCCGTACTCTCGCATTTTTTTAACGCATTTTCCGATACTTTTTTCGCGATCCGATCGCGCCGTCGTCTTCCTCGTTCAAAAACCTACGAAACCCGTATTTTTCCGGAATTGTCAACGGCCGTTTAGACATGGCTCTCGCTTCGCTCGCAAAGTGTGGCATTGTAGGGCATGTTGCTCGCTTTGCTCGCAAACGGTAGATCCCTAAGGGTAGGTTTAATGTGTGTAGGGGATGTTGCTCGCTTCGCTCGCAAACGGTAGATCTCTAAGGGTAGGTTTAACTTCTGTAGGGGATGCTGCTCGCTTCGCTCGCTTGAGGGAGTTATACTGCCCACCCAACTTGGCAGACGTTTTTTTCTGTTGGAAATTCTTACAAACAAATTAAATCTTATAAAACTACGTGGAACCACAAAAAGATTATTCGGGGATGTTGCTCGCTTCGCTCGCAAGGTATACCTGTACATAGGTAGGAAAAAACCCGTATTTATTCTTTTGAAATAGGCCTGCAGGTAACATTGTGAAATACCTGACAAACCCCTTGACGTCTTCGTAGAGCCTTCTCGCGAACACGGCAAAATTAATTTCTGATGTTAAACGCTTCTTCTCGCTTCCGCTCGCGATTCGGATTCAGATTCGGCGGGATCAAACCTTTATTTCGCCCGCAAAAACCGTTCCGAAAAACGTACCTTTATGGGGTATATTTTAATCGGAAAAAACCAAGTTTTTCGGCGGACTTTTCGAGAAAACGGGTCCGTACTCTCGCATTTTTTTGACGCATTTCCCGATACTTTTTTCGCGATCCGATCGCGCCGTCGTCTTCCTCGTAGGAAAACCTACGAAACCCGTATTTTTCCGGGATTGTCAACGGCCGTTTAGAGGGGTAGGGGAAGCGGGGAAGTCCAAAAAGCGCACATTAATTCTTACTTCGACCCCCCTCCCGCCCTACGGCCCATGGTTCGGGTGGGATTAGAAAATTTTAAATTCGCTTATACACCCTATCGGAAAATCCCAAAAAGATCCTACCACTCGTAGATCCGGCCCACTCAGCCGTTTGGCCGTGCATAGACACGACAGACAGACAAACGGAGTTTCATTCTTATAAATAACTAGCCGCTCCGGCTCGCTACGCTCGCCTCCACGTCCAGCCGGGGGGCAAGCCCCCCGGACCCCCCATTAAATTGCTCGCTTCGCTCGCAAAATGTGGCATGTAGGGAATTTTGCTCGCTTCGCTCGCAAACTGTGGCATGTAGGGCATGTTGCTCGCTTTGCTCGCAAACGGTAGATCCCTAAGGGTAGGTTTAACGTTAGGGGATGTTGCTCGCTTCGCTCGCAAACGGTAGGTCTCTAAGGGTAGGTTTAACATCTGTAGGAGATGCTGCTCGCTTCGCTCGCTTGAGGAAGTTATACTGCCCACCCAACTTGGCAGACGTTTTTTTCAGTTGGGAATTCTTACAAACAAATTAAATCTTATAAAACTACGTGGAACCACGAAAAGTTTATTAGGGGATGTTGCTCGCTTCGCTCGCAAGGTATACCTGTATATCCTTGAGGAAGTTATACTGCCCACCCAACTTGGCAGACGTTTTTTTCTGTTGGAAATTCTTACAAACAAATTCAATCTTATAAAACTAAGTGGAACCACGAAAAGTTTATTAGGGGATGTTGCTCGCTTCGCTCGCAAGGTATACCTGTATATGTGTAGGACAAAGTCCGTATTTATTCTGTTGAAATGGCTCTCGCTTCGCTCGCAAGGTATTGCGTAGAAGTCGAGTCCCTTCTGCTAAGCAACGTTGTGCAACGGGCGGCTCGGCTCGATCAAAAATGTCATGTCAAACGCTTCCCTCGCTTCCGCTCACAATTTGACCGACTGCCCGTCACTTTTTTCGATATCCGATTTCGGATTCAGATTCGGCGGACCCAAAGCTGTATTTCGCTCGCAAAGTGTGGCATGTAGGGAATATTGCTCGCTTCGCTTGCAAAGTGTGGCATGTAGGGAATGTTGCTCGCTTCGCTCGCAAACGATAGATCCCTAAGGGTAGGTTTAACTTCTGTAAGGGATGCTGCTCGCTTCGCTCGCTTGAGGAAGTTATACTGCCCACCCAACTTGGCAGACGTTTTTTTCTGTTGGAAATTCTTACAAACAAATTAAATCTTATGAAACTACGTGGAACCACAAAAAGTTTATTCGGGGATGTTGCTCGCTTCGCTCGCAAGGTATTGCTGTATATTTGTAGGAAAAAATCCGAATTTATTCTGTTGACATGGCTCTCGCTTCGCTCGCAAAGTGTGGCATGTAGGGCATGTTGCTCGCTTTGCTCGCAAACGGTAGATCCCTAAGGGTAGGTTTAACGTGTGTAGGGGATGTTGCTCGCTTCGCTCGCAAACTGTAGATCTCTAAGGGTAGGTTTAACTTCTGTAGGGGATGCTGCTCGCTTCGCTCGCTTGAGGAAGTTATACTGCCCACCCAACTTGGCAGACGTTTTTTTCTGTAGGAAATTCATACAAACAAATTAAATCTTATTAAAACTACGTGGAACCACAAAAAGATTATTCGGGGATGTTGCTCGCTTCGCTCGCAAGGTATACCTGTACATAGGTAGGAAAAAACCCGTATTTATTCTTTTGAAATAGGCCTGCAGGTAACAT
The DNA here is from genome assembly GCA_030762985.1 of Adelphocoris suturalis. Taxonomy (NCBI): domain Eukaryota; kingdom Metazoa; phylum Arthropoda; class Insecta; order Hemiptera; family Miridae; genus Adelphocoris; species Adelphocoris suturalis. Next base: position 57,150,226 of record CM061048.1, read on the forward strand.
TGTGAAATACCTGACAAACCCCTTGACGTCTTCGTAGAGCCTTCTCGCGAACACGGCAAAATTAATTTCTGATGTTAAACGCTTCTTCTCGCTTCCGCTCGCGATTTGACCGACTTAACGTCACTTTTTTCGATATCCGATTTCAGATTCAGATTCGGCGGACCCAAAGCTGTATTTCGCCCGCGAAAACCGTTCCGAAAAACGTACCTTTATGGGGTATATTTTAATGGGAAAAAACCAAGTTTTTCGGCGGACTTTTCGAGAAAACGGGTCCGTACTCTCGCATTTTTTTAACGCATTTTCCGATACTTTTTTCGCGATCCGATCGCGCCGTCGTCTTCCTCGTTCAAAAACCTACGAAACCCGTATTTTTTCCGGAATTGTCAACGGCCGTTTAGACATGGCTCTCGCTTCGCTCGCAAAGTGTGGCATGTAGGGCATATTGCTCGCTTTGCTCGCAAACGGTAGATCCCTAAGGGTAGGTTTAACGTGTGTAGGGGATGTTGCTCGCTTCGCTCGCAAACGGTAGATCTCTAAGGGTAGGTTTAACTTCTGTAGGGGATGCTGCTCGCTTCGCTCGCTTGAGGGAGTTATACTGCCCACCCAACTTGGCAGACGTTTTTTTCTGTTGGAAATTCTTACAAACAAATTAAATCTTATAAAACTACGTGGAACCACAAAAAGATTATTCGGGGATGTTGCTCGCTTCGCTCGCAAGGTATACCTGTACATAGGTAGGAAAAAACCCGTATTTATTCTTTTGAAATAGGCCTGCAGGTAACATTGTGAAATACCTGACAGACCCCTTGACGTCTTCGTAGAGCCTTCTCGCGAACACGGCAAAATTAATTTCTGATGTTAAACGCTTCTTCTCGCTTCCGCTCGCGATTCGGATTCAGATTCGGCGGGATCAAACCTTTATTTCGCCCGCAAAAACCGTTCCGAAAAACGTACCTTTACGGGGTATATGTTAATCGGAAAAAACCAAGTTTTTCGGCGGACTTTTCGAGAAAACGGGTCCGTACTCTCGCATTTTTTTAAACGCATTTCCCGATACTTTTTTCGCGATCCGATCGCGCCGTCGTCTTCCTCGTAGGAAAACCTACGAAACCCGTATTTTTCCGGAATTTTCAACGGCCGTTTAGAGGGGTAGGGGAAGCGGGGAAGTGGAAAAAGCGCACATTAATTCTTACTTCGACCCCCCTCCCGCCCTACGGCCCATGGTTCGGGTGGGATTAGAAAATTTTAAATTCGCTCGTTCCACCTTTCGGAAAATCCCAAGAAGATCCCCCTCTCGTATACTCCCCCCACTCAGCCGTTTGGCCGTGCATAGACATGACAGACAGACAGACGGAGTTTCATTCTTATTAATAACCACGTATTTTTATTAATAACCATTCTTGAGCCTTCTCTCGTCTACGGCACAATCATTTTAATCGCTTTGCTCGCTTCCGCTCGCAATTTGACCGAGTTCTCGTCACTTTTTTCGATCTCCGATTTCGGATTCAGATTCGGCGGGATCAAACCTTTATTTCGCCCGCGAAAACCGTTCCGAAAAACGTACCTTTATGGGGTATATTTTAATCGGAAAAAACCAAGTTTTTCGGCGGACTTTTCGAGAAAACGGGTCCGTACTCTCGCATTTTTTTGACGCATTTCCCGATACTTTTTTCGCGATCCGATCGCGCCGTCGTCTTCCTCGTAGGAAAACCTACGAAACCCGTATTTTTCCGGAATTTTCAACGGCCGTTTAGAGGGGTAGGGGAAGCGGGGAAGTGGAAAAAGCGCACATTAATTCTTACTTCGACCCCCCTCCCGCCCTACGGCCCATGGTTCGGGTGGGATTAGAAAATTTTAAATTCGCTCGTTCCACCTTTCGGAAAATCCCAAGAAGATCCCCTCACTCGTATACTCCCCCCACTCAGCCGTTTGGCCGTGCATAGACACGACAGACAGACAGACGGAGTTTCATTCTTATTAATAACTAGCCGCTCCGGCTCGCTACGCTCGCCTCCACGTCCAGCCGGGGGGCAAGCCCCCCGGACCCCCCATTAAGTAGCTCGCTTCGCTCGCAACGTGTGGGGTGTAGGGAATATTGCTCGCTTCGCTCGCAAAGTCTGGCATGTAGGATATGTTGCTCGCTTCGCTCGCAAAGTATGGCATGTAGGAAGTATGGCATTTGGGGAATTTTACTCGCTTTGCTCGCAAACGGTAGATCCCTAAGGGTAGGTTTAACTTCTGTAGGGGATGCTGCTCGCTACGCTCGCTTGAGGAAGTTATACTGCCCACCCAACTTGGCAGACGTTTTTTTCTGTTGGGGAATTCTTACTTACAAATTAAATCTTATAAAACTACGTGGAACCACGAAAAGTTTATTAGGGGATGTTGCTCGCTTCCCTCGCAAGTCCGTATTTATTCTGTAGGGGATGCTGCTCGCTTCGCTCGCTTGAAGAAGTTATACTGCCCACCCAACTTGGCAGACGTTTTTTTCTGTTGGAAATTCTTACAAACAAATTAATTCTTATAAAACTACGTGGAACCACGAAAAGTTTATTAGGGAATTTTGTACTGCCCACCCAACTTGGCAGACGTTTTTTTCAGTTGGGAATTCTTACAAACAAATTAAATCTTAGAAACTACGTGGAACCACGAAAAGTTTATTCGGGGATGTTGCTCGCTTCGCTCGCAAGGTATACCTGTATATGTGTAGGACAAAGTCCGTATTTATTATTTGAAATGGCTCTCGCTTCGCTCGCAAGGTATTGCGTAGAAGTGCAAATGGGAACCCCCCGGTGAGGGTCCCTTCAGGTAAGCAATGTTGTGTAACGGCGGCCCGTGGTCGATTAATTTCTGATGTTAAACGGTAGATCTCTAAGGGTAGGTTTAACTTCTGTAGGGGATGCTGCTCGCTTCGCTCGCTTGAGGAAGTTATACTGTTCACCCAACTTGGCAAACGTTTTTTTTCAGTTGGAAATTCTTACAAACAAATTAAATCTTATAAAACTACATGGAACCACGAAAGGTTTATTAGAGAATGTTGCTCGCTTCGCTCGCAAGGTATTGCTGTATATGTGTAGGAAAAAACCCGTATTTATTCTGTTGAAATGAGTCATCGAGTCCCTTCTGGTTAGCAACATTGTGAAACGGCGGCGGTCTCGATTTGTAGGAGGAAGTTATATTGGAGGAAGTTATACTGCCCACCCAACTTGGCAGACGTTTTTTTCTGTTGGAAATTCTTACAAACAAATTAAATCTTATAAAACTACGTGGAACCACAAAAAAGTTTATTTGGGGATGTTGCTCGCTTCGCTCGCAAGGCATTGCTGTATATGTGTAGGACAAACCCGTACCTATTTATTCTGTTGAAATGGTGCTCGAAAGGGAAAGTTCCATCCTTATACGCGCGCGTGCGTTGGCCTGCTCGCAAGGTATTGCGTAGAAGTCGAGTCCCTTCCGTTGTGAAATGGGCGGCGGGGTCGATTAAAAACTCGCGATTTGACCAACTTAACGTCACTTTTTTCGATATCCGATTTCGGATTCAGATTCGGCGGACCCAAAGCTGTATTTCGCCCGCGAAAACCGTTCCGAAAAACGTACCTTTATGGGGTATATTTTAATCGGAAAAAACCAAGTTTTTCGGCGGACTTTTCGAGAAAACGGGTCCGTACTCTCGCATTTTTTTAACGCATTTCGCGATACTTTTTTCGCGATCCGATCGCGCCGTCGTCTTCCTCGTAGGAAAACCTACGAAACCCGTATTTTTCCGGAATTGTCAACGGCCGTTTAGAGGGGTAGGGGAAGCGGGGAAGTCCAAAAAGCGCACATTAATTCTTACTTCGACCCCCCTCCCGCCCTACGGCCCATGGTTCGGGTGGGATTAGAAAATTTTAAATTCGCTTATACACCCTATCGGAAAATCCCAAAAAGATCCCCCCACTCGTAGATCCGGCCCACTCAGCCGTTTGGCCGTGCATAGACACGACAAACAAACAAATAGACAGACAGACAAACGGAGTTTCATTCTTATTAATCTCTATTATTAATAAGAATGAAACTCCGTCTGTCTGTCTGTTTGTTTGTTGTGGGAGCGAGCGAATTTAAAATTTTCTAATCCCACCCGAACCATGGGCCGTAGGGCGGGAGGGGGGTCGAAGCCCTCTAAACGGCCGTTGACAATTCCGGAAAAATACGGGTTTCGTAGGTTTTCCTACGAGGAAGACGACGGCGCGATCGGATCGCGAAAAAAGTATCGGGAAATGCGTTAAAAAAATGCGAGAGTACGGACCCGTTTTCTCGAAAAGTCCGCCGAAAAACTTGGTTTTTTCCCATTAAAATATACCCCATAAAGGTACGTTTTTCGGAACGGTTTTCGCGGGCGAAATACAGCTTTGATCCCGCCGATTCTGAATCCGAAGTCGGATATCGAAAAAAGTGACGGAAAGTAGGTCAAATTGGGAGGGGAATTGCGAGGGAAGCATTTTAACATCAGAAATTAATTTTGCCGTGTTCGCGAGAAGGCTCTGGGAAGACAGAGGTCTTTGGGGTTCAATAACTCAGGTACAGGTTTCGGTGTTTGGGTGTTGCGAGCAGGTACCTTGCGAGCGAAGCGAGAGCCATTTCAACGGAATTAATTCGGATTTTTTCCTACAAACATACAGCAATACCTTGCGAGCGAAGCGAGCAACATCCCCGAATAAACTTTTCGTGGTTCCACGTAGTTTTATAAGATTTGATTTGTTTGTAAGAATTCCCAACTGAAAAAAACGTCTGCCAAGTTGGGTGGGCAGTAATTTTCTACGAATAATCTTCTACGAAGACGTCAAGGGGTTTGTCAGGTATTTCACAATGTTACCTGCAGGCCTATTTCAAAAGGATAAATACGGGTTTTTTCCTACCTATATACAGGTGTACCTTGCGAGCGAAGCGAGCAACATCCCCGAATAATCTTTTTGTGGTTCCACGTAGTTTCATAAGATTTAATTTGTTTGTAAGAATTTCCAACAGAAAAAAACGTCTGCCAAGTTGGGTGGGCAGTATAACTCCCTCAAGCGAGCAGCATCCCCTACAGAAGTTAAACCTACCCTTGGGGATCTACCGTTTGCGAGCAAAGCGAGCATCATTCCCTACATGCCATACCTTGCGAGCGAAGCGAGCAACATTTCCTACATGCCACAATTTGCGAGCGAAGCGAGCAACATTCCCCACATGCCAGAGTTTGCGAGCGAAGCGAGCAACATCCCCAAATAAACTTTTTTGTGGTTCCACGTAGTTTTATAAGATTTATTTTGTTTGTAAGAATTTCCATCAGAAAAAAACGTCTGCCAAGTTGGGTGGGCAGTATAACTTCCTCAAGCGAGCAACATTCCCTACATGCTACACTTTGCGAGCGTTTAACATCAGAAATTAATCGACCACGGGCCGCCGTTACACAACGTTGCTTACCTGAAGGGACCCTCACAGGGGGGTTCCCATTTGCACTTCTACGCAATACCTTGCGAGCGAAGCGAGAGCCATTTCAAATAATAAATACGGACTTTGTCCTACACATATACAGGTATACCTTGCGAGCGAAGCGAGCAACATCCCCAAATAAACTTTTCGTGGTTCCACGTAGTTTCTAAGATTTAATTTGTTTGTAAGAATTCCCAACTGAAAAAAAAACGTCTGCCAAGTTGGGTGGGCAGTACAACATTCCCTAATAAACTTTTCGTGGTTCCACGTAGTTTTATAAGAATTAATTTGTTTGTAAGAATTTCCAACAGAAAAAAAACGTCTGCCAAGTTGGGTGGGCAGTATAACTTCTTCAAGCGAGCGAAGCGAGCAGCATCCCCTACAGAATAAATACGGACTTGCGAGCGAAGCGAGCAACATCCCCTAATAAACTTTTCGTGGTTCCACGTAGTTTTATAAGATTTAATTTGTAAGTAAGAATTCCCCAACAGAAAAAAACGTCTGCCAAGTTGGGTGGGCAGTATAACTTCCTCAAGCGAGTGTAGCGAGCAGCATCCCCTACAGAAGTTAAACCTACCCTTAGGGATCTACCGTTTGCGAGCAAAGCGAGTAAAATTCCCTAAATGCCATACTTTGCGAGCGAAGCGAGCAACATTTTCTACATGCCAGACTTTGCGAGCGAAGCGAGCAACATATCCTACATGCCAGACTTTGCGAGCGAAGCGAGCAATATTCCCTACACGCCACACGTTGCGAGTGAAGCGAGCAACTTAATGGGGGGTCCGGGGGGCTTGCCCCCCGGCTGGACGTGGAGGCGAGCGTAGCGAGCCGGAGCGGCTAGTAGTATAGATAGAGATAGAGATAGAGATAGATAGAGATAGAGAATCACTTTTCATACAGAGTAGCCTTTTTTGATTTTTCGTTGGATGTGTATGTAGTTTTGATGTTTTGTTTTTCTCTCTCTCTATTGAATTCTAATAAATAAATAAATCTTAATATCGTACGTTCTCTCTCTTCATTAGCTTAACGAGTTCTTTCCCCCCTCCTCTCTCCTATCAAAGATTAGTTTTTGTTTTCCAAACGAAAGGATGAGTGAGTTGACCGGTGGTTTTTGAGCACATTAAATTGATAACATTTCAGAAAATATGCTTTAAAACCCCCAAAAAATGGTTGAAAAAGGGCTAAATATCGTTGAATTTATATTTTTTGGCAGGATTTTAGTCAAAAGAACTTTATTGACGATGAATTAGAACACTAGAAAAATTGTGCAAAAATTTATGCAGTCAAATGTAGTTGAATCTCATTAATATTTGCCAAAAAATAGTTGAAACCCGCAAAAAAACCGAAATTCGAAATTCCAAAATCTTTTTTGAATTGCAAAATATCATTTAGAATAAGTTTTTTGCCATGAAAATTGGTAATTAACATTTTCTTTTCACTCCAAGTCTATAATTTTCAAAACAATGTATCATAATATAGTACGATAATTAACGAAAATTCGCTCACACGATCATGCTACATGACTGATTCTGTCAATGGTCATTTAGGCCAGTACAACCTCCGTATAAGACTTCGCGGACACGGAACGGACATTTACTTCGTAACACAACCATCAACCGAGTTCTTCTTTCCGTCAACTTCTACTATTTTTACCACATTTTATAAAAGCATATAATTACAGTGGCGTTCTCTTCCCTGTAATAGAGTTAGTTCGTTAAGAATTGAGTTAGCTGTTAATTGCTCGTAAAACTTTATTTGGATGCTCGATTCACCAAAGACGCGTGTTCGTGAGCAAAGACATTAATCAGAGATAAGATGCATGCAAATTGCAAGCGCGTCCGGCCTTAAATAGGACGCTGTCTACCTACTTATCCTCTTCAATTTTAAAGTAGGAAATAATATTTTGATATTTTCGAAAGCTCCTAAGGACTGGCAAACTGTTGGAAATGTTTGGGTACGAACTAGTTTAGGTGTAAAGGAATAAAAAAACTCGACAAGCCCCCTGGACCCCCGGTTACCTCTATTCACATACTTCAAATGAAATTGTTGACAGAATGTGTTATAGCTCACGCGTTTCACATAAACCCGTCTACTGATTGGTAATATACGTACCAATTAATTAACTGATAACTAATAAATTATCTAATTTCCTCATTGTATCAAAAGTTGAATTTTTTTTTTTTTTTTAATTCCCGTCAGCTTCCTAATGTTATTATGGACCAAATAAACTGTAGGAGCGAATCAGCTGATTTGCTTATGACATCATACTTTATTACTTGACTCGGTGTTGCATACACATTATTAGTTGCGCTAAACCAATAGGTATTTCTCATTCGTAATTCGTATCTTATCACTACTAGGTATGTGAAGTTGTTTTATTCATTTATCACCAGCTCAACGACTCACCGCCAGCTCAATGAAATCAGAAATTAAAAGCGGTTGCAATCATGTTCACAATATCACCTGTGTGTAAACAATTATTCATATGACCATGCTCATAAATCTGACTGTTGAACACGCACTTCGCAGTAGTTAAAATAATATGGTTGGATAAATTGAGAGCTTTCGATCGAATGGTCAACGAATTTTGTGGGATGAAAAATTACGAAGTACCATTTCCCTAGTAACGACTCGGTGTAAGCGGAAATCATCAAAAACTATTGCAACACCTTTTCGTTACACATTTTCGAGACACTAAGAGACGATTGCAATTATTGGCTCTTTTATAATCAGCTGAGTAAGCTAAATGTTCTCCTTTTCATCCTAGGAAGTTGAAATTAGATATGGATATTCTCTGGTACACTAACAAACGATTGAATTGATTGGGTCTTTTCTGATCAACTCACTGAGCTGATTTAATTAAGACATTTTTAACTTGTAATACAGAACACATACTTCACAGGGGGAAAAATAAGACATATCATGTACCGACGTGTCTGCATGTAGTGTAGATACTTTATCTTTACTCTACTTGCATACAACCGGGCAGGGGACCAGATATGGAGTTAAAAGAAAAGAAGAACGAATATTTCCTGAAGAAAAAAAATTGAAAATATCATCTGGTGCAGGAAACATGAAAAAAAAGTCCAGTCATGCAACATGACCCCATGAGCAAATTTTTGAAGAAATCTTCGACATTTCAGTCGTTATTGATCGTGTAGAGATATTTTAGTTAATGATTTTGATAGAGAAACATGGAATAAAATTATTAAAAATCATTGGGAGGTACTCACACTTTATTATTATTGAACTAATCTTGAAGATTTAAAGACAAATGTAGGTAAATATTCATAGATTTCTATGTCCAATGTGGTCAGTATTGAAGGCAGTTGAAATCTTAACAGTATCCTATCATAACATTATTTCGATTTTTGACTGATTTTTCAACTTTGAAATTTTTGAAAACTTGATACATATTCTTATAGGAAATTTTACGCTGATTCCGAATATACCACATGTTAGTATGCTGAAAAAATTATTTCGCACAACAAATCGCAAAAAACAGGCTATTTTGAAATTTTTGACTACATTTTTGAAAATTTCAACCCGAAGATGTAATCCGATCATGCTGGCCAACGAACTTGAACTTTCGTTTTATGTCCTTAACATTTTAAAATTTGTTTGAAGTTTTTAGCACAATTCTACGGACAGTTATCGTCTGGAATGACACATACATACATACATAAAAAAAAATGCGTTAAACTTCAGAATATGATTCAGAATAGCCTGAAACGGATTTCTGCATAAAATTTTTTCAAAAATTCACATTCTACAAATTTTGAGGCGAGAGCAATAGCTTAATTTTCTTCAAAAATTCGCTAAAAGGACTTCAAAGCAGTTGCTCAAAATGAACGTTTAAAGTCCTTTTTTTCATGTTTTCCCCCATCAGATGGTGTTTTTAATTTTTTTAAAAATAGAAATGTTCGTTTTTCTTTTCTTTTAACTCCATAACCGGTCCTCAGCCCGGTTGATAAAGGAGGGGGGAAAGGGAATGCAAAATTATGAAATTTCATGTGCAAACCCACCCCTAAAAAGATAATTTTTTCACACAAAATAACGAAATTTCGTTCATTATCACGCTAAAATCTAATCAAATCAAGAAACGGATAGCGCCATATGAATCAGCGTTGAATAACAATGAATATTCATGTACCACACCTGGGCTTTACCAGAATCCATGTTTTGCGCAATTTTGGTCGTTTGGCAAATCCGCGCGCTCGCGGTACGTGTTGCGCGAGATCAAAAAAATCAGGTGAAGGGTCGTAAGTTCATGAAATTTGACGTAGAATCCCAATCTGCAATAAAAAAAGGGAGATCCCATTTGAAATAATGAAGATAGTGTCAATTGAGCGCCATTGCTCGCAAGTGGTCGGCGCTAAAGTATTTTTTCTGAATCCCACACAAAAAAAATATAAAGAATGGCTTTGGGTCTATTTTTTTAAGCAATTAAATAAGGAAATGCAGGAGGGTGGGCCATAACTTCTGAAACACCCGGTATGTGCTGAGAATGACGCACGTCTTGAAGCCACGGGATACGTCTGCCGATATACGATTACGTTACTCACACCAAACACCGTGTCAGGACATTGATGCATCCTGGATGTTATTGGCCGCCACTCTCGTCCACTCAAATATCCCCTTCTGCAAATACAGTCTATCAAATTTACGTTTTCACCCATCTTGGTCTGCTCTAGATCGTACATATATAGTCGCACTCACAAACATACACCAATAATTATTTTTCACGGATTTTTTCTAGGGAGCTCTGGAAAGAGTTCTATGTAGTTCTATTCTATCATAGTTTAGGGTTGTCTTCATTTCACCCATAAAATCATCTAACTACTGGGGGACCTCCTAAAAAACTCGATCTATGTACATAACGTACATGCTGATCTCAAATCAACTTCCAAGCTATTCGTACATCGTATATTGTTTTTCACTGTGCTCGAATGAACACTCGTTTAAACGCAATTCATATAAGGCAAGCAATTATCGTCAAAACGACTTTGTAAATTGTAGAAATTATCGAAGAGCCCACACAGCTACGACCCGCAGCAACACGACTCGTTTATTACACACCAATAAAACAAACAACAGTGCGAAATCATTCACTAGGTTCGCACAACAGTGCCTAGCTGTGTGCAATTAAACGACCTTCCCAAACAGCCAATCACAATTATTTTGCAGTCATTGTCAAAGAGTACATCAGGAATCGCGAAGATTTTTAATTGAAAATGAAAACGAAAGGGAATGAAATCAATAAAGGTAATTTTAAAGCACTGCAACGGGTTTTCTCCTGGTCGTATTCATCGGAATGTACCGCCCGAGTGGTGCAAAAATTCATTTAACGACTTGGCCTTGCAGCCCCCAATAAGGTCATTCGACGATGGGACATAAAAGTATCTTTTTTTAATTACTCTTCAGAACATAATTTCAATCGAGTAACGGATTTCAAAATAGCAATAAAGTTTCCGGAGACCCAATCAGTGTCCAACTATTGACGAACATAACTATAATTTCTTAACTAAGACGATGACTCCTACAATCAGTAAGTAGAACGAAACGCAGCAAATTATTTCACAAAAGGCTACCAAATTTTTCTGTATGAGATATTAGCTCTTTTGCAAAAATACTGTACCATTCATAATTATAAAATTGAACCTAATGCACATCCTTAAATATAAGTATAAAGACATATTCGCACACAATAATTAATTATGAAAAGTGATAAAGTACAACGTATTCTACCTAAAGTTGTAACACATTCCAATGAAGAAATCATAGTAGGAATTGCATTGTAATTATATATCTGATTCGATCGTCATGGTTTATAAGAGAAGCTTTATTACGTTCACTGATCGCACTTTATACTTGACACTTATACAACCGTTATAAAACTCATATGGGGCGATAAATTCCTCAATTCTTAACTAGGTACCTTCCTAATTTGGCAATGACTAAAAACTATCAGTTTCTGAGTTACGGAACTCATAGAATACAACAGAATTCAATTATGATGTATAGACATTCCCGAAGCATTTAAACAGCAAAGGGTGTTACAAAGATTTCACATTTGCGCATGCGAAGCGGCTGCTGTAAAGATACGATCGTGATGAAACTGATAAGGGATGATTAAACCGTATTTTCTCGACTGTCCTCTGAATTTGAGCGAGATTGGACGATTAGACCGTAAAAAAAGGAGAGAGAGAGAGAGAGAGAGAGAGAGAGAGAGAGAGAGAGAGAGAGAGAGAGAGAGAGAGAGAGAGAGAGAGATAATGAAAATTTTGATACCCATTCAAAGATACCCCATCCCCCTTTCCCCCCTTCTTCTCCCCTAAAACATCCCCCATGGGGCAGGTTTGAAAATTTTCAAGAAGCCTATGATTTAAGTTAGAATAATCTAAATATATTCGCCCAATCAGATCCCCAATTCGTTCAATGGTGTCCAAGATACCCCATTTCACCCCCTCCCTCTCCCCTAAAACACCCCCTCTGGCTCAAATTTTAAAAACTTCAAATAGCTTATAATTTGAGTTGGACTGATACAGACATTTCCCCATACTCATATCAGTTGTCCAATGACCCCTGTAACCGTGAAAAGCGGACAAACACACGGACAGACAGACAGAGAAAAATTGATAAAATGGTATCAATCGTCTACAGCTAGCGTGAGACGAAAAAAAAAAACGCAAAATTTCATGATTGTAATCAATGTGCATACAGACATACGATTTTATTAATATAGGTCAGTAGGTAACCTTGTGTTAGGTAGTTCGGAGTACTGGTATAGAATTTCAGCATTGATTGAGACCTTTTTCATTTATATTTAGACTTTTTTCACTTGAGTAGTTTAGACTGGAAAAGGTCTAAATCGAAATGGAAAAAGTTAAATCTAAGAGGAAAAGTCGAAATTTATGTGAATAAGGAAAAAGGTCCAACTTCAACTTTAAATCTATGTGGATGAGGTCTAGGTGGGAAACCTTTAAATCAATGCGGAAATGCTATACTTCATTATGTGATGGATATGAGTAGTTCCTCCTTCTCGATTCTTGCTAATGCTACTCTCTGGCATATTCTGGTGGTTATTCAACCTCTAAGATATCCTCTGGGTGTAGTAGATTAATCGCCTCTCCTCTTTGAAGGAAGAACCACTACATTTCCATCACCTCCATTGTCTTAATGTTAGCGCTAGGTTTCGAACCCCCCCTTCACTCGAATATTGACTGTCCTGGCATCCAAGTAATGGAATAACGGTCCTTGCACCCCCAACCACCTACTTTGAACCCCACCACACTGCCATCCCCCACCACCCTCCACCCATTTTTTTGAAAGCTACGGGAGTATGATGAATATGAGTAGTTCCTTCTTCTCGATTCTTGCGAATGCTATCCCTTGGCATAGTTCCTGGGCCCTATTGCCTGCAGGATAACCTCTTGGTGTAGTAGATTAATCGCCTCTCCCCTTCGAAGGAGGAACCACTACACTTCCATCACTTCCATTGGCATAATGTTAGCAGAGCACGGTTTTGAACACCCCACCCCCCGACCCAACCCCTTGAATATTGGCTGTCCTGGCCATCAAGCAATGGAATAAAGGTCCAGGCGCCCCCCACCCCCACCCACCATGCCTCCTTGGAACCCCCCTCATATTCTGCCCCCCCCCCCACTGCTTTTTAAAGCTACGGGGGTGTGATGGATATAAGTAGTTCCTCCTTCTCGATTCTTACTAATGCTACCCCTTGACATAGTTCCTGGGCCCTATAGCCCAGCAGGCTATAGCAGGTTAATCGCATCTCCTCTTAGAAGGAGGAACCACTACATTCCCATCACCTCCATTGTCATAAGTAACATCCAACCACAACACTTCAGTCATTACTATTTTCTCAAGCTATTCCCAGGTTCTTCAATATTCCTCAGAATTTCAACCACAAGTATACCATGGACACTTGACCATAGGTTAAAATTCGAGGAAGGACGTACACCGTACGTAATGGGTCAGTGTTAATTCGATAACACAAATATTCCCCAAAGAAGAGTTTATCCGTCCTCCAATCACTACTTCTTCAATGAAACTATAAATTCAAATTCAACTCCTCTGCAATGCCCTCCATCGTCAACCAATTTGATTTCGGACGTGCCGGAGTTCGCAATAACGAGATTCGTGTTATTTATTTGCGGTGGCCTTCCGTCCACGCGCTAAAACATCAGTAGGAAACCGACGGAATCGAAAATCAATAACGATTCCCCTTCGACTTAAACGCACTCCGACTCGTTCGGACTACTGATTTTATTTTTCGAAATCAATTTACAAACCAGTTATTAGCCCTGGAGATTTATTACTCATTTGTTAAATAATTTACCGCTCAATACATATTTGATTAGTCCTTTATGAAAGGTTCTCACTTCCAAATGCCCCACAAACGGGGACCATTTGAACGAATTGATTTCCCCTAAATGGGTTGAGATTACATCTTTCTAACCTTTACATGTTGTTAATCGAATTTCGCTGAATCTCTTCGGCTGGAAAGTACCTCAGAAAAAATATTTTTCTGAAACAGAATTTATTTCTCCGCACTATTTGTTGAAATTAACTCCTAATTATTGAGAAAACAATCCCAATTAATTATGGTAGGTTAATTTTATCAAAGATCATGAATTCGGTGCGAGGCTTTACTCAACATTTTCAACCATTTTTCAATTTTCACGGGTAATATATGTGTTTTCATGTATAAAACCATAAAAATGGCTGTGTTTCTCTCAGAGTAGATAGATTCAGGAGCAAAAGGGTATTAAATATAACGCAACTTATTATTTTCAATAATGAACTTTTGTATCCATCCAAGGAAAAAGACTTTCAAGTTGAGAGAGCTTCTTCGTATCCATAATTTATAATAGGTATTGTTGAGATGTGTTGATAAATAATTAAATAATATTAAGCGTATATTAATTTTTCAACTATTATGAAGGGGTCTATTTTGAAGGAGTGAAAAGATCATTCATAAGCCATTTATTGTCTTGAAAATTGAAATAAAACGTTCCATATATTCCATATTCCAGGAGGATATTCCATTTTTTCGCGTAATCAGTCACAACCTTTACTCCGGAAACAATTAAATACATCTGTTTTACACGTTACTAAACAAGCTCTTTGTTTATTCTTTATGTTCGATTGTATGTGATTTTTGGCAAAAACATATATATATAGGTATATTTTTGTAGGTTTCAACGAAATGTTAACATTCTGTTCAGTGTATAAAATTGAGAAGAAACCTACTCCGAACCCGCCAGTTTGATCTTGTTCAAGTTGGATGCCTTCAAATCGAAATAAAAAATTCTTTCTTTCTCCATGAAAAAAATTAATAAGAAAAAATTATTTGACCAGCAAATCTTTCGTACAAAAAATATTCTACCATTTAAAAATTTGCTAATCAAATCCGCTACACCAGAAGACTGTGTTGCTGATTCATCGGCGAACTGGTAGGATTTAATTTATATATATATATTATAACGTTATAAATAATCCAGTTTGTGCACGTTGCCGTTATGTTCGCCCGCATCCTTTCGCAACCTAGGAAGATTAGAACAAGCAAAAAAAAAAAATTGGATTAATATTGTTATTGCTGAAGTACCTATATCGTCATTACGTAACGTTATGTGATGCATATTTTCATTATATCACATAGAAATCTAAAGGAAACATAATTTTCAAGCACAGTTTTCAGTTTTTCAGCTATTCCGTTACGCGTTTCCATTACGCTTTCCCGTTCAATAACCTTTTTCCATGAAATAATTTCCCACCGAGGTAGGGCCAAGGTAAAGACATGAAAATATCAAAAAGAATAAAGGCAAACCATCGTCAAAATCATTCTTTAAAAAACTTAATTTGCATAAAATGGTTACTCAGAACGAGTGTGTTTCTCATAAACTAGACTATGCTAGTATACAAACTATTTTTGTATACTATTACAGCGTAACTCAAATACGCTGTAATAATCCGAAAAATATGGATTTTTTTACATAGGCATTTGTTTATTACCAAACTCTTTTTAACTTGATTTTCTTAAACCTTAATGTTACAGTTCCTTGAAAAATAATGTAAACGATATGGGGAGAATATGGTTTTTTTAAAAGTTCCAGTCATGCAGCATGATCGTTTTTGTAAATTTTCATATTGTACGATGGGAATTTTTTTTCTTTTGCAGTAGTTATTACGAGTATTAGTTACTTAGCTAATTTCAATGAACTTTATGTACATTTTTCAATAAAAAATTTAACTAAATAAATTTTTGAATGTTCTATTTTATAGTTAATAAACTTCATTCGAGCAATATTCTGCCAAAAAATAATAATTTAACGAGCTTCAGCTGTTTTTAGCCATTTTTAGTGATGTTTTGAGTACAATTTTTAGAATTTGACCAATTTAATGTGCTCAAAAAGTGCTGGCCAACGAACTCATCCTTTCGTTTGGAAAGCTCGATTTTTTGGCGCAAGAACGGAATTTGTATCTCTATCCTAAGGAGAGTTATCGTCTGGAATTACATATATAAATACACACACACACTCACTCACACACACTATGTAAAGCATTAAACTCTAGGATTCGTTTCTACCTCAAAATGGATTTCAATGAAGAAATTTTTTCAAAAATTTTGATCTTAAAATTTTCCGAGCCATTGCAGTAGTTCATTTTCTACGAAAATTCGCTAAAAGGGTGGTAATATGAAAAAAATGATATACCAAAATCTCTAAATAGAAATTGTTTTCATTACAGAACGTTTTTTTTTTTTTTAAATTGGTTATAAAAATTAAGATATAGGTAAATATTTAATTGCGTACTATGTTGAAAAAAATAATAAGTAACTGATCAAAATTCGCTCATGAGGTAATGCTACATAACTTGCACTAAGTTTACGACCTCGCTTATTTACAACAAGTCTAGTAGGAACGTCATAGTGGCTATTGCACCTCGTTTGTAATTTTTTTAATTATCTCTCAGCAGTTTCATACATCTTGATTTCAATTTCCACCTCGTTTTCATTACATCGGACCTCAAAACTACCCACTATACTTCTCGATTGAAGATATGATCCGCCTTAATTACTACTATGGAAAACGTCCATTATGTTATTAGACGACTTTTTATACAATTTCATGTAACTTATGACGTATGCTACAAAGCTGTTACTTAGCAATTCTTCTCCGTGATTCATATGATCCATATAAGTAAAGATGTATACAAGAAATAAACGATCTCATTAGCAGACATTTATGCATTCCGCAGTTGTTATCACATTGTATAGCACTTGATTCAAGAGGATAAATAGTTGGACTGTAAGTGGCACATTCTCCAACACCTCCAACGACCACGCTAATGAAATTCAATGCTTCTGCTTTATTGGAAGTCAATGCATAAATTACGGTTGACTCTCCTATTGGTGTACTTGTAAATCTATCTATCTGCATGTTGTATCCGCTGCGTTGGTCGAGAAAGGTTGAAAGGGGGGTTTTATTTTCCGCAACTATCTAACAAGTTCCGTGTAAATTTCATTAGCCGGTAAGTCTTGGTATCCCCGGCCGAGGGAAAAGAGGGGACCCCCTCGTGGAAACAGGAACGGTGCCTGAGTTGATTGTTTTATCTAAGTTGGGAATCATAGAGAGAAGAGGACGAGGAAACGCGGTTTGAAGTTGGGCTCTCGAGGGACGTGATATATTGCGACCTCGACCGCGCCCCACTAGATCAAGTGGGTGTCAAACTGTAATCAGCGGCCGGGAAAGACATTACCAGGATGTCAACGGCCTGCGGCGTTTCTTATTTCGTTTTTTTCTTCTTGAATTCGAAGTTTCTTATCAGGCAGGCTCTTATAGACCTGTAAGCCACACAGGCTTTGCTTGTAGGTTTTCCTTAAAACTATGAATTATTTATCAGGGTGAACTACATTATATGTAAGGTGCGAAGTCAATTAAAAACACCCAATCGAATCCCTTTCTCTGCTGGATAACGGACATCGTAGTAACATATCCGTTTGCAAATGTATATATGTATGTCAGCAAATTGTGAACGTGTAAATGAAAATTAAAGAAAAAATGGAGAAGAATATGGTACTTAATCCCTGTTAGCCGATCCAGACGAGCACGTATGCCAAATAAACAGTTTTACCAGCGTTGAGACTAAAACTCGAAGTAAGCAAAGCTAGCGTGAATGTTGTGCTGTTACCTGAACTGGTCGAGGGGGTGTGTAGCTGGCAATTGCGATGAAACCTGCAAAGCGATTTAATCATCACCCAACACTTCCTATTTGCTTCAATTCCTTATCACCACTTCCTAGAATTCTTATAAAATACTTCGTCGCAATTTTCTAACTGCTGCTAGAATACGCTGATTGCGATGTCTCACACTGCATCCCAACCCCTTCAATTCCAGAGCTGTGCAGATCCTGCAAACCGCTCGTCCAACCTCCGAAATCTAGCTCCCATCCAGTAATAATATTCCGATCAAACAGTAATCAGCGACCGGGAAAGACATTACCGGGATGTCAACAGCCTGCGGCGTTTCTTTGTTCGTTTTTTTCTTTTTTTTTTCTTCTTTTTAAATTCAAAGTAGCTTATCAGGTAGGATCCTATAGACCTGTAAGCCACACAGGCTTTGCTGGTAGGTTTTCCTTGGAACTATGAATAATTCATCGAATGTGAAGGTACGAAATCAATGTAAAATAACCAATAGAATTTCATTCACTGCAGCACAACGGACATCGTAAGTAACCTATTCGTCTGCAAAAGTAATTGATAAGTCAGTAAATTGTGGACGTGTAAATGAAAATTAAAAAAAGAAACATGGAGAAGAATATGGTATACAATCCCCATTAACCGATCAAGATTTGAGCACGTAAGCCAAATAACAACAATTATTTTATATGCGTTGGGAGTGAAACCCGACTCGCAAAACAGCGTGAATGATGTGTTAGTTGAACTACTCAAGTAGGTGTGCAGTTGGCAATTGTGGATTATAAGAAACCTGCAAAGCGATATCTTCATGACCCAACACTTCCCAGTCGCCTCCATCCCTCATCACCACCCCCTAGACTTCTCATAGAATACTCCAGGGTGGCAGCTCCGACTAAATGCTCTAACTGCTGCTAGAATAAGCTGATTGCGATGCCTCACACTGCGTCCCAGCCGCTTCAAGTCCAGAGCTGTGCAGATCCTGCGAAACTTCTCGTCCAACCTCCAAATTCTAGCACCCAACAGGAAATATTATACAACGGTAATACGGTAAGAAAACAGCTTTTATAGTCACAGGTGAAGGGAGATTGAATCCCATTGGTCAAGGGACCTTTCCTCTTAGGAAAGGGGGCAGGAGGTACAACCAATTAAGTGCAAGCGAAGTGAAGGGGGATTATAGCTAATCATATGAAGTGAAAGGAGGGGAAGAATTACTGGTTTCAACAGTTTGAAAAGATACTTCCAAGATTTACAGAAATGGACTTATCAGGAATCCAATCATAGTTACAATTTTGATTAGACAGATAGACTGTTAGTGGAAATTCTTCATTTTTGTCCAAAGGGAGGTATATTGAATATACATGAAAAATTCGAAATTATCAAAAGTGACAGATCTGGCAAATGTTTAAATGAGGATATCCCTCAATATATTTCACCACTGATAAGTCCATTTCTGTAAAGCTTGGAATTATCCCTTCAAACTGTTGAAACCAGTAATTCTTCCCCTCCTTTCACTTCATCTGATTAGCTATAATCCACCTTCACTTTGCTTGCACTTAATTGGTTGCCCCATTTCCTTTCTCTTGACCAATGGGATTCAATCTCCCTTCACCTGTGACTATAAAAGCTGTGTCCTTTCTAATGTGTCTTCAGTTATTGTTTGTTACTGATAATGGCCTGAGTCGAAATCGATTTAACATTGCAACTCTTTTTTTTTTTTTTTTCGTGGAAATAGTCAAAGTTTTTTCACTAACTTCCGTTTTGACGGACGTCAAATAATGTCTGTGGTTCCCGTTCCCCGTGACACGCCAAATCTCCTCTCATGCCTGGGTTAGGGGCTACTGCTGCTGTAAGTTCAGAATGTTCAAGTTCATAATTATTAATTTTTCATACTAAATATTCTGCCCACAAAATATAAAATCCAAAATTTGAGTCGTTTATAAACTTTACTATAAATAGTGATTTGTTTAGCTTTTTTTCTTTATTTTTAGAACTATATTCTGATGGAAATTTTCTGTCTAACGATTTTTCATCATCCATTCCTTTGAAATGTACAACCAAAAGAACGGATTTTCATCTGAATTCTAAGGAGAGGTTTCGTTTAGAATGACACATTTATATAACCATTATTTATTACTCCAAGAGTAGGTCAGATTATAGCTGCAAGAGTATCAGGTTGTCTCAAAATGGATTCCACAAATTCTTTATTTCTATTTTATTTTTAATTATTTATATATTTTTTAGTTCCTATTGAAATAGGTATATTTTTGGAAAATCGCCAAAAACTCCATAGGATCGATCAAGAGATGCGAAGAGAGGACCTGTCAATGGAAGCGGCGTTTTCGTATTCACCGCATTCCTGTCTGTCACTATCAATCCCCGTGTGAATTATCCGGAGCACTTCGGAAGTTGCGAACAATGATGAACGTGTGGAGAGGGTGGGAACTTTCGACATCACTGTAAGTTGCGATTTTGCATTCAATAGGGGTGAACGGGCGACTGGTTGTTTACAATGGCGTAGGGGTGAGCAAGGTGATCGTAAACGGAAGGAAAAAGATCATGAACGTGCACATTGCGTTCTCCGAGTGGACAATCAGTCTGACCGCTGGAACGGGGGCCGTAAACCTCGTTGTGAGCCATCTTCCCAGGGCTATCGAGCTCAACAACGCTCTCACCTCCATTGAGCTCCGCCTTCAGTGTCTTCATCCTCGAGTTGAACAAGGGAAGTTTGATCGTGTGTGCTTCGAAAATATCGTAATTCTATGTCTTTCTCTTGCGGAAACTAGGAAGAACGGTATGAAAATTCCTCCACTCCTAGTAATCGCTATCAGCAATCCCCGCTAATGCAATACTTCCCGCATAATTCTAAAATTGTGGTCCAGCAAGTGGAACATGGATCTTTCGAATTACCATCAAAATGGTAAATGATAGATGGTCGTATTTTATGTCTTTACTTGTCGTGAAAGTACGGAAAATATACCTAGTAGGTCCCGCGTTATCCGGGCAAATTCAATCCCAAACGCAACCAAACTATACGTTTGCTACCAAAGCTTTGTATTTGTGCGAGAAGTCGAAAAAAATTTTTGCCACAAAAATACAAATGCTCACTTGCTTTTTGCGTTTTATAATTGCTGATCAATGTTGGTTCCGTGTCTGACAGTCTGTTTTTGGTAAATCCTTGTTGTCACGCTCAAAACTATACCGATTTTTAGTCCGATTTTGATGAAATTTTCAGGGGTTGTGCGGGTAAGCCTGTAGACGATGTTCCATAATCAATACAACCCTGTGCGCGAAATTTAATTACTTATGACGTGGATTTCTTGAGATCTATCGGTCCGATTTCGTTCGAATTCGAAGAGTTGTTGGGTATACGTGCCACAATGATGCCCTATGAATTGTAACTCTATTAGTTGAGTGAATAAGTATTGTGCATGCGCAAAACTAAAATAGATTGACGTTCCGTAACTATTAGACCGATTCTGACGGAATTTCAAGCATTGTGTGGATTATCCTCTAGAAAATATCCTACCAGTTCCATCGCTATTTAATTAGATACTGTTGGATTGATTACGGTATGTGCATGCGTAAACATTAATTATAGCTCTATTTTATATATTAGAGTATCTACAGATAACTTGTATTTAGTTCTTCAACTAACTTTAGACGTCCATAACAAAGGTTTGTCTATGTGACAATATGTGACGAAACTGTTCTACCCAACCGACTTGGTAGGTTACGGAGGTAAGAACGCAAAATCTATTCCGCCAATTTGTATGAAATTTTGTTAGAATTTATTCTTATAAAATTTCAACGCTGTCGGCCATTGGTACTCCAATATGGTTGGTAATATAATAATTGAATAACAACAAACGTTTCTACTTTGGCTCCACCTGCATTTATCATTTACTTACCTTTCGGAGAAGACCGTCGTCAGTAACAAGTCAAGTACCGGGGACGGGGGCGAGCGCTTTTGAATTCCAAACAGTGCCTCAGTATTTTCAGTAGTTATCAGTATTCGGAGGACTGCTTCGATGGCCTGATGATGATGTTCTTACATGGAAAGCGCAGACTTCTCCGGAAGGTACGTAAATTAAATGATAATTTTACTATTACTACAAGCGGAAATAACCCTTTAGATTTAATACCACCTGCATTTGTCTGTACGTGAGTCAGTCTTTCTGTCTGTCTTATACACATTTCAGGCCACAATTTTGGAAATATCGACTTGAAATTGGATAGGTAGACTATCCCGGCAATTTGTTCGTTAGTTTTTGACAAGTTGAACCGATTGATACAACTTTCAAAGCAATCCGAGTCTATGGAACGATTATTATTGAACGATTATAAACAACCGCTGACGATAACGGACCAAAAAATCTCAAAAATATGTTTTTACTGGAGTTTTTATTATTTTATTTCTACAACATAAGATGTAAAATGTAGATTTTACGTTTAGCTTACCCAGTACCGAAGGTAGGAAAGCTTTGTGTTCGAGCGCGAAATTGAAGAAAATTATGTTTCACAAAATCAAAATTTCTACTTGATGCTTTTTCCGTTTTAGGGCTTGCAGATCAATTTCGCTTCCATGTCTGTCTTGGTCTTTTCCATGTTTTAGTCTAATTTTTCAAATTTTCAGGGATTGTTTGGGCTAGCTCCTAGTTTCAAACTTTATGAGGAACCTCGTCTTCGGACCCAACATAGTTCATGTGAAATATCGACTAGCTTCAATAGTTCCGTCTCATGGCAAATTAATTCTTAGACATTACGATGTAGTCTTAGGGACTTCGGGATTGTACATGTTGCTGTAAAAAGCAAATCTTGGCATACTTTTTTTTTTTTTTTTTTTTTTGAAGACTCCCTTTGTATTATGCAGTTATATCAACGCTTGACGATAGGTTTCTCGTCGAACCGCATCTCCAAAATCACTAATTCATTGCCTACCGTCCATTTCAAATTCGTCGGCAGCAGCTAACCAAGATGGGGACATCATTCCGTCCTCCATTTGTCAAACTTCGCGGTTGAAGTCTCGTCATCCTTTTTTTTCCTCTCTCTCCTTCCCCGATCTTCAAAAATGGTCTCTCTAACGAAATCCAGGAGGGATGTGACGGAGAACGAATTCAGAATTTCTAATAGGAGCCCCCTTGAAGAGGTGACCTAAAAATGCATGATCGAATCGTTGACCCCAATGAAGGGTCCAGCTCAAGACCGGAGTCACCTCGTGCATTCTCATCATGCCTCCCGCTGGACCTTTCCACTCCATTGTAAAACTTCTTCACAGCGACCTCTTCTCGTTTTTTTATTTCTTTTTTTTTCTCTGTTCTTTTGGGGTGACGTTTTGTTTTGCTTTAAGGTGGGCCCCGGTCAAAAGACGGTATGTCAAACGTCGTGGCTCTATAAAACTTTCTTCTTGAGAGCTGCGGGCATCAGCAAAAAGTTAAGTAGTTCTCTAAACAGGCTTTACCTTCTCAGGGAGTTTCGGGTGTTTTTATTGTTTGAGCGTCGGTCATCTTCGCTTTAATATTTGCATGTTTATTATTCTCGATCATAACTTTCTTTGCGGACTTCGCTTCATTTTGCTAATATTACTAAACCGGTAATACGAGTTTCGTTGTGAGAATACTTCGAAGCAAACTGCAAAAATATGTAAGTTTGATATGAAGCGATATGTCGAGATGACCATAACGAAGGAAATTCTTTCAGCTAACCTTCAACCTCCAGTAATTATGGACGTGGCAAGGACTATCTGACGGACAGTCAGATAGCGACCAGATTTTGGCCAAGAAGATCTAAAACTGGAAATTTGAGTGGAATAGCTAATTTTTGAGCGAAATATGTCGTAACAGTTTCTGTCCAGACAAAGGAATTGGTCGAAGGAGCTGTTACCCGGAACGTTCCGAAGAACGCCGAATGAACCGCGGTCGATTCATCTCACAAAATTCAATTACATAGTTCAGCACATTTTGACTGTTAGATACACTTTGATTGTTAGACCCATAATAACGAACTGTTGCGTTGTATGGTGACACAAGGCAGGTCAGGTGGGAGCTCAACAAACTCTCACCAGCATCCAGCGACTGGCCTGTCTAACCATCACCGGAGCAATGCATGGTACACCCACAGCAACCATGGAGGTTCTACTGGGCCTATCCCAGTGGATATCTTCATAAAAGGAGAGGCCATGATGGCCTCCCTGAGGCTGAAATGGAATGGCTCTTGGCGGACAACCCCTAACCGAGGTCAAACAAATATATTGGAACTGATACAAGAACCACTACTCGACATGGTGGCCGATATCATGCCCAAAACTCTCTCCCAACCCCATCTCTACACGTCAATCATCACAAGAGAGGGGCTATGGGAGAACAAATGCTGCTCCAACGACATCATCTGGTTCACAGATGGGTCAAAAATGGAAGCAGGAACTGTAGCAGGAATACATGGGGTAAAACCCAGGTCGTTTCCACTTGGGAAACACACCTCTGTATTCCAGGCAGAAATTGTGACAATCGAGGCAGCTGCTGCGGAGAGTCTTAGGAGGGGGGATAAAAAAGCCCACATCCGCATCCTTTCGGACAGTCAAGTGTCGATAAAAGCACTAACGGCTCCAACCATCTCGTCCCGAGTGGTATGGTGCTGCATGCAAACCCTCAACAACCTAGCTAGATAC
Organism: Adelphocoris suturalis; assembly: GCA_030762985.1. Taxonomy (NCBI): domain Eukaryota; kingdom Metazoa; phylum Arthropoda; class Insecta; order Hemiptera; family Miridae; genus Adelphocoris; species Adelphocoris suturalis. Next base: position 57,174,561 of record CM061048.1, read on the forward strand.
AACTGGGTTCGCCTGGAGTGGGTGCCGGGGCATAGAGGCCAATGGTCGGCCTCATAAAAGGCTGACGAGCTCGTGAGAAGGGGCTCTCAAACCCCATTTGTAGGGCCTGAGCCAGCAGTCGGTTTACCAAAAACTACCTTCAGAAGAACCATCAACACGTGGGTCAACCAACAAACCGCTAAAAGATGGTCCAATATTGAAGGACACGCCCACAGTAAACTTATGGTGGCTGAACCCAACACCAAAATTACTGAAGGGCTACTTAGGAAAAACCGTAGGGAACTAAAAACAATGGTTGGCCTCATAACCGGCTTTGCACCCCTACGATTTCACCTACATCGCATAGGGGTCACACAAAACTCAACCCTGTGCAGACTATGTGAGGAGACTGACGAAACGGCATCCCATATAATCTTCGAGTGCCCTGCACTCACCCATCGCAGAATTGAACTCTTTGGGGCCCAAACCCCGATGAGCTCTATTCAGAGCGAACAATTAATCAAGAGCCTCCCACCCCTTATCAGGGGGCTGAGTCTCTTCGATTAAACAAAAAGCTCTCAGGAAAGTACAACAAGCCAAAAGGCTTCCGTGCTGGGGGCTCAAAACCCCCGCCCTGAAAGTTTTTCTACATCTACATCTTAGCACATAAAAACTCCAATATTTTGTAGTGAATGTGATTTGAAGTCTCTCTTCAGATGGTTTTGTATTGTGGTTGTTCTACATATTGTATAAAGGTCCTTGAACATGAACATTGAGTCTTCAAGAAACTTACTGCTTTATCGAATGGTTGCTATTCATATTTGATGAAAGCAGAATATTGACGAGCGATACGTTATTAGATTTTATCGCTGCAAGAGAGCTGTGAGCTTAGTAATCAAACTCAGTTGAAGCTAGAACGAATGCAACGTCTCAATGATGATTTGCAAGCTTTCGCTAATATTTGCAAATCACTCTTTTAGAGATGACCGTATCTCATGCTTCGTATAACCCGCTGGTTGTGGCCCTGGGAAAAACAAGCATTGGAAGAAAAAACTTTCGCGTCATGCCGGCGTCTGATCAATCGATCGAATGATTATGCAGATCGAGTTACAAGCCCTCTCTTTGGAATCGTCCCATAACAGTGTTCATGTTTTGTGAGTCGTAGAAATGGCCACGCTACAACACAGATACTGAATTTGATTTCATCATTTTTCCGAAACTCTGACCTCAAGAAGTTAAAGGCTTGAAGGTTAAATAAATGTTTTGGTTTGGTATTTTGTATCTCTATCTTAACAGAACTCGTACGCAAGTTTATACATGTAAACAGATAGCGTTTTGTAAGTAGTGATCATAAATACTGGATACTAGAAACTCTTCAGTAATATAGCTCATATGTACAAATTATTCTAATATTGTTCCTTACTCTGTGTACCATTCTTAGACTAATTCCTACTCCTGATTACTGAATACTCCTGAATACGTATATATATGATCCAGAAGCAAATACGAACAAACGGAGTTACCGTAAGTGCTAGTCATCTTAATACCCAACTGGATGCTTCTAAACTCAAGATTTGTTTGTAAACAAAACATTAGAACTGTTATACCCATAGCTTTGCAAGTCGTACGGTCACTGAGTTATGTTGAACAGAAAAATGTAGGTAAAATCGAAAGCTCTCTAACGAGTGGTGAACGATTTTTGTGGGTTAAAAAGGGAAAAAGGTGAACAAACGTAACAACGGAGTCGTTGTATGTGAAAATGATTTAAGAGTTTTCGTGAAGGGTTCGTGGGTAATTTTAACATGGAATCATGTTTTAGCGATGGATCCCCCGCCGAAAAGTGAGACTATAAAGTGAGATGAAAGTAGCGCCAATAATTGTGATGATTTCCGCTTACAACCGAGTCGTTGCTAGGAATATGATACTTCGTCGTTTTTCATCCCACAAAATTCGTTGACCATTCGTTCGAAAGCTCTCGATTTATCCAACTATACTATATTAACTACTGCGAAGTGCGTGGCCAAGAAGCTGAGTTATGAGCATGGTTATATGAATAATTGTTTACACACAGGTGATCATTCTCAATTATTGATATTGTGAACATGATTGCAACCGCTTGTTAATTTCTGATGATTTCATTGAGCTGGTGTTTCGATTATGTGATTCATAGCAGGTGATCCGAATATTGCGAGAACGGTTTGATTTGTGAAGCGGTGGTTAAATCATTTTAATATGTAATTTCTATACTTTACACTATAGGAAGCTGTAATTTCGTATGTAGCCTCTTTAGCCTCTTTCTATAATAAAGTGAATGTTTACTCGCGAGTTTCTATTAGGAGATCATCATCTCACAAGACCTCAATCGTCGTGATCATTTCTATAATAAAGTGAATGTTTACTCGCGAGTTTCTATTAGGAGATCATCATCTCACAAGAGCTCAATCGTCGTGATCATTTCTATAATAAAGTGAGAGCGAGGAGCTAAAACATGATTCCATGTTTTTTACATTTTAGCAGTCAGGCTCAAAGTAATAACATCCGGCGAAGCCCCCCTGGCGGAGTAAAGGGGCGGAGCCCCTTGCGAGGCCCGAAGGGCCGAGTTTTTGCAAATAGGTCTCCGTAAAAACGCATTCTACGATAAAATCGAAAATCAATTTTTCGGAGAAACAATAGTTTACCTCTGAGTAATAGAATTACTTAGCCTAATCATGATTAGCGAGTTTTTGGAGGAATTAGCCCTTGATATTGTTGACCAACAATATCGAGTCCAAAGTTAGGTGCCAGAGAATTTGATAAAGGTAGAGGCTAATACCTGCCTGTGAAAGTTGAATGATCTATGCACCCAGTGAGACGAACGACCTGATATATAGAGTTACCTAGGTCTGATCATACAATGAATCGCGCATCGCGGTCAGATTGTCCGTCGTTAGCCCGTAGAATCGTTTGATACGACCGGGTTGAAAAGCTGTGCTCCTTCAAGTGATTAAGGAAGGCTGCCCGTATCATCTCAAAATGTGAGCTACCATTATCCCTGAAATTGCCTCAAGTTTATCATCAGTTTGAGATGAAAAGGGGTCCGAGGGATGGAAAGGGGGAGGAGGCTTCAAAGTATACTCGCTCTCGAATAGACGAGCTCCCTCCCCTAACTGGGTTGATGACCAACCCATTAACCTTTGGAGGACGTAACCTATCATCATTTAATAAATAACGGATGATGATGAACGGAAGAATCTCACGAGGGAGTGAGGAAGATGAAAACAATGAGATTGAGTTAATATAAAACCCATATTTGACGGCGCCGAGTTCACCATACAATACTAACAGCCAATTTAGATTAAAATGCGGTAGGTCAAGTTGCGTTTATTACGATACAGGAACCATTAAAGAAGAATATTATTGCTGACCAAAAGAAGGTCAGCGTAGGTAGGGATTCAGCGTGTTACCGTGAAAGAGGTTGCAATAAATTATGTTCGTACTTGCAGTAGATAATTTTATGTACTAGAAACCTACATCACCACACTAACGTTCTTAATTGCTACTGAACTGTAAATAATGGTTCCTTTAACATCGTCTGGCCATCTACGGGACTGATCACAGATATTCTCCATTCTTCAGGATTTCCCAACTCTGAAAAGCAACATTTTGCAATATTTCACCTGGAAATAATTTTTAAAAATGACAGAACAAACGTTTTAGTAACGTTTTACATTTTTCTGAAGATTTTGATGAATGTAAGTAGTTGGGTTATCTGCTCCTTATTACCAAATACGGAATTTTGGAACGACGGGCCAGGGCCCACATCACCAAACACAGTAAAGCTATATATAGGAGGACGGACAGCTCCGTTAAAACCTTGACAGAGGATGATGTGCAACCGTCCAGGTCCCGTCTTTTTATTTTTTATTCATTTATTTTTATTTCATTTTATTATTTTTTCCCAAGATAATGGCTGCATTTCAAAGGCGCGAGAAGTGCGTGTTCGAGATAGACGCACTCTTTCAGTTAAGACAAAAACAGTTGCAAAAATCAAGATTGAAATCAAATGATTTAATTCTTTTTGTATCTTTGGTATCTTTGCACATGATTTAATTTCCTTTATATCTTTGGTATCTTTGCACATGATTTAATCCCCTTCGTATCTTTGGTATCATTGCACATTAGATGGTGTTAATTTTTATTTACATTCAAATTTAAATATTTTTCATAATACTATTACAGGAAAACCAACAGCATTCTTCACTGTCAGGTTTATGACTGAAGTTATATCATCCATACACTAACTAAACTAATTTCAACGCACATCGCTCGAGATTTGTTTGATTGATTGAGTATTGATGTTTATTATTGCATTATACTATTTAACATAAAGTGAATACATTTGTATTTTCATTTGCATTTAAGGAAATACATTGGTTGAATACATTTCCTAGCCAAGTCAAAATAATAATTGTGGATAACGCAACAAATAAATAAAGGTTCATTGACAAGGTGTGATAACGAATGTTGTAGAATGACGTAAGGTGGTTACAGATATATATTTGTAATAATACCACAATAGCAAAGTTATTGCTTCCGAATGTGGGTACCTATGGGTAGCGGAAGCATTGTTTTCATTTTCGAGAGATAACAAATTTATTGTCTCCAAAATCAAAATTTCCATTTGCATTTTACATTTTAGACCATTTTGAACAACTTTCGTTCCGTGACTGTCTGTCTGTATGTGTCCTTTATACCTAGTATATATATTATCGAAACACGGGGCTTCGCAATGGGGTTCACTGCATTACAGCACCAGGACCCTATAATTTTACGCTTTATAGTAAAGTTGAGGAACAAAATGACCTATGACTAAGTCATCTTCCCATCAAGTAGAAGGGTTGCGTACACTGCATATTGTTGTGAAACTATGATTGTTCGTTGCACATTAATTTCAATTAATGTATTTCAATAGGTTGATTAGAGCAGATAGCCGTTCAACGTACAGCGTTGCAGGTGGTTTTAAACGATTTTTTGGAATTATATTTATCATTGACAAGCAAAATTTGGATAAATTAATATAATTTAATTAATCATAAATACACATTATTCAGCTCTTTAAACATGACAAGAGCTGAAATCTACATAGATATAATAGTAGATACATATCACAGATATAGATCGACATCGATCGAGGCACCCACGAATTGAAATTAATGAGATAAAATAAGACACCTAACTAAGATTCACTGATCATCTGTAGGTGACAAAAGTTACGATAAACTCAATAATAAAAATAAAACATACCTAAACCTTAGCGTAAAAACAAACATCTTGAAAGTGATAAGATAAAATATGTGGAAGGTAAAATTTGTGCTGCTGCCGCCGGGAAACGAAACGAGGCGATCCCGCGGAGTTCAGATTTCGAGTCCGACATGTTATCAGATGAGCTACCGAATCATCTGTAATATTAATTTTCGATGCGCATCATCTCGCTCCTGGAAGTAAATCCGAAGGTTTTTTTTACCATCTAGCCCACATAGAAAACGAACGGTTCAACCTACAACGTTGCGGATAGTTTCTATCGATTCTTTGGGATTTAATTTAAGAATGACAAGCAATAAGTCATCACTCTTACCTTGAAAGTTTTTGAGGTCTCGATTTTTGAATATTTTGGCCCTTAATTAACACCCTTTAGGGTTGATAAAAACTGATGCCAATGTTACTGGCACATGCCGGCCAATGTGTGATTTTTGAGCCAAATTTCATAAATTTTGGTCCAGTTGTTTTGGAGAAAAACTCTAGACGGCGTACGGCGGACGGACAGATTTTTTTATTTGATTCTTTGATTCTACGCATCTTGAAACGTAAGCTAACAAATTTTGAGGGGGGTATGAAAAAAAATTTTTTTCTTGGTCGATTACAAGGGTTCATTATTGAAAATAATAAACCAAAATTGATTATACCGTTGAAAAGATGAGATTTGGGCCAAGTTTCTCCCGTAACGTGCGCGAGAGCAGGGGATTATGTATGCCGTCCTGCGATTTAAAAAATACAAGATTTTCAAGTTTCGACTATGTTTTTACTTTGGTATGAATTTGTGACTACTAAATCCGCATAATCCGGATCCGAAAGGAAAACTAACGTTCTTTCCAACGGTATCCTCAAATTTGAATTTACTCAATATGGAAGGGAGTTATAGCCGACTATGTGATGTAAGGTTAAAACACGAAAAAAAATTTAATTCGTGAATAACTCGAAAAGAATAAAAGAATACCTATAAAAAAAAAAGTCTGTGAGGCACTTTTTGTTGCTAATTAGTAGTAGAAGCGACCCCTTGGAGTTTAGTAACCAAAAGTACGACGTTAAAATTTAGGATGTGTTCTTTGTTTTGATGTATGAAACGAATTTTGTTGAGCCCCCCCCCCCCTTCACATTTAACGTTTTTTTGCCATCTAATTAGCTGTTTTTCTCAGAAATTTCGCTATAAGAAGCTCAAATATTTCTCGGGATGTCTTTTTCCAGGATATAAAGTCAATTAGCGGTGTATAGGTATATACAATCAAAAGTAGTTTGTTAGTAGTTTGAATGTTTTGTGATCCCATCTTACTCATTCGTTTACCTATGTTACCTGAATTTAATTCGTAGCAACCGACAATCACAACAACGAAATTCCGTCACATAGGATCAGACAACAGATGTCGTCCGTCAAAAATCATTCTTACCATACTTGGTAACATCTTTACCACCAGGAAATTGAATTTTTCTACATCGGGTACTCGTTCAAACACCTATGACGAATAACTCGTTCACGAAATAGCTTTTACGTACCTTCTTGAAGAATCCAACTCTGATTCAGGTGGCTAATTGGTTTTGGTTTAACCTCACGGCTATTGAAGTCGTTTACATTTTACAACTCGTAATCTGTGTAATGCAATTCATTTCCCAACTCTTATGTAATTTGTTTCATGAATAACAATATTATGGAATCAGATCAAAACATGTCATCCTGATTCGTAAAAATAAATTTAATAATGCAGATGATGCTTCGACTATGATGCATTTGGGATCCATTTCGCGTGGAGTTGGATCATCATCAGCAATCATCAACGTGACATTAGCCGCTCACTTTACCACAATGAGTCTCATAAATCTTAATGGGGATCGCTGTGCGCCACAGACAAGAACCTGAATTAATATTCATGACTTGCTCGGGCCGTCTCATGTGACCGTTGGTTTCAATATCCACCTGAACCCGTGACGGATGCCGCATCTACAAGACAGCCCTAGGATGTAGGAGGTAAAAATTGTTTAGATTTTATTCACATCATGTACATGATAATACAAAAAGATTGTTTATGGCTATGAAAAAAGTTCACGGTCTACTAGTAGGTAGTTTAATGTCTATTAACACATTCGGGACAAATGAATTCATATGAAGACATGAAGGATTCCATGCAACACAGTGCTGCTATTATGAGGTCATTGTATACTGGTTTCTATATATACTACTAGGTACCTAGTATACGTATACGTCCCCTAGCAATATATATTGTCAAACATGGTCGAAGGTGAAATTGTTTTATTACGAAAAAATTCCGCGAACAACAATCAGGCAAATTCACAATCACGAACTAAACTTTTATTTTTACATTTTATGTCTTTACTTTGGCACATGAACCAAAAAAGCGTTAGCAAAAAGGCGTTAAAAAAAGCGTTACGGTTGGTTTTCTGATGATTTCCGCTTACAACCGAGTCGTTGCTAGGGAAATGGTACTTCGTCGTTTTTCATCCCACAAAACGTTGACCATTCGTTCGAAAGCTCTCGATTTATCCAATTCAATTCAATTCAATTCAAATAATTTATTGTGCAGGAAACAATATGTTTATGTAAGCACACATGAACAACAAAGACAAAAGACAAAATTAGACATGCGGTGGCGTAGAACCATATCCAACCATATTATGTTAACTACTGCGAAGCGCGTGGCCAACAAGCTGAGTTATGACCATGGTTATATGAATAATTGTTTACACACATGTGATCATTCTCAATAATTGATACTGTGAACATGATTGCAACCGCTTGTTAATTTCTGATGATTTCATTGAGTTGGTGTTTCGATGATTTGATTCATAGCAGGTGATCCGAATATTGCGAAAACGGTTTGATTTGTGAAGCTGTGGTTAAATCATTTTAATAGGTAATTTATATACTTTACACTCTAGGAAGCTGTAATTTCGTATATAGCCTCTTTAGGAAATTTACCTACTTGATGATGCCCAGGGTCCGGATCAGATGAGTGGCTCTTAAAGTTAATTTCTAGGCTTTACACTCTAGGAAGGTGTAATTTCGTACGTAGCCTCTTTAGGACATTTACTTGACGATGCCCAGGGTCCGGATCAACTGTGTGGCTTTTAGAGCTTGCATACGAGTCTGCAACACATACAAGTCTGCAAATAAAGACATAAAATGTCCCAATGTGTTGCAGACTCGTAAGCAAGCGTTTTTGATGATTATCGTTACTCCGCTGCGAGAGTTTTACCCACATTTCAAATGTGAGCTTCTTAAAATGAAAATTATGTTCCTAATTGGTTTTAAAGAAAATGCAGAAAAACTGAGGTGATTTTGTTACATATTGAAGCACAAATTTTAAAAAAAGGGAAAAGAAAGCAAGGCGATAAGTTGTATATTAATAGAGAAAAAGGAACATTAAGGAAAACGTCACTTTTTTTTATATATATATATATCACAACCACGCGACCCTCTCTGCCATCTCTAAGGCACTAGGTCACCTGTTTTCACACTTCACCTCCTCTTCCTTAGACTGGGGCCAACCGATCGGCGTGGACGAAAATTCTTCCTAAGGGCAACCGAATCCGAAAAACAGCACCATTAACCTTATTCAGAACTACGCAAAGACTAGTCCAAGGAGTCTCCAACTTGGGGCAACGTCCAACAATCCTTCGTGGGTTGTGGTACAGACGACATCCTGCTCTTTGAACGCCACAGCTCTGGCTCGCAAGTTGTATCTTCGCTTAATTCTTTCAGCTGTTTCCTGCAATTGTCTCCGGCACTGGTGATGGACCTCCTCCAAACGTCTTCTTAGAGCTAATGCGAACTCTCCTACCGTTTTATACGAACTAAATCACTCGCGACGAAGTTGTGGAAACCCATTTCAAACTGAATTTAGTGAAAAAAACGTTGTCTATTTCCACGAAAAATAAAGAGTTTCAATTTTAAACCGGTTTCGACGGTTAGGCCATCATCAGTAACAAACATTAGCCCGCCATACACGAGCAGATATCTGCGACAGATTTGGTCGCCCGATCTCATCTGACAGATATCGCTAACGATCTGGAGTGACCGATGAGATCGGTCGTTGCCCCTTAACACGAAAAACTTATCGGCCGATCTTTCATGCCCGAGATCTGTCACCTGACCAGTGCCGATGTCATCTGTTCGTTCGTGGGATGAAATCTGACAGATTCAGGTCTGTCACCGACGTTCGTCTGGCAGACTTGAGTTATCGGTCGAATCCGAAATTTTTTCCAGATCGGTCACAGATTCCGTAAGTTGATGCCATGGGGTTAGTGACTGCCCGTAGTAAAAAGCGTAAATTAGCGGCTTTT